>CM043111.1:12059740-12458258 GCA_023701765.1 Hylyphantes graminicola
GGTTGATTTGTTGATTGGCATAATTGTACTTTCAATTGTAGGGCTACTGTTTCTTCGGAATGTTCTCTGTTTAAAAAAAAGTTACCCACTAGTGATTATTTCAACCGTTACTCATCCTTTTACATCGGACCTTTTTGACTATGTGAACAAATAACATTTTGAGTTAATTGCATGACACAAAATTTGCATAAGGGTCCGTCTTAATATTAAAAATGTTACGAACTTTAAAATTTTCAATAGCAACACCCATTTTTAATTACTTAGAAATGTGAAAAACCCTCGAAAACCCCTTAATCTAATTTTTTGTTACATTTGGATGAATATTTGACGAGTTATTCAATCGAATCACTTGAGGATCTTTGGGGGACCATGTCTAAAATGACAAGCGTAGTCAGTCTGTAGGTTTATTATTGGAGAAAAAGAAGCACAAGGTCAAATATCTTGAGGATGGGCCTACGAGGGATATAAAAGTCAATGAGTAGCTGTATATATTCAAAATTAAAGTCGAAAATAAGTTGTAGTAAAAATAGATCCCTATCGTCACTTGATAAGGGTTCCAAATTACGAGATGTCATTGGCTCTGTTAAATCTCCTAAAGGTGACTGCAAATAGGCAGCCAGAAACCATTACATTAGTTCCCTTAGACACAAAGGGGGCGCGCTAGTTTCTATGTCAATTTCAATGTAGAAATTCGCCAATGAGAGTTTGAAACTTAGTGTTCTTAGTCTATGGGTCAGTCGACGCCCGTAGGTAAAGTGTTAAGACTCCTATGACCCCTTAAGGGTAAAAACATAGTGGAGCGGCGAGTCAAGAGTCAAGCGGTGAGTTAAGCGGCGCGTTTTTAAATCTTCCGTACATTCAAGTTGACGCGCACATAGTGGGGCGGCAAGCAGCGCTGCATGCATCGACATGAATCTTGACTCGCCGCTCGTAAAATACCAACGATTTCTTTGAAGCGCTGCTCCAGTCGACTTGGGGCTTCCAGTGCAGGTGGTACTGTCTGTTTGTGAATTTTTCTTGATTTTAAGGTGAAAGTATTTAATTACACAAAATGAACGTGGAGTAGGAGTTGATCATTCTGTCGATACGGAATTGTGAATCAACAGCTGAATGACCATCACAATCAGTACACATTGGACAAACTGTTTAAGGAAGTAGGTGTAGAAAATAATTGTACAGATACGTTTTTTTATACTGTATAATATTGTTAGCATTTAGGTAGGGCAAAAAACAAGTTTTCTATCAAGCAAACTTTAATTAATCTCAAAAAGAGAGCATCTTGCTGACTAGATTCATGACATGAAGCTCTCTTCGCAGCAGTTAACGCCGCTCTACTATGTGCATGTGAAGCGATGCTAGCATCTTGAATAAAAAACGCGCCGTCTGACTCGCCGCTTGGCTCTTGACTCGCCGCTCCATTTTGTTTTTACCCTAACACATTTGCTTTGATGCGATCATGTAGTGGTGGGAGATTCATTGAAAACACAGGAGGTAGAAATTGTTTTAAAACTTTAATTTTCAGGCTTAAAATTCACAGGTTAAGGATACAGGGGACATCTCGTAGAGAAAAAACACTAAAATTTATCAGTCAATGAAACTAATATAACTTTTTATTTTTTTGACCAATTTAAAAAATTCTTTTTAGGTTTAATCCATTGAACTATTATAAATACATACTTATAAAAATATTTAAGGAATTTTATTTTAATATTTAAAAAAAAACTAACATTTAATAATGCTTGAAAATTTGAATTTTATGAAACTACACTTCTGCGGGTACATTTTCCCATGAAAATAATGTATGTAAGCTCAAATAATTTAATATATAAATAAAAAAAATCAATAAGTGTAATGAACCTCAAGTTTTAACCCGGCAGCACTCGTCTGGGGTCTAATGGACCCAGTAGATTAAATACACTCTAAGATCTGAAACTCTGATTGGATTACCATTATAAGGATTTTCTATATTGAAATTGATATAGACACTAACTCCCCCTATTGTGTCAAAGGGAACTAATGTAATGGTTTACGGCTGCCTTTTTCTGGCCTCCTTTCGGAGCTTTAAAATTTTGTTACCGTTAGCAAAATTGGTGCCCGATTTATATACTTTTCCAGTTACAAAAAAACACCTATATTTTTTAAAAAATTATATATTTTTTGCAATATTTTTAGTTCACTGTGTTAAACAGACATACATAAAACATTATGCAAAATTTCAAGCATCAAATTAAAATAGAATAGGAGAAAAGTGTACCAACGAGCTTAAAATCTTCGTTTTGAGAAAATTGGCTTCTAAGTTAAACCTTTCTGACTTTAACTTTTCTCTACGAAGGTTTTTTGCTTCCTCGTAATATTTGATATTAATAACATTATCGAATTTTTAGTTGTTCGGACGTTTCAGTAAGGAAAGGATTAAACATAAAGTGACTTCCACAAAATCGCAAAAATATATTAATCCTAATGCACTGATTGTAAAGTGTTATATATCATTTTAAAGAGAATGAAACGGGGCTATTAGAAAATTTCAAAATCTCAACATCGATTTTTTTAATGAATTTTATGCTCCCTGTTACCTTAAAATACTGAATTAAAAACAAGTTTAAATATTGCAAGTTGACTAAAGGTAAAAAAAGCTGCGATTGCCGACAGATAACAGAATATTTATACAATCCAAAATCTTAAAATGTAAGAATTGAGTTGTACCTGCTGCACGTAGGCAGAAGTGCCGCAGACACACTAGCTAGAGCTGTATAAAAATATATTCCTGCCTAAGCAACACTTATCACTATTTATGTATGCAAGTAGGGGAGACTGGGTACGGTTGTGCCAGGGCACGGTTGTGACAGTCGCCATATTAGCGAAACCATAAGGAATGCCGGGTTGGGTGTAAGGGGTAAGGAGCAGCTTGCCTGCCTGAGCATGTTCCACAGTATACCATCAGTCATCGCACGACATTCACCCTACCAGAGGCCTTCGGTTACTTTTTCACCGTCAAAAAACTCAAAAGTAAGTATTTTTATTCCACTTCTTTTTATAACTGTTATTTTATGTGTACAGATAGAGCAATGAATTTTTTCTTCGTTATAAGTTAGACTTTAATAATGAAATACCAGTGATTACTTTGAAAGTAAATTATTTTGTATTGTCATGGCGATTGTTTTTTTTGCAAAAGAGTAGGCTGGGTACGGTTGTGACAACACAGTCAAATGTATTTCTTTTTCTTTTAGATGCCTATAAAACGCCTGAGGAAGGCAGAAAGGGCACAGTGTGACCTAAGGAAATAAGAAGAAGCTTTTATAGAAGCAAACCGTGGGATTTCATTACGAAGAGCTGCGAAAAATCACCAAATTAATTACGATGCATTTGCATTGATACCAGCTTCAAATGTACAATATTTTTATGACAATATGCAAATTGTTATGTACATACACACCTATGAGCCATAGGATATATACATTGTTGACGAAACAGGTGTAACTCAAAAAGATTTATTTGTGTTATATAAGAACATGTATATTTTTTTATGTAGATAAGATATTTGTGCATTTTTAAAAAAACAACAACACATTTTTATTTATTTGTTTTGTATTTGACATGGTTACAGCAATGTGTAATTATAAATATTTAGTTAACTTTTTTGATGATAGTGATAATATGAAGAGTTTTTATTAATAATTATAAATTAATTTATAATTATTAAATTTATTAATTAAATGATGAATTAAATGTTATTATTATAAATATTGAATTTATTGTTTCTAAAGATGATTCAAAAAGAGTGATTTGATACCATTTTGGTGTCTTTTTTGTCTCTGTCACAACCGACCCCAGGCACTGTCACAACCGACCCCAGGGGGGTCGGTTGTGACACTACTTCCTCTTTTTTCTAATTTGCTCTTACAAGCTAACTATTGTACTTAGGGACGCAATTTTTTATTTATACGTCGACAAGTGTTGCACTTTACTATTAATGCAACTTTCATCCAGCTAATCGGCATACTACCGAATTTATAAGCGATTAACCGAAAACTGTCACAACCGTACCCAGGCTCCCCTACCTTAACTATTTTATAAATATGCGAGAATTACTTACCTGCTTGCCTCCGAAATCGAAACATGTTTGAAACATTGCGATGCCGTCACCATTTTCTACAAAACAAAGTGTTTTTGTATAAGTTGGATGAAAAGAAACGAATATCATGTGACATTCGTACCAAATCATGTGACTATGCAGGGGGTGATCCATCATAAGGCCTGTAATCAACGGATCTAGAGCCTCCAAATTTTAGGGCCCCTAAATATTGGTTTTTGTTATGCTAAATGATGGGTTTACCAGTATTTCTGTAACTTTTTTGTAAAAATGTTACAAGACGGGGGGTGGGGGGGGGAAATCTTAATTTTTTTAATTACAATTTATTGGTAAAAAATTCGGAATCAGAACTTTTGAATAAATTATAACAATTTTTTTTTATTCAAAACTTTATATGTAAAAAAAAGGTAAAATAAATTTTGAAACATCTTAGTATGCAAGCGTGAAGAATTTAGGGTCAATATACTTCATAAAAGTTTTTCGGTAATGAATTTTATTTTACCATGCTTTTCATAGTTTCATGTTGTTCAAACAAACATTATTTCAGTCTTCAAAATACATGTTTCTTTCAATCTAATGATATATAGCCCAGTAGAGATATAATTTTTCTTGCAAAAGGTGGGGTAGTTTTTATTTTCTGGTATGTTATATGTGTTGACCGCCTTATGAAAAATCCAAGTTTTTGACCTCCTACCCCTTGTGCGTTTTCCGCCATCTTGAAAAAACCGCTAAAAATCTGCACTTTTTTCAATTTTTCTCCAATAACTCGTTTCCAGCTCCTCTTAGGCAAAAAAGTCAAACACAAATTTTAAAGAGCGTTAAATTTCCTTCAACTTTTATGCGTAATATGTTTAAAAATTATGAATAGGTTCCGAGATACAAAGTTGTGAATATCTGCAAAAATTTCGAAAAAACGCAAAGAATACAGCTCTTTAATACAGCACTTTCATCAGGGGCAATTTGAATGTCATCGAATATTAACTTGGATAAAACTCGATGAACTAAAATATGAGCTCCCAAAGCTCGAGCATAAACATGAACATGACTCTTGACATCTCTTCAGACATCATCTTTTCAAGGCTGTTTTCCGCATAAACATTTGACAGAAGTTCTTTCAGGCCGCTGCCAGCCATAATGAAGCCAACTGCTCCCATGAAGCACATTAATGTGCGAAACCTCCGAGACGAACAATGACGTCTTTCAATAATGGCTCTTGACCACTACACAATATATCACTTGCTTTCAAATATAAAGGTTGGTCAAACGTGACCACACAACTTTTCTGATCAACAGCTGCACATTTCTCCACTGCCTGAAGTAAAAATTATATTCAAGATTACTAATTTCAGTTTCAAGCTCACTTAAACTTTTCGTCGATATTTTTTACTTGCACAATTCCCTGCGCCTTATAGAAATAATTACTAATAGGTTTCACGAATCTTGTATAAAATTTAATGCTCTACATTATTGTAAGCATGCATTTTGCCCTAAGCAGCACACAAAAAAAGTTATTTGGGTAAAACCAACAACATATCTGACTTTTGCAGGATTTTTGAAATTTTTGTAGATATTCGAAACTTTATATCTCAGAACCTATTCAGGATTTTTAAGCATGTTAAGCATTAAACTTAAAGAACATATAATGCACTTTAAAATTGTAATTGGCATTTTCTGCCGAAAAGGCTTAATAATCAAGTTATTGACAAAAAACTGAAAAACTAAAAAAAAATTTAAAATTTCACAAATATTTATTTTAACATTTCTTGGTATCTAATGAAGGTATTAAATAATATGTTACATGAATCTGGTAGGAAATTTAATTTTCTACAAAATTGTCTATCAGCATTTTGCTCTTAATTGTACAGAAAAAAAGTTATTTGGAAAAAATAAACAGCATATCCGATTCTTTGCGTTTTTTCAAATTTTTTGCAGATATTCACAACTTTGTATCTCGGAACCTATTCATAATTTTTAAACATATTGCGCATAAAAGTTGAAGGAAATTTAACGCTCTTTAAAATTTGTATTTGACTTTTGTGCCTAAGAGGAGCTGGAAACGAGTTAATGGAGAAAAATTGAAAAAAGTGTGTTTTTTTAGCGGTTTTTTCAAGATGGCGGAAAACGCACAAGGGGTAGGAGGTCAAAAACTTGGATTTTTCATAAGGCGGTCAACACATATAACATACCAGAAAATAAAAACTATCCCACCTTTTGCAAGCCAACCCCATTTTTTTAGCTAACTCTACTGGGCTAATATAAGGGCAAGCTGATGATTTCAAATGGGAATCATTGGAGATGAAATGGGTTAAACCATGTGCTCCCCTAATTGTTTTGAGCAGTGTATATATATTCGGACGTTGTTCAGAAAGAGTGCGGAAAGAAATAAAGAATATTGTTTAGGGGTTTGTTCATACTGTGGCGCAAATAAGAGCGGCCCCGTCATAGAGATATTAATAAGATATAATTGTTATCGAGTCAAAAACCGATGCAAAAACGGGTTTGATAAGTGAAACTATACATCGTTTCAATAATAAGCATAAACAAACGCTTGGCGAATATTTGCCGACAACTATGCTGTGGTTTGACAATTTTGTAAATATATTGTAGACTAACCAGTGAATTAACGCTTAAGCACAATTTGTTTTAAGAAAATTCATATTTAAAGAAAATATAGCCTGTGGGTTTATGACAATGTGAACACATCTGTCATTATATGTAAATTCCACACAAGAAGGAGGTGACATTATATTGCATTGCTTTGGGTCTTTTGGGGGTCCAAGTAAAAAGTGGTACAAAAGCTAAATGAATGAACACAAAAATGTTCTGTCAATAAACATGTTGGTTTTTAATTAATGACCATGTCAACCAGTCACATGTCAGATAGCTTCCTACTAGATGAGAGGAAGTCAGTGTTGCCAATCCATCCTGTGGAAGGATTTTAAATCCTTACTTACAGGGGGGCTAGTAGGTTCGAGTACTTTAAATTAACTCAAAAACTATAGGTTTTAGGGAGATTTCACGAAGTGAAGAAACATAACATTTTTGAACGAAAATAATTAAAATATATATATAAGTTAATTATAAGTAATACTTACCACAATATTTTAAATTATAAATAATTACTCATAATTTTAAAACAATTACTTTAAATTCTTAAATCAATGTAAAGGGGATTTGCAATCAACTCTTTTATCCTAGACACATACAGTTCAATTTTATTATCATAATCAGAAGCAACCAACTACTTTTTTTTAAGTAATGTGATAAATTTATTAAAAAATCATAGTTTGAAATACTTTAAGGTTAAAAGAATAAAAATTTGGCAAGCATTAATATTTTTAAAACATAAGAAAGTATAATAAAAAAAATACACTAACAAACTTTGTACTGGAGATTCTATAAATGCGCAGATTTATAGTTTATTTTAAGCAAACAATCTCCATCCAAGCTGTAAATTTTTATTCTACAAATATTTTTATATAATACTTTCAAAAATGAGCGCATATATTAGATTGAGAAAATAAAAAATAAAAAACAAATAAAGAAATCATTTGAATTCGGGGTTCCCTTAGTACACTGGGACATACGTGCCCGTTAAATCTGTGCCAGCCCAAAACGGCGTTAGAGTACGATATCGCTCGAAGTCCAGTTGGGTGCTAACTCTGGTGTCTACCATGTTGGCAATGTTAATGGGGACTGTCAGTCCCATAGAGCTAATGGAATGGTTTTGAAATCACAGCTTTTGCAAAAGAATTGGTTTGCCATGTAATCCCAGTTTCAACAGGTATGGGAATCCTCATAACATCAATTTAAAACAAAATTGAAAAGAAAATAACATCCGGTTATATAATTATTGATTGATAAAGTTTTAAAATCTGCTGTATATTTTGGGGTATTTTAAAACTTTAAAATGTATAATTAAATAACTAGATAACTTTTTCGTTTCAAATTTGTTTCATTTCGATAATGTGTTGATTCCCATACCTGGATAAAAAGGGCTAAAATTGAAAAGAAAAAAATATCCGGTTATTTAATTACTAATTGATAAAGTTTTAAAATCTGCTGTATATTTTGGGCATTTTAAAACTTCAAAATGTATAATTAAATAACTAGGTAACATTTTCGCTTCAAATTTGTTTCATTTCGATAATGTGTTGATTCCCATACCTGGGTAAAAAGGGCTAAAATTGAAAAGAAAAAAATATCCGGTTATTTAATTATTAATTGATAAAGTTTTAAAATCTGCTGTATATTTTGGGGTATTTTAAAACTTCAAAATGTATAATTAAATAACTATATAACATTTTCGTTTCAAATTTGTTTCATTTCGATAATGTGTTGATTCCCATATCTGAGTAAAAAGGGCTTGCATGTCTAAGCAATACTTCTGCGGAAGTTGTTATTCCAAAGCTAATGCATTAGCTCTATGGGAATGACAATCCCTCTTAAGGGGTCATAGGAGTCTTAAAAATGTGTAAAGAAGGTACTACAAAGCACAGTTTGATCCCTCATGTAATTTTTTAACTACTCAATATATAAGTATAATTTTTTTATATGTAATTCTACAAGATTTATTTATTATAAAACAAATTTTAAAATATATGAAACTTTAGCAAAAACTAAAATAAATTATATTAAACATGAAGCTATTTGAACGCATTGTGATTAGGCTTGCGCGGCAAATTGTGAGGTCAAAATTGAAAAAATGACCAAGAAAATGACCTTATATTGTACAAATATGTACAAACAAAGACTTATACCTAAATTCTCAGCTCATTTTTTATTAGAAATTATTTTACGAACTTTTTTCTTAAAAAAATTAATAAAAATTTTAAAGTTTTGATTAAAATTTTTTTTTAAAATCATTTCTAATTAAAATTGAGCTGAGAATATAGGTATAAGTCTTTGTTTGTACATATTTGTACAATATAAAATCATTTTCTTGGTCATGTCTTCAATTTCGACCTCAAAATTTGCCGCGCAAGCCTAATCACAATGTGTTCAAATAGTGCTATGTTTGTTATTATTTATTTTAGTTTTGGTTAAAGTTTCATAAATTTTAAAATTTGTTTTATATTAAACAAATCTTGTAGAATTACATATAAAAAAAGTATACTTTTTTATTGAGTAGTTAAAAAATGACATGAAAGATCAAACTATGCTTTGTAGTACCTTCTTTGCACATTTTTAAGACTCCTGTGACCCCTTAAATTACCAAATCTACTTACCAGTGCAGTTGCAGAGGTTAGTGTTATAGCAATCGTAACCAACTTCTTCAGTTATTTTCCTTTTCCGACCCAAAGAAAGACTCACCAAGCATACTAACAACACTACCATTACAAAGCGGACCATGATTTCGCTGTTTACTATTACAGTTTGGTATCTCTGTTTATATACTGAGGTTAAGGTATGAAAATAATAATACTATTTTGTTGTTTTGAAGTCATCGAAATTAATTGTATGTTGTTTTATTATTAAATGAATAGATGATATTTTCAATTAATTCAAATGAATAAGCATAATAGTTAAAAAAAAGTTTATGATTTATAGGAACGGCGTCTCGAAAATCGCTATATCAGCTGACATTATACCCATTTGCATTTAAATGTTATCTTTCATACTTTTTTAAATTAACATAATGTAAAAAAAATTGTGACGTGTGTATCAGGATGGCTGTTAAGCAATAAATGTATAGTTAAACTTTTTCTGAACTATGATGGTTGATAAAGGCTATCGCACTAGATCTGCATATTAGGGTTTTATGTCGTTAATTTTCGTCAAAAGCGTTGTGAAACCCGTTAAATTATTAACTAAAACGCGCCAAATGGGCAAAATGTTTTTCAGGAATGTGATTATCTGATTGTTTAATATTTGTTTACTAAGTAAGTGGCAAGATATATTTTTTTGCGTATAATCCTGATTCGATATAATTTACATTTCGTATTTTAAGTGCATTTTGTATTAGTCATGTTTTTTGTTATAAATAAAAATATAATAATTTGTAGAACAAATCAAGCAGACGATAAGTAATATTAATTTTATTTTCGATAGAAAATTAATGAAAATCGTTGATTTTGGCTTTAAGAAGTTTAAATTAGAGCTGCATGTTGTGTTTAGTGAAATGTATTCTGATGTGTATACATTTTATGCAGAATCGGTGGTATATGACACTTACTGGGAACGAATCTAATTGTTTACCGATAAGAATTTCAGTAAGTATTTAAGTAACAGGAAAGTAGGCTATTTTAGTTCTTTAAGAACTTTTTGTTCAAAATTGTTTTTTTTTGTTCTTTTTAATTATCAATATTGCTTGTGAACTTTTTAAATTAAGTCTTTAATTGAACTGATGATGTTATTCTTGGATTTCAAACTAGAAAGGAAATTTCGATCAGTGTACTGTTAAAGGGGTCATAGGAGTCTTAAAAATGTGCAAAGAAGGTACTACAAAGTATAGTTTGATCATTCATGTAATTTTTTAACTACTCAATACAAAAGTATAATTTTTTTATATCTAATTCTACAAGATTTATTTATTATAAAACAAAATTTAAAATTTATGAAACTTTAGCCAAAACCAAAATAAATGATATTAAACATAAAGCTATTTGAACACATTGGGATTAGGCTTGCGCAGCAAATTTTGAGGTCAAAATTGAAAAAATGACCAAGAAAATGACTTTATATTGTACAAATATGTAAAAACTAGGAATTATACTACGAAATATTATCAGTAGGTTACTGATATCAATAGCTTCTACTGATAACAATAGATACATCCTTAGAAGTAAGTACACATCAATAAAGCTGTACTTATGTCAATAGATTTTTGTATTGATCTCTATGGATCATTTTTAGTAGGGAGTCCCTTCACACAATTACACACTTGGTATAAGAAAGATAAGGAAGGCGCGTTCAACAGCAGCAATGGTTCCAGGTAAACTGAAACCATACTCCACCAATTTGTTGATGACTTAAACTTCATTTAACAATTTCTAAAGACGTCATAGCGTTTTACAACGATTATTCATAAAAAAAAGTCTATTTTATTTACAATTTCCTCGTTTTTCGGCACATTGCGGGACTTTTACAAAAAAGCGGGACGTTTTGGCGGGACAGTAACACAAAAAGCGGGACGTCTGGTCACATTACTTAAAGTGCACCATTGTAAACAAAGTCAGAGTTTGGAAGGAAACTATTCTATACAAAGGTAAAGTTTTAAAAGTCATCGGAGATGAAATGTAATTGATAATTGGCGTTTTGTTGAAAAGCAACGAAAATGTCGAAATGTGGTAAACATTCCATTTCATACTTCATTCAACTCGATAGGTATAGCAACCACACGTTAAATTTTCAAGATCGCCAATGAACAGAATTGAACTAAAATCGTCTGCTGATTGGAACTAAAAAAATATTCATGTTACCATTTCTGTAAAACTCAATAAAGTTTAAAGCAAGGTTGAATTTATTTAAATTTGAAAAATTAAAATCTTAACTAAACATTTATAGCTTAAGCAGAGGCTTATAGCTTTAGCAGATGGCATCAGGAAAGTAACCATTATGGCGAACTAATGAAGTTTGAAAATATCCTATCTGTAACTCCGAACTGCTTGACCGTAGCGCTTCAAAACCTGTGCCAATCGATTCGTCGTGGCCAAAAACCCCAGACCCCCAAGTTTGCCGGAGTTTATTAATTCTGGGGCGATTTTCGAGTTGACAAGAATTCCTCGTATTACAGTGTAAGATATATGATTGTAATTATGAATTTTTTAAAAGCATAGTTAAGCTTTTACTGAATTATGTTGTCTTTTGAAGACCGTTGCACTACAGATGCATATTAGGGTTTCACGTCTTCCTTCTTTCGCCAATTACTTTGCCAAACTCGCCAAATTATTACAAAGAACATGCAAAAGAGCATTTTTTTAAATAGCTGGTTGGTTGTGCGATGGTCTTTGCGCTAGAGCTGAATAGGTGTAATGGTAGCTATATATTTTCCTCTCCAAATTTTTCAAACACGCCAAATGAGCCAAAATGTTTTTATTCGGAAAATTACTACGACATTATCTGTTAATTTTATAGCATTTTTTAAATTTTGAATTTTTTAATGTAATATAAGTAGCGGGATTTTGTACTTTAATAACGAACGGTATCAGCAACATAAGCTTATTAAAAAGCAAATAAACTTATAAAAAATGCAAATCGTTTGCTGTTTGCTGGAGTAGCTTATTTTTAATTCTTACTGATTATTTTTTTACTTAAATATGTATTCTCTTTAATTTGAGCTTCTTATCAAAGGTATTTTTGAAATTAATATTAATTATTACTATATCCAAGATGGGTGATTAAATGGAAAAAATTACTGGGTAATCTTCATATCTTATGTAACTCAAATGAAAGAAAAATAGTAAAATTGACTATAAAATTACTTTTTCACCATTACCCGTGCAACGTCGGGTATAACAGCTAGTATGTATATAAGTGTGTGTGTTATAGATTCAAAAACTATACATTTGTTTGACTCGTAACTTGGCACAACAATCCGTAGTTCATACCTAAGTTACAGATAGTGAACTTTCAGAGCTCGAAATGTTATATTTTTAGAGAAAATTCGAATTTTCTGAATAAATTATGGTGTCACTTTGGCTCAAATCCGATCATATTTTTACTTTCCTGATGCCATCTGCTGAAAAAATTAAATAAAACTTTCAACGAAAATAAATATAATTGGAAATGTTTATTTTATTGTGTTGCCATTAACTTCAGAAACTAAATTCCTTATTTGAAAATAATTTATATGTTTCAAGTGACGTATTTCCTTCCAGTCTTTATTCCAGGATTTATTCTAGGTTTAGTTTATAATTTCTTCATTGATGGTTCTGTTGATTGCAAATATGCATGTTTAAGCAATAAATGTATAGTTAAGCTATTACTGAACTATGATGGTTCTATATGATGGATATTAAAGGCCATTGCACTAGAGCTGCATATAAGGGTTTTATTTTTTTTTCACTAAATACGTTGCCAATCTCGATAAATCATTAACTAAAACTCGCCAAATAAGCAGAATGTTTGTTAATGTATAAATGTGATGGTGCCTGATGGGAGTCTCAGGTCTTTGCTGCTTGCTTTAAAGATCAGGACTTTGCTTTGGTTGCGTGAAGGTTGTCAGATGTGCGCCCTTACATGGCACCGATTTAATAATAATCCTTTGATAGTTTATAAAATACTAGAAAGAAAGCAAATCGCCTTTAATTAAATTATACTAAAAATGAGTTTTTTTCTCATTTGAAACTGCATCAAATGTGTATAACTTTTAACAAAGTAAACAACTTTTTGGCAAATCATAAATAACAATTCGCTTCTATCTCTTTTATTTATGTATAATTGCGTTAACTAGTTTTTTTTTTAAATATCTGTAATAAAATTTTTGTTTTCGCAACGTATTATTAAAATTTCGCACAGTCATAAGATGAAGATTGTGCTTCTAAATTGTTTTTAAATCCTCAACCGATCATGACTAAGCCTGAAAATGTATGACAATACCATTAACCCTCTGAAGGATACTGATGGAAAAACATGACTTTTTCTGGAAAACCATTGATGTTTGGGTGGAACACATCACGCGAAGCATTTGAGCTTTTGTCTTTTGTTGTAGTAAAGATCTTGTTAAAATGGTTGGAATAAGTTAAAGAAGTGTCTGTTGGAAAGTTAAGAAAGTTGATTTGATTATGGAGCTCTTTGTGTCTTAAAACCTCCTTTGCCAGTTTGTCGGCGACTTCATGTCCGTGGATGCCAACATGTGTTAGAACCAACTGCAGGTGCATAATATAATGATGAGAAAGTGATTTTAATAGAGAAACCCTCTCTTCTGTACGGTTGTGAAATCTGGAAGTCCGCCCAACCAGTAGAGAATAAATTTTTAATAATTTTTTATAAGAATCTGTGGCGGTTACCACACACGCAACCTCAATATTCCATCAACAACCAGGTAGCGCTGATTTACCGCACAAGTTCCTACCACTATTACAGATTACAACGTTAAAGGTAGTATATAAGCCGAGATAACTCATCTCCGCCTTGAGTATCCTTTTTTCAGACAATGAGTTATCGAAGCCGCTACAAATCCATGTAATGATTAATGAACAACTTGCCCCTATTATCCACATTCATGTCCATATTAGGGATAGGTTACTCCTTATGGAACTATTACATATTAAAAGCGTCATCATTTTTTTTAAGGATTATAGAAGTCAGTGGAAAGTGAGTCAGTGAGATTTTGTCTTTAGTTTTAGTAGAGATCTTGTTAAATTGGTTGGAAAGTTAAAGAAGGTGTCCGTTGGAAAGTTAAAGAAGTTGATTTGATTATGGAGCTCTCTGAGACCTCCTTTGCCAGTCTGTCGGCGACTTCATGTCCGTGGATGCCAACATGTGTTGGAACCAACTGCAAGTGCATATTATAATGATGAGAAAGTGAATTTAATAGAGAAACCCTCTCTCTTCTGTACGGTTGTGAAATCTGGAAGTCCACCCAGCCAGTAGAGAATAAATTTTTAATAATTGTTTATAAGAATCTGTGGCGGTAACCACACACGCAACCTCAATATTCCATCAACAACCGGCTGTAAGGAGAATAGTGGTCACGATCTCAGACTCCAGATCGGAAGGTTGAGAGTTCGAGACCCGGTGCCACTGAAGACTTACCGAGTGCATGCGGAGTACGAGCTCGTAAAATCTGTTGGGTCCGAAAGTCCTGTGGTCGGTCATTGCGCAGTTCACCATGGGTACAGGTTCCTGGAGAAAATTTCCCTCCCCTCAGGGACATGTCTAAATTGTGGAGGTGGCGACAGATGGCAACATCTGTCATATGTGTTTGTGTGTGTCTTGTGTTGTCCTACTTGACGATGGTTTATAAGCGGGTCCTTGCGACCAAGCACACAAGCCAGAAAATATATATGTCAACCAATCCAATCCATCAACAACCAGGTAGCGCTGATTTACCGCCCAAGTTCCTACCACTATTACAGATTACAACGTTAATGGTAGTATATAAGCCGAGATAACTCATCTCTGACTTGAGGATCCTTTTGGCAGACAATGAGTTATCAAAGCCGCTACAAATCCATAAAATGATTAATGAACCACTTGCCCCTATTATCCACATTGATGTCCATATTAGGGATAGGTGACTCCTTATGGAACTATTACATATTAAAAGCGTCATTTTTTTTTTTTAAGGATTGTAGAAGTCATTGGAAAGTGACTCAGTGAGATTTTGTCTTTAGTTTTAGTAGAGATTTTGTTAAAATGGTTGGAAAGTTAAAGACGTGTGTTTTAGAAAGTTAAAGAAGTTGATTTCATTATGGAGCTCTTTGAGACCTCCTTTACCAGTCTGTCTGCGACTTCATGTTCGTGGATGCCAAGATTTGTAGGAATCAACTGCAGATGTATAGTGTAATATTGAGAAATTGATTTTAATAGAGAAATCCTACTCTGTACGGTAGTGAAATGTGGAAGTCCAACCAAATACATAGAGAATAAATTTTTAATAATTTTTTTATGAGAATCCATATATTGAACCACCTACTCCTATTATGAACATGCAAGTCCATAATAGGGATAGCTAACTCCTTATGGAACTATTACAAATTGGAAGCGTAATTTTTTTAAAGGTATTGTAGAATGTAGAAGTCAATGAGGGGAAAAATCACTTTAAACTATTGCGTGGGGAGGGAGGGGGGATGAGTAATTATATTCAAAACATGGACTTTAGAGAAGGAAGGACGTTTATTTGCGTTTTTGGCTCTTCGAAGATTTTCAATGTGTAGTAATGTGTCACTAATATAAACATTAATTTATAAGGAAATATCTAAGCAAAATCGCTTTAAACAGGTCTTTTCACAAATTTATGAAACCGAAGATTCATTTACTGTTTTTCCAAATAGGGTTGGTTGGTTCGTTGGTTGGTTGACATATATTTTCAGGCTTGTGTGCTTGGTCGCAAGGACCCGCTTATAAACGATCGTCAAGTAGGACAACACAAGACACACACAAACACATATGACAGATGTTGCCATCTGTCGCCACCTCCACAATTTAGACATGTCCCTGAAGGGGAGGAAAATTTTCTCCAGGAACCTGTACCCATGGTGAACTGCGCAATGACCGATCACAGGACTTTCGGACCCAACAGATTTTACGAGCACGTACTCTGCATATACTCGGTAAGTCTTCAGTGGCACCGGGTCTCGAACTCTCAACCTTCCGATCTCGAGTCCGAGATCCTGACCACTTAGGCTCCTTACAGCCCTTCCAAATAGGGACATGCGGTGTCAATATTGTGAATCGGGCGTAGTTTTACTAAATCTTATAATAATTTAACAAATAGAACTTTTTCGAGCAATATATGCAATCTATCAATAGAAAACATGTGTTAGCAACTTTCTCAAACACTCCACTTTTGAGTATTCAAAGTAACTTTTGCCAGATCTAATAAGAATATAATGTTTTTATAATAGTCTAAGAGCTAGCAACGTTTTTGAGAGAGAATTTCAGGTGGGCCAGTTTTAAGATATGCTATCTCTCTCACTCTCCCGGACATCATACGGGCTATCTGGCTGGCGGTAGTGGTTGCGTTCATCAGTGCGCATCCTACTAATACAAGTAAAAATTTGATTTTTCAAATCATTGTAGGACGTTATATTTTTTTATTGTTACTTTTAACGAACTTTTTGCAACATAAATCTATTATTGCCAGACATTTTTATTGTTGTTTAAGCTGTGCCAGACGCTAATTTTGATTTTGAAAGCTCAAGTGTTGCCCAAATTACCAGCTCAGGTGTGAATTCACCGATCATTGTAATTACGTCATCGTCATTCATTGCGCAATACCATGTGGCAATACTTGTAATGAGCTGATAATTTGAGCAACACTTGAGCTTTTAAAATCAAAATTAGCGTCTGGCACAGCTTAAACAACAATAAAAATGTCTGGCAATAGTAGATTTATGTTGCAAAAAGTTCGCTAAAAATTACAATAAAAAAATAAAACGTCCTAAAATGATTTGAAAAATCAATTTTTTACTTGTATTAGTAGGATGCGCACTGAGGAACGCAACCACTACCGCCAGCCAGATAGCCCTTATAATATCCGGGAGAGTGAGAGAGATAGCATATCTTAAAACTGGCCCATCTGAAATGCTTGTTTTTCCGACGTTGCTAGCTCTCGTACTATAATTATGACCAGCACACCAAGTAAAGCACCTTTCCTTCGAAATGAAGAACTGTGCAGTATTTGCTGTAACGCATAAGGAGATTCCCGCCTACGCCCTGGGTGTACTTTCCTTTCTCCGCGCCAATAAAAATTCTTTCTGTGTCTGTCTTGCTTGACGAAGGCTTATAAGCGGGTCTCTGGTCCAGCACACAAGCCGGAATAAATATGTATCTACCCAGTACTTTACCCTGTGCTGTTTTTTTGTGCTCTTAAATGGCTAAATTATTTTTTAACTGCTTTTCTTAGTAGCAAGAGAGTAGCATTATCTCTCGATCAAAAATGTACAGCTGTGGAAATAAAAAAGTACCCACTAGTGATTATTTCTGTCGTTAGTTATCCTATATAATCGGACCTTTTTGACTTTGTAAAAAAATAACGTTTTAAGTAAGATGCATGACCCAAAATTTCATAAGGGGCCGTCGTCGTATCAAAAAGGTTACCAACTTCAAAATTTTCAATAGCAACACCCCTTTTTGAGTCCATATTTCAAATTTATGACATATTTTAACGCTAACTACCAAGTTTTGTTAGTTTTTAAGCATTATTAGAGGAGTTAGAGACATGCAAAGTTTAGGTGCCATAATGTTCATTGAGCTGCACATAAAAAACTATCCCAATCTATAAATAATTAATATAATGAAACGATTTTTTTACTGAAAAGAAATTATAATAACCCAAACAAAATGCATTCAATATTGGGGTATTTAAATCAATTTTTATACTTTTAAATAATTATTATATTAATTTTTTAGAAAAATATGAATAGAAACCCCTTAATATTTTTACGGAAATAAATTTAAGACAGGAAGCTCAAGCGCAATCCCAATTTTTAAATTTTTTTATTCATAATTTGCTGAGTAAATCACAAAATACTTTTTAATTACCCTTTAGGGGACTGTGTATAAGATTTCACGTGTAATTGATAAATAAAGACGGCCTTGCATGCATGCTTGCTTGTCATTTTAGAGATGGTCCCCAAAAGGTCCACAAGTGATTCGATTGAATAACTCGTCAAATATTCATCCAAATGTAACAAAAACTTAGATTTAACGGTTTTTGAGAGTGCTTAGCATTCCTAAGTTATTAAAATTGAGTGTTGCTATTGGAAATTTCAAAGTTTGTAACATTTTTAATATGAAGACGGCCCCTTTTGCAAATTTTGTGTTATGCAATCATCTCAGAATGTTATTTATTTACAAAGTCAAAAAAGGTCCGATTCTATAAGATGACTATCGGCCGAAATATTCACTAGTGGGTACTTTTTTTATTTCCACAGCTGTACCTTTTAGAGACATTCGGATGCGTAGGCTTCTTCTTTCCTGATTTGAAGAGGGAGAGAGCTTGAAGTGCTGATGAGGAGTCGGAAAGGATCACAGCTTATGACTTATGACTTTCTTGGTGGGGGGCAAGATCGCCAAGCACTGAGACTTTAAAGGATCTTGTAGGACTTGTAAAGGATCACAGCTTGCTCAAAAGAGCTCTGGCGAATAGAAAGTTACTGGAGTGCGACAAATATCGATTCCACCTCACCATCAAAATGAGTTGAAAGCCTTCCCACTGGCAGGTAAAAGCAGAAAAGATAACAAAAGATACCTGGACCAGCTCTCTGCTGGATATCATAAATAGCATTTTTTTAGAAACAAAGACAAACATTGACAGAGGGCCGATTCAATAGGGTGACTAACGGATGAAATAACCTCAAGTGGGTACTTTTTTATTTCCACAGCTGTACTAAAAAGCATAGTTTGATCTTTCATGTAATTTTTTAACTACTCAATATATAAGTATATTTTTTTAATGCAATTCTATAAGATTCATTTATTATAAAACAAATTTTAAAATTTATGAAACTTTAGCCAAAACTAAAATAAATAATAACAAACATAAAACTATTTGAACACATTGTGATTAGGTTTGCGCGGCAAATTTTGAGGCTTGACAATGACTTTATATGACTTGACAATGACTTTTGAAATGACTTTATATTGTACAAATATGTACAAACAAAAACTTATACCTAAATTCTCAGCTCAATTTTTATTAGAAATTATTTTAAGAACTTTTTTCTAAAAAAAGTAATAAAAATTTTAAAATTTTGATTTGAAATTTTTTTAAAAATAATTTCTAATTAAAATTGAGCTGAGAATTTAGGTATAAGTCTTTGTTTGCACATATTTGTACAAAATAAAGTCATTTTTTTGGTCATGTCTTCAATTTTGACATCAAAATTTGCCGCGCAAGCCTAATCACAATGTGTTCAAATAGTTTTATGTTTGTTATTATTTATTTTAGTTTTGGCTAAAGTTTCATAAATTTTAAAATTTGTTTTATGATAAATAAATCTTATAGAATTGCATATAAAAAAAATTATACTTATATATTGAGTACTTAAAAAATGACATGAAAGATCAAACTATGCTTTGTAGTACCTTCTTTGCACATTTTTAAGACTCCTATGACCCCTTAAGGAATTTTCCAAATATTCTATTGTCAAGGGGCTGCGCACATATAACGTTATCATTTCGCTTGGGGAGGGAGTAAGCCAAATGATATCGTAGGGTATCGAGAGGGGGAGAAGGGGTTTAAGTTTGATAACGTTATCATTTTTTATTTATTTTCAATTTTCTTATATTGTGCAATATTCGCTGGTTTATTTCTAAATTTAATTGTGTGAAATCATTTTTAAAGGTAATTTAAGGCACAAAACACATACAATATTCGATTGATTGATATAATGGTCGTGATAGTAAAATGATTCTATTTTTTTAATAAATCTGTTAATCATGCCTCGATTTTATAAAAACATTACTGATAATTATGGGATTGATATTGACTGTAAAAACCAATAATTTTATGAAGGAATGGGTGGGATATAGAATTAAAAAACTTAAATTTTCTTTTTTCACCTGATAACGAAATCATAGAGTGAGGGGGGAAAGGTGGTGATAACGTTTGATATCGTAGGGGAGGGGGGAGTCAAAAATATTGTAAAATTGATAAAGTTATATGTGCACAGCCCCCAACTGCTTTAAACCAAAGGACGAGTAACTAAAAAAAATTCATATTACTTTGGACTATGAAGAGTCAAGCTACTGCCTTTTTATAGTGTTTTTCTTAAGCACTTATCGTCTTTGATAGTTTATGATATACGTAATATACTTTATAACCTTCCCAGTGCCATTCAAGGTCCTGTGATTTTTTGTTTCCTTATCGTACTTGAGATACATTGTGAAACCAATTCATCAACAGTTTACAAAATCCTCTACATCGCACTTAGATTGTTGGTTTGATTTTTTTAATAGTTAAAAGTGTTTTCTACTCAGTGAAGCAGCGTAGATACGAAGATGGATAAATAATACTAAAAAACATTACAAACTACCTAACCCAACTCTTATCTTATACTTTTTTAAAAAGTGGATTTCCTATTACGTAAGTAACTGTTTATAAATATTTTCAACTATTAAAATAATTTATATTTAACGCTTGACAAAAAAATCAGTTTTTATTATCTAATTTTTAAAACATTTTTATAGTCCCGCTTATCCGAAAGGTACGGGACCAGAGCACTTTCGGTTAATCTGCATATTTTGAGAAATGAAATAAATCCAACTTTGTATAAGTGCGTATTTATTTTTTATGTATTTCTTTATATATCCGTGCACTTCATATTTTAGCAAATACAAAAAAAATTCCGGAGCCTTGCCTTTCGGTTAAGTCGAATTTCGAATAACCGGGACTCTTTATTAACCGGATTTTTTTTTTTATTGAAATGAATTCTCTATGAAACAAGCATATACTGTGTAGTTATTAAGTTCCTTAATCATAACACTTCTTATCACGAGTCTACAAATGTCACTTTCACTTGTTAAAAGCGACAATTTTAGATACGATTATTTACAGAGTGATTTATTAAACTATGTAAACAACCCACTCCCAGAATCTACAAAAAATAAGAAATACACGTTTTTTGTCGATAGTTTAACTATAGATGTCACATAGATAGGGTGTAAAATTTGATAGGGCTCGTCTATAAACTTCGTGATACGGTTTTGACGATTTTTCTTAAATCTATGCTTATTTTAAGAGGTAACGCAGCTTGACCTATTTTTTTGCTTTCATAAATTAAAATTTTTCTTTTGAAATCCAGACAACTTATATGTAATTCAAGAATGAATAGCAATTGATGACCAATTGTCGGGCCCCGGAAGGCCGAATGGTTAGCATTACAGGCCAGCAGTCTGCTTGCTGTAACGGGTGCGGGCTCGATTCCAGGCTTCGCCCTGGGTGTACTTCCTTTCTTTGTGACAACAAAACTCTTTATGTGTATGTCTTACTTGACGAAGGCTTATGAGCGGGTCTCTGGTCATGCACACGAGCCGGAATATATATGTACCTACCCCTACCCGACCAATTTACAAGGACTTAATCAGTTTTCCACTCTCTTTAGAAGGATGCATTACTTTTCGTACTTTAACAAATTATGGTTACAAATTCAGACTGATGGAAGAAAGGTAAATGGAACTAAATCAGACAGATCTGTTGGCTATTTTTCAAACGACTTACTTGACTTATATTTTTTTACATAGGTGCAGTGCATGACTGCCCATTTCGCCATCTTGGACAGTCTGCTGCTTGCCTGGTCATTCAACAGCTTGTACTTGGAAAAGAGTTCCTCTCTTTCTTACTATGCCATCTGTCTCTAAGTCATTTATAGTCTGCTTCCATTTCTATTTTCTAATCGTAAAAGTACTAGTTATATTATTCATGGCAACTTTTATACATAATAAAGATGTAAATCTTTGAAAAAAAAAACATTTTTTCTTTTATTCCTTAATTTGTTGATTGCAAAGACAAAATGAAATTTACCAACGCTTTCCGAAAGTACATCATAGTACTTACTAGCAGCTTAATATATTTTATAATCTTTGGCACAGTCAGACTCAATTCCCAGCTTTTTGTGGCTGTCAGAGAAAGGTTCGTCGCTGGCCGTGAACAAGCATCGTTTCCATTCACTCTGCAGTATTCTGTGAGAAATTTATCGGGTAAGTATATTAACATTAGCATCCATAGATATTAAATAAAAGTTCTTAGGCGAGAAAAAAAACCACTTGACTCCTCTTAAAAAAAGTCGCTCCCAATTCAGTCTATGTTAATTTTCCTAACTTTAGCAACATTTTCTTAGGAACTATATGAGATATGTATTATCATGAACTTTTTACACTTTTTTTCCTACATATATCTTTCTTTGATTTAAACTGAGAATATTTCAAAACATAAAAAAAAAACTTTAAGTTGTTTTTTTTTAAATATGTACATATGTTCTAAAAAATACAAAAGAAAATCAGATTTACAGATATATTTTTTTAGCAAAAACACTTAAAATTTCTAGAACCACATGACTCGCTTTAAATGTTCTAGGATGGGAAATTATAAGGATATATATTAAAAAAGGATATCGCTATTCAACAACGGCTTGGATTTGTGGATAAAATCGTCTTTTGTTCAGGGTAACCTTTTGTGAATGGTGTGTTGACAAACACTCGATTGAAACAATCAGACTTGATTTCCAGGACAGGATTGTAGGGCATTTATGTTTAACTTTTGTAGAGCATTCCGTAGGTTTGTTCTTATTTAATCTATGTGACGAGTACACGGGAAAAACGATTGATTTTGTAGAGAAGTTTCCTTAGCAGGCCACTTTGGCGATGATAGCGAGTGATCGCCTAAACTTGTATGAGGAAACCAGCTCCTATTCCACAGAGATCATAGTTAAAGTAATAGAGTGGCAGATCACGTGACCTCCAATGCTAAGGACGGGACTCGCAAGGAGCTCCCTGAAGAGCCCCAATGAAGCGAGTGTTGTAGATCACGTGATCTTCCACTCTAATAATTTAACTACTATCTCTGTGGTTTCTAGCTACCAAGATTCAGGCGATTGACGATCCGACGCGTGGACCAAGCGAAGAAGAAAGAGAGAAACCGGTTTTCTGCCGCCAAGCAGACAATTGCGAGCGTCCGCCTAATAAATCAATCGGTTCTTCCCGTGTACTCTTCATGCGTGTTTGAACATTTCTAGGACCCCTCATAGGATTCATAGGAAACAAGTTTGGTTTGCGATGTACAACTGCTTTGGGATGTTTACTGTCGTCCGTTTCATTAGCAGCCTGCTTTCTTGTGAAAGATATTATATCTTTTACTATACTCTGGGGAATAGCATTTGGTAGGTATAATTTTCAGAATTTTAAAAGAAGCAATATCCAATAACGTTGCTTCACTATTTATAATATATTTAAAAATGGTGAATGGTTATAATGCTCAACTTATGGAATCCCATATAAAGTCGACATTTTCTAATACTGATAAGATGCTCAATATTTCTGCCTAAAACTATAATGTTTCATACGAAATTATAAGCATTTTGTAAGAAATTGTTACTTGATTTTAGATTAGCGACTTAAAAAACAATCATGCACGATTTTATTGATTGTGTTACAGTACCGATTTTTTTTTTATAAAACTGTGTTGATGTTAAAAAGTCAATGTAGTTCGAATCACTTTTAATAAAATGGTCAGTTAATAATAAAGTCACTCAATTTAGAATTGTACTGATACCTAGACAAGATTTACGACAATAAGTACTTTTAGAGAAAGCATTTTTTTTACCGCTCACAACCGACAATTTAGTGCTAATTTAGAGCCCTTTAGACCAGGGGTTCCCAACCGGTGGTACGCGTACCACTGGTGGTACGCGGGAATATTTCAGGTGGTACACGTGAGTGATGTGAGCAACTTGCTATAAATAGCCACTCTACGCATGTGCAGTGAGCACGCAAACATATTACTCATTATTCTAAACTTTAACATGATATTAAGGAGAAATCTTTAATTAACTTCCAGGATCTGATTTTGCCGAATTTGTATTATTTTTTACTTGCATGTTTTGGAACTATAGGTAAGAAACAAAACTGTAAATTAATACCATTTTATTATTTTTATTTCTCCTTTATTATAAGCATGTCATAAATAAACAAATATCTAACCATTAAATACGAAATTTTCTCAGGAATTTTACTCAAAAAACATTTGAACATTTTCAGAAAAGTAAATATTATGCGGTTATTAAAATATTTAGGTCTGGTGGTACGCCAAAATTTCTCATCAAGTGGTACGCATATTCAAAAAGGTTGGGAACCCCTGCTTTAGACCATTATCGAATACCAATTTTCATTCTTTCTCTTCCAGCTGTAACCCTGTGTTTCTTCTGCGATTTCTTCATAATGCATTCTCTTATCTCATCCTACAGCTTTCTTTGCCTGTTTGTTTATCTCAGAGTACTGGTTTCTATAGATATTCTGTAATTAAAATGATTTTGCACTAATAATCATATTTTTCCTACTCTCCTTTTCCTAACTCTCCTTTTCCTAACTCTACTTTTCCTACTCTCCTTTTCCTAACTCTACTTTTCCTACTCTCCTTTTCCTCTACTCTACTTTTCCTCTACTCTCTTTTTCCTAACTCTACTTTTCCTACTCTCCTTTTCCTAACTCTACTTTTCCTACTCCTCTCATCAATAATCTTCAATGCATTTCTAGTTATCCATTCCTTTATTAGGTTTCTTTCTTCTCCGTCCTATAATTTCATTTTAAACATCGTCATAAACTGCAGTGAAATACTTCCAACTGATCTAAACCGTCTTCTCAGATTCTGCACTTACTGTAATTCTCCTTATGTGTAACATTTTTATAGTGCTTTAAATCTTTTCCTTGGTACGAGAGTAAATATTTTCTTTATTTGTTTTACTTTCAATTGTCAATATCATAACATATTCTTCAACTTGCCTTTTTTGTTGTATTTCAACAATTTTAGTTTCATATTTGATACCACTCGAGAGTGTTCACTAATGTCCGCTCCTGTTTTTGCTCGAACATCTTCTAATTGAATCGGTGAGTGCAGAAACAACGTCAGTCACAAATTTCAAATTTTTCAGGAGGGAGAAAAAACGTAATAACTCCTCCTCTATTTCTGCACTCAACACTCGAAACAAACGTCCTGTATTTACGGGTCCTGTATTTACGGAACTGCTCAACAGACTAACGTAGCTTTTGCACCCAACACGCATCTTGCCTTTCTACGCTTATTTTCATTGAAAACGAGTTTTCGGTTTTTTTTGCCTGAAGTTGGTTTCTGCACTCACCGATTCAATTATCTCATGTACTTGCGGTTGATGGCAATGTGGTCTATTTGGTTTTTATGTTTTCCTTTTATTACTTCATTTATTAGTAAATTAATCGTTACATCTTTCAGGCATTGGTTTTGGGATGAGCGCCGCGTTGATACCAAAAATCCTTCACCTGTACTTCTCGAAATCCTTCAACTTTGTGCAAGGGATCTTTTTAGCTGGAGGAAGTGCCGGATCTTTTGTGTTCCCAGGATTCGGGGAGTATCTTTTATTGACATACGGAACTTCTGGAACTTTCCTTATTTTGTCAGGTCTCGTTCTACATTCTGTACCTTTGGCGATGTTACTTGAATGTCCAGAAAGGACACCTAAACCGGAAAGTCACGTAGAGGTTGAAGAAAAAGGAGAAATACTTAAAATGACTAAAGATATAGCAAATTCGAGAGCTGAAAATGATCCAAAATATGTGTGTCCTTCGAATTCAGATGTTAATTCTGAGAAACTTTATCTTTGCGAAGAGGCAAATAATGGTGTGATTGATGTTTCCAGCTTGCCAAATTCGAATTATAACGAGAATGACTCTGGACATAAAAATTACCGATTAGACTCTACTAATTCCGTAATACCCCTACTTACAAATGCTGAAAACGGCCAAGATGTACTATACAAAAGAAATGAACTTGGGATAAAACGTGATAATCAAAAGCAAGTTGTTTCTAAAGATAGTAATCTCGATTTTACAGAAAATGTAAACTTATCTGTTGGGAAATCTCGCAAATATCATGCGAAAAATCTGCCACAAGATTCATTCAGTTTCATATCTCGGAACTTTAAAGTATTTGTTGACCCGGCATACATCCTAATTTGCATTTCACTAAGTTTCAGCGCGATTCCGGTTGCTGTCTTGCATACTGTCATGGTGGACGCTTGGAGAGACAAGGGAATCTCGGAAGACGTGACCATCTTGATGGCTTTTGCTATTGCTGGCCTAGTAGGCCGCCTCGGCTTGGGGTACCTTTCAGACTTAAAGTGCACTAGTCCACTGAGCATCTTTGCTATGTCTAGTGGAGTTAGTGGATTGTTGCTGATTGGATTCAAGTGGCTCAGCGGATTTTATGTCACGGTGGTGTATTTCGCTGTCGTTGGAGTACTAATGGGTGGAATTATAGTGACGAGAAGTGGGGTCATAAAAGACTATATAGAAAAGGAGAATTTGACGATGGCCTTTTCCTCGCAATACTTTTTATTTGGATTTCTGGCTCTTTCACAACCGTCTGTTATAGGTGAGTACTTTTATAGCCATCTGTATGTCATAAGTTATTTGCTTCGATAAAAGTTACAGATTGTTATTATTTAGCCGTGGTTTTGATTCGCAGTCGCTTAGCAATTTTTTAAAGGTCTGCTAAAAAAAAACGAAATTAGTTCAAACTCACCTTGAAGATGTCAAAATTGATTTTTTTTTATTGTTTTAAATGAAATCCCACGCTCTCTACTTACCAATAAAGTTTACTTTAAGCTCTTACACTACATTTATTGCATAAATTATGAAGCTTCCTTAAGGGCTATAGATAGAGGTTTAGTGGCTGAACGGTATTACGTGTCCGTCTCATAAGTCCAATTTTCAGGGTTCGAGCTCTGACTAAGTCATCCGATCATCTGAATGGGAAAATCGTAGGCACGCATGTCATATGATTATGTGGCATGTAAGAGATCTCTTGAGAACCCATTTAGCTTGGATTCTCTCCGCAAAATTAAATCTCAGCATAGTTTAACATCCACAGAGAGCTAAGTTTTATTGTGATCGGAGCGCTAAACATGGTAACGAATGTCGCCAGATGGTGGCTCAAAAAATGTCTATCAGTTCTGGAAAATATGCCGAGGCTGCGAAAGCTGATTCGACAATAAGGCAGCTTCCCATTGAAAAAAATTTTTGGCTATGTCCTTTCGTTTGTATATCCGTCATTCACTTTCATAGCCCAAACTACAAATGCTCATGAAAAGTGTGATACGTCAAAAAAAAAAAAAAAAAAACTCACGAAATAATAATTTAAACGAAACTAGAGAAGATAATGGAAATCTCAGCAATAGATCAAATTCGAAGTTCTTCAATTATAACGGTATTTAAAAAATCAGTTGGCGCAATATATTTTAAAGCTGAAATAATGCTTAATTTTGTTGAAGATAGAGATGAAATGTTTTGCTGTTATATTTAAGAGTGACGAGTAATTCATATTTATTCTTTGAAACGCAAATGAATTTGGTGTAAAATAATAAATGAATTTAGCAAACGGAAATTAATAATTATTGAATTTCTTTTGAAATTCAATAAACCTAGCCAAATTTAGCTTGTAAATGCTAAATGTAGAACTTAATGTTTGGTGATTTTTTCCCCTCTTGATAACAAACGTTGCGTGGGAGCGGCCTAATTGAGAGATTTTGTTACAAAACTCATTTCTTTCATTCTATAGGGCACGCCTTAAATTACAATTACCTTCGAAATTAGAATATCATATGTTTGGAATATTCAGTAAACCATGTTAAGGTTTTTCTTTTGCATAATTTGGCAGCGAGAACGGAAGTGTAGTTTAAGAGTCCATTAGCTGCCTGCTACAAACACACCAACACATATATCTCCAGTTTTATTAATAGAGATTATTTACTTTAATCGTTAGTTTTTCTTTGAAGAGTTATTTTCTGCATATTTCATTAATTACAGGATACTTTAGAGACACCTTACAATCTTATGATGGACTATTTTACTTCTTGGGGTCGGTGTGTATATTTGGGACAATCATCGCTCTGTGTGTGCCGATGGCAGCAAAGTATAGAGACAAGAAAAGAAACAAGTAGAAAGGAGCTGTGCGAAGTACAGTCCAAAATATATGAGATGACAAAGTGACATTAACTGAATTTATGTGAAATATTGAAACTTATTCTTTTAAAAATAAATAATCGACGATTTAAAATACTGCGGTGGACTCAATAAATGTTTTTGTGCACAATTTTGCACGTTAATTTTGAAGCACCACACTGTAAAAAATATCTGTTAATATTGCAGAAAAACATATTTGCTGAAAATACAGTAATTTTTTTTAAATAAACCTCTCTCAGTTTACAAAGAGTTAAATTAAAGTGGTGCTGCTATCTGGTTAATATGAATGTAAATAAACGAAATACTATATAAGAACATTGTTGAATATTGAAATACAAGGTTTCTATCAATTTTTAGGTTGAATTCTGAAAGGAAAAAAACATGTTCAAGTATTTTTTTTATGATTGATTAAAAAAATTTAAAACTCATTTTTTAGGTAAAAGTTAAAGGAATCTAAAAACTTGATAAGTTAATTTCAGAACCCTATGAGACAGATAAATAATTTCAAAAGTGATTGTAGGAAGTTGTAGAATTTTAATTGCAAGCTTTTTGCTACCTTTGTTTAATTCGTTAAAGTAATTAAAAAAATATTTTACGCTAATGTTTTAGTTTATGTATTTTAAACAACATCCGATTTAAAAATACACTAAATATTGTTTCTTCTTGAATAATGAAAAATTTTGAATTTCATTCAAATTTCACGCACACTGTTTTATATTTTTTCTTAATGACAAACAAAATAACTTACAAATTTCAATAATGCAGGAAAAAAATCTTTAGCAAATAACTTTTCGTTACAAACTGTCACACGACAGCAAAGTTTTTTCACTTTTACAACTTCCAACAGAATGCATCATCAACTATTTCAAAAAAAAAAATGCAATTTAAAAACCTTCCCAAAATTGAAATTAATTTCATCTGGTTATCAGCATATTACAAGTAAATAAGAATTCTAATTCTGCAGAAATTCGATCTTCTGCACAAAAAAGCTAAAATTATTATGAAGCTAAAAGTTAATTTACAAAAAAGCTGAGACGACTGCATCTTGATGACTTTTAAATAAACCTTTATATCTCATTCTATTTAATTTAAGATAAAATCCATCAATACATAAAATCTTTAACTTATGTATTTTAAACATCAGACCTAAAAATACACTGCACTAAATATTGTTTCTTCTTAAATAATAAAAAAACAAAGTCACTAATTAAATTTCACGCAAACAGTTATCTATTTTTTCACAATTACAAAAAAATAGCAAACCAATTTCAATAATAATACAGGAAATATCTTTAGCAAATAACTTTTCATTACAATTTGTCCAAAAATAAATGCATTTAAAAACATTTCCGAAATTTAAATTAATTTCATCTGGTCATAAATAAAAATTCTAATCCTGCAGGAATTCGCTCTTCGGCACAAAAAAGTTTAAAAGTTAATTTACAAAAAAGGGGCGAAGACTGCATCTTGAAGACTTTTAATTAAACCTTTATACCTCATTCTATTTGAATCAAGAAAAATCACTCAATACACAAAATCTTTAATTTTTATAATGGTTCGATTAGCCTCCTTTAGGAGCTTTAACACAGCCAATAACGCCTCATAATTTAGAACCCTGGTCAAGTGACGAGGTTGACACCTGAGTGGGCACCCAACGGAACTTCGAGCGACATCTTACGCTGACGCCGTTGGGACTTTGGACTCCACAGATTTAAGGGGGTATAGGACACAAAATCTTTAAAAAAAAATCAAAAAAAAAGTTATTATTATCATAAAAAATAACACAAATATTTTAGAATAATTTAAAACATAATTTTTATTTATATCTGCAGTAGAACGTGAGATGTGTAGTTTTTTGTGTCATGACATCTGTGTTGGCCAACAACGTTTATAATTTTTGCTTCCTCGTAATATTAGATAGGAATAACGTTATCGAATCCTTAGTTGTTTGGTCGGTTTGGAGCGCTTCAGTAAGGAAAGGGATAAACTTCAAAGCTGTTTTTCTCTTTGATCGTGTTTTCGATGATTTCTTGACTTTAAATTGATATAACTCAAAATCTACTGCCCACAGAGTGTCAAAATTTTCCACTCATATTTTTCAAACATATATCTTTAATTTGTCTTTAGGGATTAGTTGTAAATATTTTTTTTATTTATTAATTTTTATAAAAAAAGCGAACCTGTGAAATTATTAAAAAAAACTTCAATAATTTAAAAAAAAAAAAACTATGGCAAATAAGAAAAATCGGTAAAAACAGTTTGTTAAATACATTTTTCTGTTTATAAAAATGCTAAATATTTGTTTGCCAATAAATAAGTTTTTGACTTATATCAAAAATAAGAGACATCACTTTTTGACACATTTTAATTTTTTAAATAATAAATAATGATAATTTAAAACCTTTGACTATCTAAAAGTCTAAGTATATTTAGTATACATTTATGGGAAAAAATCATATTGATATCTGCAATATTTAAAAAAAAAGTTAAAAGTGTCCCATACCCCCATAGCGAGCATATCTGTCCCAGTGTACTCGGGCTTCAGTTTAGGTATTTCAAACAACAACAGACGTAAAAAAAAATACTACACTCTATATTGCTTCTTCTTGAATAAAAAAACAACAAATCACTTAAATTTCACGCAAACTGCAATATATTTCGATTACACGACACTTGGCCAAAATATGGCTGCCATAGTATTTCTTCCCCTCTTTGACCATTTTCAGGGGTTGTAGTTTTGGCATGTTTCTCTCACCAGTTGAGACTTTGAGGGTTGATAGCGTAATAAAAGCTAATTATCCTTATACGCCCCCCTACTCTACAAGCAGATCGAGTGAGTCGAGTCAATAATGAAGTGCGCGCATTCCGAGATCTTACCAGCCAGCTGGAACTTGTGTGGCGCCCGTTTCAGCGGGGTGGTATTCGGTATTCTTGTCTACCAGACATTCTTATCAACACTAATGTGTTATTTTCAATATGGCTTAGAAGGCCGTAGTGGCTATAGCTTCCCATTTTTGGGACGTTTTGATTTTGTTTTTTCAAATTGCAATTGAAATTTGCTGGATTAGCACAAATACGTTTTTAGAAAAAGTTATTTAAAAGAATATGCTGCAATATAAAATCTGCAATTTATAAGAATACTTAAGATTTTATTTTTAATTTTGTTGTTCTTGCACGAGTTTTTCGATGAGTAAATATTTTTGCAGGGTAAAATCAATGATTATTGGGTAATTTCCAAAAGTAAACGCGTTTTATTCGAATAAAATTGTTTTTAAGCTTATTTTCAGTTTAAGTTAAGTTTAATTAACAATGAAAGCAAGAACTTCTAAAAGAACTGATACAACAACCTACTTTCCAATTACTTTAACACTCATAGAAATTATTATTGTTAAAATTTTAGAAGCGGCCATTTAGCTTATAATTTTCATTAATTTTCTTTCACAAATTCACAATGAATATTCTTCATGTTTTGTTAAATTCATTTACGTTCGAAGCAAATTCCTGCAAAATTGCTATCTCTAAAAATGTAAACGAAATGTATCATTGTTTTAATTTATACTTTTTCGAGCTCTGTTATTTAAAATTTTGTAGCAAACTATCAAGGGTATGGTTTTCAAATATCTTTTAAAAATATATATATAAGCTAAAAAAAACTAACTTGAATGATGAACCATCAAAGAATCATATTGCGATAAAATACATTATGATGTCATTAAAAAAGTTTGTCTTTCAATCTTTAATTTTAAATCAAGTTTATCGTTCGATTGTTTATGTTGGAACAGTGTTTCAAATGCATAAAAAAAATGCCATTCTAAGGGAATTTAAATTATTACTGTTTTTTTTTTAATTTTAAGGGGGTCAATTCGTTGCTCAATATTATCTTTATTTTCGCACTTTTCAGCAATTAATTATTTTTACATAAGCAGTAACAATAAAAATCACTTTGCAGCTAAAATAACTTAAAATAACTTGTGTATAATTGGTCAAAATTAAAAAAAAAATCTCCAAATTTTTAACCTTTTTTAATTCTTACTCCTCTTCCAGTCCATTTTGTTACCTGCGTACCACTAATCGTTTTTTTAAGCAAAATAAAAAAGATAATCAAGATAATAAAGTTTTCAATGTAAAAAGCTTAGCAACAGAAGAATTTGAAAAAGAAATCGTGATTATTCATTCAATTCCAGTATTTTTTTAAATTTTATATAAGTAAAATTAAATATAAATGATTAGGTATGCCGCTCAATGCCCGGACCCGAACCAGGGATCCTTCGCATGCTAGGCGAGTGCATAACCGACTGGGCTCCCCAGCTTAAATTGGTTTTGAACAATGGACCTTAGAATATGTGGCTTGCGAATAATAAATCGACAAGAAGTTTTAAAGGACCTAAAATAGCTTTAGAACTCTAATACTCACTGAAATTCTAACAGAAAAACAGTTTTGTAACAGTAACTGTCACCTAGATGCCTAGATACACTACTACAAAAGATTTTAGGGGGAAAAGCAGCAAGATGATAGCATTTAGTTTTAATTTAAACTTTTAAAGGGCGAAACTCCCCATTTTCATAAATTTTCTTCCACAAATTCAAATAAAATTTTTTATACCTTGCTAAATTTATTTGCATTTAAAAAAATTATTATGTGAAATAGCTTATTCTAAATATTTTCTCATGATCTGACTCCAGGAAAATGGCTTACCGAATGCAGTTTTAAAAAAAACGTCATTTGCCTGTCCTTTTAAACTTGATCGCAAATATGTATATTTTTTTATTCATTTAAATTTATTGTCTATTGTCTTACAACTAATGACTTGTAAGCATCAGTTATACTTATAGGTAAAGTTAAGAGGAGCCAAAAAAGAGTGGCAAAGTTGAAGAACAGCCCAAATAATTGCCTCCAGATATCTGACATAGTGTATTCTTAACATTGCACAAAACCTCCAGTATACATAATCGAGGGGGCCCGGATGGCCGAGCGGTTAGCATCGCAGGCCAGCAGTCTGTGCACTGTAACGGGTGCGGGTTCGATTCCTGCCTTCTCCCTGGGTGTACTTCCTTTTTCTGCGGCAATAAAAACTCTGTGTCTGTCTTACTTGACGAAGGCTTATAAGCGGGTCTTTGATCAAACACACAAGCTGGAATATATATACCTATCCTACCCTACCTACATTATCGACCGTTGGCTACAACATGCAAACAATCTATCCCTCAAATAGTCTCTTAGTTTCAAATGGCTTCGTAAAAGCAAAAAGAGCTAAAGTACATGTCACAGTTGCCGCCTGTAAATTGCACATTGATAAAGAAAGAAAAATAAACCTAAACTAACCAGATTTTTATGCAAAAAAAGGACACTTATGCCGCTTTCTTATACAGAACAGAACAATCAAAGAATCATATTTTGCTGCATATTATGACTTCATTTAAAACTGATTAAATTTTTCTTCAAATAATATTTTTTTAATTAGTTTCGCACGTGACAGTTGATTTGGTTAGGGTAGGGTAGTTAATATCTATATTCCGGCTTGTGTGCTTAATCAGAGACCCGCTTATAAGCCTTCTTCAAACAGGACAGACACAGAAAGCGTTTTACTGTCACAAAGAAAGGAACTACATCCAGGACGAAGGCGGGAATCGTACCCGCACCGACTGCTGGCCTGTGATGCTAACCACTCGGCCATCCGGGTTCCTTGATTTGGCTACTTTTACTTATTTATACTTAATTTTCACTCGCACTGGAATTTGTATTCAAATTGGGAATGAAAAGTATAAATCTCATGCTTACAACAAAGAACAATGCTATACCTATTGAGAGAGATTAGTTCACACAGTTCACATTTGGCATTCATATACCCGTTTAGGCTAGAAATTCGAAGTTCGATATAGTTGTACATTTAACCCTTTCAGTCCCAGTGATGCCATTTGGCATCATCACTTTCAATATTTTTTTTCAAAATGTTTATGTCCCGTTATGACATCCAAACACACATCATTCGATTCTTCATACTTTGTTCTATTAGACAATATTTTACATTAATCTCAATAGAAGTCAGAACAACTATTCTTTTTATTTAGAAAATAGTCAACAAGCGTTTCACCTGATTTTTGATAAGTTAACTTCAGTTCCACATATTTAAAACACAATTTAAACTATTTCGGTTAAAATAATTACTAATTTTTTTTAATAAAATGGTCAGATACCTTAACATACATAACTCGAAGTGTTTTTAGGTAATATGTATTTTTTTGTTTTGTTGTTTTCCACAGTTAAAGAATTTTGGCATTGTTTGAAAAACCATATAAAAATTTTTAATGAATTTTGTTTTCTTATGGAATTCGTATATTTGACCAAAAATAAGCTTATTTTGTGAATATCAGATGTTTCTGTAGTGTAGTAAATTTTTGGGACTGAAAGGGTTAAACTTTAAAAGCCAATATTGGCAATTTTCAGTAATATTTTCTTAACAAATTAGACTAATATTCTTTATAAATCGCCTTTTAGTAATTTTTCTTAACAAATTAAACAAATATTCTTTATAAATCGCCGTATTCTTGAATGAGTTCGCCTAAATATTTTTTATTGATTTACATTGATTACCGAATGACATAAAACTTGTAACAATGATCTAGCGCCAATGGATTTTCACTTAACGGAAGTTACATTTATAGATCAAGGAAATTGGTAAAAGAAAAGGTGCCAAAAAGCAATGCCAAAATTGGGAGAAGAAACCAAATTGTCTCCAAGTATCTGTCATCGGTCGTGCATTTTTAACACTGAGCAAGCCATCCAATAAAAACTATAGATTGTTGACAACGACATGCAAACTATCTATCATGTACAAATAATCTCTCAACGGAGTGATTTTCAAATACTTTCGTGAAACCAAAAACTGCAAATATCATAATCACAGGGAATATCACAGGGAATAATTTTTATTTTCACGCCCTTATAAAATTATACATTAATAAAAAAAATTAAGTAATGCAAATTAAAACTAACCCTTTTTTATACAATTAAAAATGGATTGTTGTATACTACTTTCTTAGTAAACAGACAATAAATAATCAGCAATTTGGTACACAGTTTACTTTTTCAATAATATCTGTAGATAATATTCTTTTTTCGAATTTAGCATTGGTGACTAAATGAATATGTTTCAGTAAAACTAAATATTTTTTTGCTTTTACTTATACTATATATTGCCTTTAAATTTTATTTTCTATTCATATGAAAATAATTTATATATATTCTCAGAAACTTAAATGTTTTGTGAAGACTTTAAAGTAATAAAACGGTAATTAATTGAAAAATAAGCAAGACTCAGCAGTCATCATAAAACGGTGACAAAATAGGCGCCAAAAAATCCTTTTGTCACGCCCTAGTCCAGTTGTCAGGGATGTCAATCCTAACCCCCAGCGAGGAAGGACAAACCTTCCCAAAAATTCCTACGGCACAACATCTGTGAGAAAGGGGCTAAGCGCAAATCTCAAACAATTCAATGCCCCGAATTGCGAGTTGGCTATATGGCGAAAAATAAAGTAGCCAACTGTCACCCCGGCCCCCTGCTGAGGGGGGAAAGCATTTAATCGGTCTTTTCGTTTTGGCCAAGTGCGCTGCCACCTATATTTCAGTCACGCTCCTAAGCCGCCCCGGTGGCTCAATCGTTAGAATGCTGGCCCTTGGAGCTGCTGGGGTCGGGTTCGAATTCCGGTCAGGCATGGATGTTTGTGACCGTCAATAAATGTTGTTATTTGTCTATGTGTTATTCCTTTCTTTGTGACTGTAAAAATTCTTTCTGTGTCTGTCCCATTTGACGAACAAGATCTCTGAACAAGCACACAAGCTGGAATATATATGTACCATACCATACCATAAACGTTCCTCGTCAGGGCGAACCACATACCATGAACTATTGTCGACGACGCAACCAAATTTGGTGTAACAAAACTTTGATGAATTAAGATTAAAAAAACGATGAAATAAGATTTAAATTGATGTGTACCCACTTTAAAATAATGTAAATAAGAATGTTGGTTGGTTGATATACATATATTTTCAGGCTTGTATGCTTGCTCAGAGAGCCGCTTATAAACCTTCGTCAAGTAAGACAGTCACAACACACACACACTCACACATATACGTGACAGATGCTGCCATCTATCACGCTCCACCTCCACAATTTATACATGTCCCTGAAGGGGAGGGAAATAGTCTCCAGGAACCTGTACCTGTATGAGACTGCGCAATGACTGCCCACAGGACTTTCGGACCCAACAGATTTAACGAGCACGTACTCCGCATATACTCGGTGAGTTTTCAGCGAACAGGTTTCGATCGCGGGACCTTCCGATCCGTAGATCGCTACTCTGACCACAGGGCGCCTCACAGCCCATAAGAGTGTTTATATACCGTTCACGCAGCGCGGTCACTTGTAAACACGCCAGAAGGCACGTCACAGACGTCACTTGTGCGCATGCGCAAGTTTACAAGTCAACATACGAGTGAAACGTTTAGAGATATTGGCATTGGCACCCCATATAGACGATTCAAAACATTGAGGTGACAATTGGTTCGGCTTTTTCACGCCGGGGTGTGAAACGGCACGGATTTGTCTCCCGCAGATTTAACAGTGTATTCCAGTATAGTTTTTTTTTTTTTTTTTTTTTTTGTATTTCCTCTAACACGATGTCATCAGCGTCATTGCTTCAAATTTGTGATAAACAAGTTCCAGTACCTATTGCTTATCAGAGGAGGATCTTTTTTTTTTTTTTTTTTTTTTTTTTTGTGAGAAAATTCTCATGCGCAAGCAGTATCCATAGGAACATTTTTAGCTTTTGAAGTTATTTATTTTACTTTTAACGTTTTTGATTAATTTAATGATAGTTTAAGTTAGTGTTACACATCCCTAGTTTTATTCCGACGATAATAATTATTATTGGTAGATCTGTATTGCACGCCAATTAATTTGGAGTTTTTCTTTAAAAATGTATTATTTTCTTACAAGTTATTAAAAAGTGTAACTTAAAAACTATCAAGAATAAAAAAGATTCTTTAATTAGTATTGACAACAATTTACTATGAATTGAGATCAATTTACTTTTAAAAAGGTTACATTTTATTTTAATATTTTATTCACTTGGAAGTAGCTTAGTATTAGTATTTAAAAGGAGAGGAGTAGTATTTAAAATATGAACAAATAGTTTTGAGAACAAATAATGAATAATGGATAAGGACTGAGTTTCAAAATAACAATAAATTGCAAAGCTGCTTAAAATAGCTAAAGCATATCTCGTTACACAGCTCTACATTTACTCAATGACCAAAATAAAATTTTAAGTTTAGTCGGGCTTTTGAAAAATAATTTAATAAAGCAAAGTTATTGTGCATGTTACTTTTAATAATAACAATCTTTTTCTTTAATACATTAAGATAGAAATACTTTATTATGGAATCAAGCTTTTGAGGTTGTTTTAATAGAACAAAATATCTGTAATTATAGAGTCTTCGTTATTTTTATGATAATAAACTTAGTAATTTCTTATATTAAGATAAAAAAAAATCTGCCTCAATTTACTTATTGACCTGGTCAGAATAAATCTGTAGTTTTAGGGCAGAATTCATATTATTTAACGATACAATGAAGAAAGTAACTATTATTAATAAGGTGGAATTAAATAACACAAGGATTATAACTAAAACTTTCGAAACAGTAAAACAAAATTAATAGAGTACTTTTTTTTTTACTATTGAAATTCTTTTTCAAATACATTTTTAAAAAGTTGACCAAATTTACAAAAAAAAAACCTGCCACTTAAAAAATTTCAAACAAAATTTTGTGGGAAAATTCAGTCTGTATGATTGAAACAATTGAAGAGTTTAGTTTAAGATCGTGCAATGTGACAAAGAGGTAAAAACGAGAAAATGAGCTTTTAAGTTTTTAGTCTACACTTAGATCAGTTACGGCTTTTGCAAACGGTAAAAAATTTACTTAACCTTTTCAGTCCCAGTGATGTCATTTGGCATCATCATGTTTCTGATAATAATTTTTAAAAGATAACAGGGCTGACATGTATTGGGATTAATAAAAAAAAAAGTCTAATAGAAAAAGTTTGAAGAATCGAATGGTGTGCTTTTTGATATCATTTAGAAACGCCTTATTTTCAATTAAAACGTCCTTATTAGTTTCGTTTCTTACAAGTTGTAAGCGTCAATTAAAATAAAATTAGAAAATATAATTAAAATTGAGTTGAGGAAACCTGATCACGTATAAAAAAATAATTTATAAATGTAATAAAATAATGATGTTCAAGTCATTCAAATTAAAGCCACGTGTTTATACTTAAATTTTGCCCACATTCCGGGCGCTTTTTGCACTCAACCCTCCTTCATTGGGGGGTTTCGCAAACCCTCCAATGAAGGAGGGTTTGATGTTTCATTCCATGGATTTGGCCACAGACTATCATTTGGGTTGGAAATCCTGCTCGACCACTTTTTCCCCTAATGGCTGGGTTTGGCGTTCCATGGATTCAATAGCTCATGTAAAATCGGGTAACGTGCTTCTTAAGGAGAAAGAAAACTTTTTTAAAAGTAAAAAATCAAAATCAAATGTGAAAAAACTAAGCCTCAATGCCCACGCAGGTATTAAATTGAATCTATTCGATATCAAAAATGTGGAATTTCTGAGGGCTCTTTCTTGAAGAATAACTTATCTTTAAGAAGGTTAACAGAAACTTTCTTGACAAAAAAAAACTGAGATCCTTTCACCGCCTTCTTTTATTCATTCGTGCAAGATACAATACCATTTTCTGCTCAAAACAGATTGCTGTGGCACATGAAATTCTTAAGAATAAGAATTTATTTACTAATGCGAATCTGTATGATAGGAAGGACTCATTTTATTCTTGTAAGAAGCGTCGATACTTTTGCAAAATAATTTTAGAAATATTTTTAGTTACCTTAGTACAGATTTGAAACGCGAATAGGAAGTATGCAAATATGTTATTTTTTTTGTATAAAAAAATTAAAATAATAAAGAGAAGTTTCTTAACAATATTAAGATATTTTAAAGTGTGCCATTTTCCTACTGACCGAGATTCACGAACGGCAGAAGTCTGGCGATTGAACCGAGTTAGAAGAACCAAGAGAGAAATTGTTTTTCAAACACCACTACTCGCCAAGCAGACCTCAATTGAGATTGGTTCCCAGTCGATGAAAGGTTTTTGCCCCCAGGGTTCTTCACGTACGGAAGTACAGGGTGGTTATAAAATAACGCTCCCTATTCGGAGTGGTCTGTAGCGCTTGAATGAATAATCCAAATGCATCAAAAATTGAGACACTTACCAATCAAGAAGGGGGGATGGAAACATAAAAAACAAACTCGTCACTTGACCAGGGTTCTAAATTACGAGGCGTCATTGGATGTGTTGGCCGTAATTAGCTGTAATTGGCTACTCATCGTAATTGTAACCTTGGTCAAGAGACGAGTTTCTGTGTTATAATTCCATTCTTTTTCGTAAAAAAGAAACTCGTTTCTTGACCAGGGTTCTAAATTACGAGGCGTAATTAGCTGTGTTGGCAGTAATTGGCCATAATTGACGACGCCTCGTAATTTAGATTCTGGTCAAGAGACGAGTTTGTTTTTTATGATTATTCTTTCTTATGATTATTTTTTAGGATTTTGTCCTTTTCATGATACCATTCTTTTTCCCCCTTCTTGATTAGTAATGTCTCAATTTTTGATGCATTTGGATTATTCTTTCAAGCTGCAGACCACTCCGAATAGGGAGCGTTATTTTATAACCACCCTGTATATTTCTTCCGGTTCAGAAACTTCCGCGCATGTTTGAAAGAATAATCTACACTGTTAAAAATTTCAGTTCAACGTTGAACCAAATATTGATGAACACTTAAGAACTTCTGGCAGATGCACCATAAAATTTGTTCAACCAAATATCACATTCCGGAAATCGACCAACTTTCACGACAATTTGGCTCGACTTCTACTCAATAGCACGAAAGTCCGTTTAAACTTCTACTATACTGCTTATGGTTGAGAATTGCCCCGTCCGTGGCCGAGTGGTTATGGCATCAGCCTAGAGATTCAACCATCTCAGGAAAGCGGGGGTTCGAATCCCACCTACTGCCAGTCTTCCATAAATCGGATCTCTTTACTAGAAATAGTAGGAAAAAACCCTCAATTCATCACGGATAGGCCCGAGTACACTGGGACGGATATGAAGAGTACACGGGAAGAAGCGATTGATTCATTAGGCGAACGCCCACAATTACCTGCTTGGCGGCCGAAAACCGGTTTCTCTCTTTCTCTTTCGCTTGGTCCAAGCGTCGAGATCGCCAATCGCCTGTATCATGGTAGCTAGGAACCACAAAGATAGTATTAAAGTACTACAGTGGCATATCACGTGACCTACGTTACTGACTTCATTGGGGATCGTCTTGCGCGTCCCGTCGTTGGCATTAGAGGTCACGTGATCTGCCACTCAATTACTTCAACTGTGATCTCTGTGGAAGGAACGGGTTTCCTTACACAAGTTTAGGCGATCACTCGCTATCATCGCCAAAGCGGCCTGCTAAGGAAACTTCTCTGAAAAATCAATCGGTTATTCCCGTGTACTCTTCATATGCTCGTTAAATCTGTGGCGTCCAAAGTCCCGACGCGGCATTAGCTTACAATGTACGAAATACCTTTTTTGTTCACCTTTCACTGGTTGCGTTGTGTGCCTATTTAGGTGTTGGCTCGTCACCTCACTGTGGTTCTAAAATACGACGCCCGTCGCCAATAGCCCTCGTGTACCTCTAGTGCGACGATAATTCACAAACCTAACCTAACCACCTTTCACTATTAACCATTGCGCCAGGGGTCTAAATAGGCTAAGTAGGCTGTAGCCTAGAGCGGCGAATTTTTAAAGGGCGGCAAGTTTCACGACTAATTAAAGCTGCACATTCGTTTTTTTGTCATTTTACCGACGATATGAGATTCATGCAAGAAAAACAATCAGACCATAATCCATTTATTACAATTTATTCTACACAACAATCTACAGAAAATTACATCAAAAAGTGTGTGTATACCTAATCACAAAACCTAATTCATTACAAACATTTACTGCGAAACATAGGTTCACAATTTTTTTAATAGTTATACATTTTAGAATTGTAACTATATTTCTTGAAACTTATTAAGGAAAATTGTTTACATTTAATCTTTACAAATTTCCGTGCCCTTGTAAATGACAGATAACGATTAAATAGATAATAAAGGCAAATAAAATAATATTTTAAAATGTAACGAAAGATTTATGCTTCCATTAATTTAATCGCTTATCTCCGATTCCATCTAAAAATTGTATTCAATTCCAATTTTAATCAATTAATCAACTTAAAGTTTCAATTTAATATTCATTCCCCCACGCAAACGAGATTAGGCAGAATTGTTGCCATGGTTTCCTTTTATTACATGGTAACAATAAGCAACGGTAACTTTTTATGTGCCCCTAATGAGTTCCCGAGAAGTTCCTTATGCTGATTTCATTAGAAACTTCCTAATAAAATGTAATTAAACGGTACTTTCTAGTACTTTTTTTTAATGTTTTGCTTCATTTTGTAATGTATCCGGCATTTACTTATGGTTTTTTTTCTGTATTAAATCCAAACACGAAAAAGTGTGAATTTTCATTTATTCGATAAAGTCGGACACCATTCGGTCGCTTAATTTCCATGTTATTAAATTATTTAATTTTAAGGGTATTTATATTAAAAGTATTAGTGGGGGGGGAATGGTGGTAGGGGGAAAATGAGGATATCTTAATACATTTTTCCACTTAACATTTGATCTTTTTTAAAGCCTTTCCTTTGAAATATTATTTTTAGATGATCTCTAATTACTTTTATTGGGTTTTTAGAATCTGGCAACAACATTAGTTCATTCAAATTCTTGTCCTTAAGCTATATTTGCTTCATCTGTTAGAATTCAGTCGTAAAAACTTTGTTCTATTTATTTTATAAAACATACTGTGCTCTAAAGCAATGTTACATGCAATAGGAACATTCTCGAAGAGTATTTTTGCAAAAATAGCTATTGAAAATTCGAATTTTTATTTTTTTATAATGTATTGGGGTAAAGTGGTGGTATGGTTAGGCTTAGCTATGCATGCAAGATGTAATGGAGTTTTCTTCGTGGAATGAACTTAAATTCGATTATATTGGAGGACATCTTTTAAAAACCATTTTAAGTTATTAAAATATACAGTGTTATTAAAAAACTTGTTTAAAAAAAATATTTGTTTAAATTCAACTTAATATATTAAGTTCATATATGCACCTTTAAGAATATGCCCAGAAGAACCTGTCAGGTGCAATGTTTTTACTTGCAATTAGTTATTCGCAAATAATTTACTAAATGATACAAACTATCATGTAAAGTACTCAACAAAATCAAAGATGGAAACTATTAATCATTCATTCGTATTGTTCATTTATTCAAACTAGTAATCATTTAAGTGTAGAGGAATATTAGGAATGAGTTTGTTTCAATTTGTTCTTTATATTAATGATTTTTTGTTTAATCATATTGTTAAATATGGGCTACCCCCATTTTCCCCACCCTGGGGGAAAATGAGGGTATGAAACTGAGTTCGCTAAATTGCCAGATATTGAAGAATGTAGTGGGAAAAATTATATATTCGAAATATAAATAGTTCGAATGTATGTTATATACAAAAAATTAATGAAAATTAGTGAAAAAGTGGGGTTTTAATGAGATGATTTCAAAATTGCTCGATTTTACCCTCATTTTCCCCCATCCCTAATATACATATTTGCAGTACTTTTTGGTTGATGTTGGAAATCGTCCAAACAGGAGACGATTTTAGATTAGTTGAAATAATTAAAATAATTTTTTACAGTGCATAAACAACGTAGCATAACAATAAAAAAAATTTCTAAGAATATAATTACGACATGGTATTGGAATTTATATGAACGATTCAGTTTATATCGTGAAGATATCTTCGACTTTAAACGATCTTATAGTAGACCAAAGAACATGAGCGTGAAGTAAACAACGTTACTATTGGCTCAAAGGGTTTATTTGGTGAAAATTGTACATGTTTCGGTAAGACGAAGCTTGCGATCTTCAGCAATGTAAACAAGCAAACTGACAGTGGACGCGATGGCTAGAAGCTGTGTATATGATATCCGGAAAATTTTCCGGATGTCATATGACATAATAACGCTGTTTTCTTCACTCTCAAAATTCAGTTTATAGTTAACCATAAGTTTTTAAATACTTTTAAAATCATTAATAAAATACTCAATCTCACAAATATTTGTTACACTTCAAAAGATGTCATATTCAAAAGATGTCATTCCGAAATAGCGAATTATTAATATTTACTTAAGTGGTAAACACTTATGGAGAGACACATAACAATTCTAATGACACAAATACGTGTTATAATTGTCTAAGTTCCATAAATATTCTAGTAAATGATCCATAAGTTTCATAAATATTAACACAAAAATATAGAATAAATTGTTCTATCAATTGGCATCTTTGAAATAGCTTAAAAATTAAATATATATTAAGAATGTACACTGTTTTTGTACCCACCCACAGTGAGGCGTCATTCCTCAGAAAACTGACAATTTGTTATAAAACAATCTCGAAAAGAAAATCTTGATGAAAGTTTTTGAAACTTTGGATTTGAGTTACACTTGCATACTGCATTGGAACTAAAACATCAGTCCAGATCATACAATTAATATGAATTATTCTGATTGTAAGTCTTAATTTAATAATGTTTCACTTAGAATAGTTCTAATCCCCAAAATTAACTTTAAAATATTTTATTGATATGTTACATTTTAATAAAGTGACTGCTTTACGTTATTATGCTATTAGTTTATGACATATATAGTGTTACTATAATGCATTTCACTTATATTTGATCAATTTATTATTATGTTATAAATAATAAGTCATATACGTTAATACGTAAATCATGTCCGTGTGCAAACATAGACTTGATGAAATCGTTCACATGGGATCACAGACGGAAAAGTTGGAAACTTACGAGAACGAAGCATGCAAACTAAGTTATATTACATATTTTTTCTATAAATAACGTAGTTATAATCGTTGACTGATCTTCTTATAGCTTTAATGCTCTAGACTGGGAATTTTTAATAGTGGCCAGTGGCTACCAGAGTGAAAAAAAATGGTAGCCACATTTGGATTTTTAGTAGCCAGTTTTTAACTTAAGTATATATGACAAAAAAGAAAGTGCTATTTTACACAAAACCAAATTTTATAATGGGCATTTTTTACATGAAAAAAGACTGACAGTAAAAAAAGTATCACGCCAAATGTGTAAGTATTATGTGATTGGCCGTAATTGAAAGGAGAAAATTATTTAATGTACCTACAGTTCAACTATAGGGTGCGTAGCGAAAGTTCATTGCAAAAGTTAGTCTTTCTTCCCGACAGAAACGAATTGGAGCGTTTTATTATTACTATTTTAGAAATGCAGCTTAGTATTAATTATTTGTTGAACAAAAAGGAAAAATTATGATCGCCAATTTTGTCGACTGGGGTTCGATTTTTAGGTAGCCACTTTCGATGTATGAATTGTCATAGTCTGTGGACACAAATTTTAACACAGAATATTTTATCCTTTTTAATTTATTCAGCCTTAATAAGAGGGTAAAATATTCATTATCTTAAATTAATTTAAGTGGAAATACAGTCAAACCCCGCTATAGTGAACCCGGGATATAGTGAACCCTCGCTTATAATGAACCTTTTTAGTGGTCCCTTCCGAACTCCTATTTAACTAACGTTATTTTATATGGATATAGTGAACTACTTCGAAAATGGGAGTTCGCTTATAGTGAACTTAAATTCCCATTCCTTATTATTTTTTGGTTCCGTTCTCCATATTTAAGATATACTATAAATGGCAAGCGGCAGCGAGATAGCAATCTTTAACAATGTGTCACATTTCAACCTGTCCTTCCCATCTTATTGTACTCAAACTGGACACCTGTTTCAAAGTAAACATACCTTTTCTTCTCTCCCCCTACACCCCCTCTGGGTTCCAGGAACCACCCTTTATTTTCGAACCATTATTCATATTCCCTATCCCACTTGTACACACTTTCTTGGAAGGCTATGTCTCCATACGACACGATACCCTTTCCTGGACGATTTGTCACGGCTTGTACGACAATACGCACTGGTGTTGCAACTTCTGCCCCTTCCCTCTCTGGAGTTTAATGAAGCCATTCGTCTTCCCAGCTACGTATTCTTTCTTTTCAACTACCCCTTAAAAACTGGGGGTAAGTGTAACTGTCCAATTGTCCAATTCACATGCACTTCTCAGTTACTTTTATTTGCTTATGAACTCCAATCGTAAACAATCCAAAATTACGGATAACTATTCTTTCACAGAATGCAAGCATATAGAGGTAAGAAATTAAATTCATTATTACTTAATTATATGCATTGACATTCTTTTTATACCAATAATTATTTTGAGAAAATTTCAAAAATTAATTAATTAAAAAAAATTGATTTTTTTAAAAATAATTAAATTATTTATTCAATTAATTCAAGGTATGCAAAACCATTATTCTTATAAAAATATGGCGTTATATAAATATATCGTATAATACTTTATTCCAAAAAAATTGGATATAGTGAACCCTCGGATATAGTGAACCAATTGTTGGTTCCGTAGAGGGTTCACTATAGCGGGGTTCGACTGTATTACTTTTCTTCATATGAAAGATGACCTTGCATGGGACATGATTCTGTACGTTTTGTGAGGAATGACCCTGACGTCATTTTATTAGATATTAATGATAATAATAATAACTTTATAAGTATCAAGCAAGAAAAAACATATGAACACTTTTTTAAAAAAAAATCATATTAGCTGCATAGGGGAACATTGCCATTTAAGCAGTCTAAAATTTTAAATTAAATAAAAGTTTATAACAAAGTACAAATAATAATAAATTACAGCACCATAGTACTTAGACTGGTTTTTAAATTGCTTATGCTTTGATTAGACAATATGAAAATTAAATGTCTATGTCATCAATATTCATAATAAATTTAAAGAGAAAACGTTTAAAAGATAAGTATTTGTCAATATTTTGAATAGTAATTCTTAAACTGTTAAAGAATTTAGGAGCGAAATAGCTCAGATGTTTTCTAAAGTTTTTTTTTAGTAAAATTATATAGTGGTCTCCATGAAGACCCCATGTGTTCCTTGGGGTCTTCATGGAGAAATTATTTCTAAGTTCACAAATGTCTATATTACGTCTCAAATAAAGAGCAATACGAAATAAGTAATCATATTTGAAAGGTAGAAGATTAATATTTCTAAAATTAGGGTAGACCAACCAGTGAATGAACGTTTAAGACGTCACGTTCGCCAGTGAATGAACACCAAGATATAATGACCAGGACAACCAACCACTGTCAGATAGCTTCCTACTACATGGGAGGAAGTCAGTGTTGCCAATCCATGTAGTAGAATGATTTTCAATCCTTATTTTTTTTAACTATATTTACCAAATGTTCATCCACTGGGGCCTGTTCACTCACTGGTCAGCCTACCCTATAAGGTGCATTAAATTAAGAATTTAAAACAATTCATTATCATCAACATTAGTTGTCTTAGTTGTGCAAGTGGTTAGTTGTCATTTTTATCCTTTGTAATCCTCTGTGCCGGACAATTATGCCGTGATTTACGTCAAATAACTTTCCTGAAGGCTTCTCGAAAGTTATCCGATAAAAACGCATACACTATCGGATTCAAGCAAGAATTCATATAAGCGAGAACATGAGACGCTATCTGTATCATGATGCTGGTGCGACTCGTTTCATATGCATTCAGGCATTTCAGGATCATTATTATTTGTAAAGGGCACCAGCAGCACGCGAACATGACCACCACGACAGCCACCATTTTTGTGAGTCGTTTCTTGGACCTGACGCTTGGGGTCTTCATGGAGAAATTATATCTAAGTTCACAAATGTCTATATTACGTCACAAATAAAGAGCAATACGAAATAAGTAATCATATCTGAAAGGTAGAAGATTAATATTTCTAAAATTATAAGGTGCATTAAATTAAATATTTAAAACAATTCATTATCATCAACATTCGTTGTCTTAGTTGCGCAAGCACCTTCTCTATCATTTTTATCCTTTGTAATCCTCTGTGCCGGACAATTATGCCGTGATTTACAACAAATAACTTTCCTGAAGGCTTCTCGAAAGTTATCCGATAAAAACGCATACACTATCGGATTCAAGCAAGAATTCATGTAAGCGAGAACATGAGACGCTATCTGTATCATGATGCTGGTGCGACTCTGTTCGTATGCATTCAGGCATTTCAGGATCATTATTATTTGCAAAGGGCACCAGCAGCACGCGAACATGACCACCACGACAGCCACCATTTTTGTGACTCTTTTCTTGGACCTGACGCTCTCGGCACTCCTGCGTCCGCCGGGCATGACGCCGAGCCACAAGCGCCTGAGCATGGACAGATAGAGGCAGACTATCAGAGCAAGAGGAACGATGAACGAGGATAGAAAGAAGCAGATCTGGTAAGTGGCGAAACTGTAGCCATGGTTCGCTAGAAACACGCAACCTGAATACAGGGTGTAGGCGAACTCGTAATATAACTCTCCGTGGGCCTGGAGTGCTGGTATGCAGCAGACGACGATGACAATCCACATTATACTTATGGCGAAGTACGCGTTTTTTTCGGTTCGAATCGAAATTGATGCTACAGGATGGACGACGGCAAGGAATCTGTCCAGTGACATCAAGACAAGTGTGTATATGCTGGCGTATGCACAGACAATGGCCAGATACTGGACAATCCTGCACCAAATGTCGCCAAAGGGCCAAAACGTCGTGGAATAGTCCCATGCCGTAAATGGTACGCAGAAGACAATAAATAAGAGGTCAGCTATTGCCAAGTTGTTGATTAGAAGGTTGGTGGTTGATCGCATTTGAGGGTTGCATGTGACAACAATGACAACAAAGGCATTGCCGATAAGTCCGACGATTATTATTATGCCAAAAATGATGGGGACGAAGATGCTCAGGAATCGTTCTATAGCTATCGCTTCACTGTAATCTTGCAGACCATAATCATCTGATTGATTCCCGCACGCTGTTTCGTTGCTGAAGTATGAGCTTTTACACATAGTTTGTTGGGTAAGATTAAATGTTTTCAAGATAGTAGCTAAGCCCTCAAACACGGAAGAACCAGGGAAGTCTTTTTCTGATTCCATATCAATATTGTACTCGTTTTGAAATTCTACAATAATCTTTATCAAGCAATGTTCAATACAAATTTATCATAAGTAGTAATAGTTAACACACAAAGGAGAAAATACAATTGATTCAATTCAATCGTCAGTAAAATATGAGAGAAATATTTATATCCTTACATTTTATACTTTTGCTGAATTATCAAATTGGTCTTTCATACTTTTTTCTGTAAATATTAAAAAAAAGGTTTTAAGTTAAATCTACATGAATAATCTGTGAAATTCAAAACAAATTAAAAAACAAAAGAACAATAAAGTAAAATTGGACGTAGAGTGCAATTGGTCTTCACTTCTTCCTCATTGTTGCGCTTTTTGGTTTGATGAATTCGTTTTGAGAACTACCTATTTTCATGTCGATCAGTCCATATTAGAAACCTTAAAATACAAACATAATCAATTAGTTTTCACAATATAGAAACTGTACACAAATATGGACACTAAAATGAAAATTAATTTTTTTCACCCCCTCGTTCAAGTTACATAACTTTGAAAATTTGTGACCAAATCCTTGGACTGCTAACTACTGTTACTAAAATTAGTGATCTAGTATTAGGGACAGCTATGGCTCCCTATGGAACTCCTGTTGGAAGGAAAAGCCACTCTTTCAAGGGATTTTAGTAGATAAGGTATCAAATAATTATTTACGCAACTAGTGCGAAAAGTAACGCTTTTTGAAACTAGAGGATTTTATTTCACGAGCGAAGCGAGTGAATTAATGACACGTGTTTTAAAAAGTTGACTTTTCGCACGTATTTCATACACTATTTTTTATAATAGCGTGAAAAAAATTGGTTCAAAAATAATTCACGTGCTAATTTTTTTACATATCGGTATCGATAAAACCGATACGAATTTTGAGCTTTCAGGAGAGAACTTTTCATACGCTTTTCGTATTTTTTTTTATTTTTCCGAGAGCATATTTGAAATAACATCATTAGCTGCTATTTCTATCTTTTATGGAAGCTCAAAATAAGTATCAGTATCAATGTTCAAATGTTTTAATTTAAACTAAAAAATAAGTTTACCTTTTGTAGTTAAAAAAGATTTATCGATGCCGATCTTCTTTATGCAAAAAAATGAGCACGTGAATTATTTTTGAACCAATGATATTTGAGTTTTTTACGTAAGTTTTACTTCAAATGTTGGCATCTTATAAAACGATTGAAAAAAAGTACTTTTTTTCACTGCTTTTGGGTGAAAAAAAGTAATTTTTTTTTATCACTGTTTCTAAAAAGTACAACTTTACGCACGAATCTCAGAAAACTACTGAATTAATACAAAATTGAATCGGGAAAAACAGAATGTAAGAATATTTGTTTGAGAATTTTGTCTGACCAAAATTAAAAAACCTGCATATAAACTTGATATGATACATACATATAAACTTGATATGATACGTACATATAAACTTGATATGATACATATAAACTTTATAAGTTAGTTTTGTTATCATGTAAAATTATTTTGATCATTTAAAGTCCTACTAATAAATTGTTGACGTCGTATCACACTTATTTTGCAGCATGGCTATGGAAGAGGGGGACGGATGGACAGACAGACGGACTGAACGATTATAATATACTCCACTTTCTACGCTATAAACGTAGTGTGGAAGCTAAAATGAAAGTAAAACTAATAATAGTATCAAACTTAACATCCTTTCGAAAAATAAAAGACGCTTAATTTTTACTCGAAAAAGGAACATTATCTGTCATTTTCGTAGTAAACTTCCTTTAGTCTCTAATATTTTAGCTTCTACGCTACGTTATTCTAACGTAAAAAGTGGAAGGTATTATAAACGTTCAGTCCGTCTGTCACAAACTTTCATAGCCCAAACTACAAATGCTACAGGAAAATGTGATCCGTCAAAACATTCAGCGCATCGAAATTAGAAGTCATTGCAAATCTCAGAAATATAATTGAATTCGAAGTACTTCAATTATTTAAGAAAAAACTTCAAAATTTAATGCTCAATAAAAACGTTGAGAAGCCATTTTTATTATATTTAAATAACCGTTGCAATTCGCAACAATCGCTCAAGAAACACTTTCTTTTAAATAATAAATTAAAACAAACTTATTTTTGCGAAATCAATCAGTTTGAAATATCATCAAATATATTTCACTCAAAGATTCTTTGTACACTGCTCAAAATAATTGGGAGAGCACATCTTTTAAAATCTCATCCTCAGATTCCGTTTGGAATCATTAGCTCTCAATTTTTTTTAATAATTTTTTTTAAGCTATTCAATAAAAACTACTTGCATTCTTTTTAGTCAGTAAGTAGAAGTTCCAAAACTGAAGTTATTCTTCCCCATCCAAATTTTAAGGACATATTATCTACTTACACAAATTTTTTTCAAGAAGTTTTAAGCTTGCATTAAAAATACTTCGCCTTGTACGTTTTTTCACTTTTATTTAATTATCTACGTAGTTGACGATCCTTGTTTCCCGGAAAACAGAATATTTGAAAACAAGATTCTTTTTGTGAAAGTAGGCATGCATCTTAGCTTCCATCTCTAATCTCTAGCAATCCCGTGATTTTTAACTGTTTCTCCAATTTGCTGCATCAGCAAATATTTTGCATACATCACGGCATAAAGCGATTCAAAATCTTTCCAGCAATTTGTCCAATGCACTGCATTGTTTTGTTTTTTTTTACTGGTTTAAAAAATAAAAAGCACCCCTCATTTTTTTGTTTATGTTTTTAAATACAAATACGAATCAGTTGACCAGTTGGATCGGTCTTGTGACATGTATACAATTTACTTTGATGGTAGTTAGGCAATTTTTACTTGATTCCACTGTTACGCTATTTTTACAGAAGCCATATGGTGTTACCATACTGCGTCCAATAATTACCCCATACTCAGTATCTATAATGCCTCCCTTTGTCTATTATTTGAACCTTGTAGCTAGTCTAAATACTGTGCACAACAGATTAAAAACTACTGTCACACAGTGTTGGGGTTTAATCAATTATTTTGTCAATTATCTTGTTAATTAACTAAAACAGTAATTGCAATTACATTAATTACAATATTTACATTAAATGTATACATTAAATTAATTTAATAGCAATTTAACTTTTAATTGCACCTTGTAATTAAATTAATTTAATTAAAGTGTGAATTGCAATTCACAATTAAAATAATTGTAATTAACTTTTTTAGTTGTTTTATGAAACAATTAAAACTAACAATTAACTTAATGTATTAAAACGAAATGAGCAAAGATTTAGAAAAATTAAGTTGCAAATCTTAGACTTAAGATCAGCGTTGGGCAAATTTTGATTGCAAGGACAATTAAAGATTAACAATTAATTAATTGTTAATTTTTGCTACTTTATTTAACAATTAAATAATTGCTGATTGTAGGGTAAGGTGTGGCAAGTGGCCAACCCCCTGGCATTTCCTGAATTATGGACGTAAAAAAAATCTGTTACAATATTTTTACTTATTTACACAAATAGATGCAGGAAACATTATGGCATCATTTTCATTTAAGTATGTAACAAGGTACAATCTTTTTTGCGAATTTTTTTTAAATTGCATTTTTTCGTAATTCACGCCATCATACTATTTTTTTATTTATTCCCAAACGGTTCATGATACAAAACAAAATGTTATATATTTTGAAAATGTATAAAACATAGTATCTTTTTGTAGTGTCGGGTACTTGTGATGTTGATAAGGTTAAAAGAAAATTGGGAGGGGGGGGGGGGGGGCATTTGCCTTGCGTTTGGGGTAAGTGGGCCACCACGATGGCGGGGTAAGTGGGCCAGGGGTAGCGTACTTGCCCCAACTCTTTAATATACTTTAAAAAAAGTCATATTCACTTATTCATAGGGTTAGTCATATCCACTATTCATAGTCCTATTCATTGACATAGGCCAGTTTAAAATCTGTAGCCCTAACAATTTTTTTTAACACTACATGCAAAAATGACAAGATGAAAATTTAACGTATTTTTTCTTTTAGTAAGCTTGCATGCCAGAAAAAGTTGCTATGGGGGAACTATTAAAGATACATCATTACTTTTTTTTCAAACACTCAAAAAATCATGTAGATTATTCCACTTGCCCCACCATATCTCTACCAGTTATGTGTAAAAATATATTGGGGGATGCCCGCTTACCCCTCCTTGCGGGGCAAGTGGGACACTCCGGTGAACAAAAAGAAAAAATATTTTTTTTTAATTTATTATTTGCCAATTTGTTTTAAGATTGCCATGGGTACAGTAATAACTACGAGAGAATATGGACCACAAGAAAAAATAAGTTGTTAGGCCGATTACATCCAGTGGTATGAGGGTCTAAAGTCGAATTATGTCAAAAAGAGGGCCCACTTACCCCACCTTACCCTAATTTTAAACATCTACAATTGAATCGGTGAGTGCAGAAAACACGTCAGTCAAAAAAATCCGAAAACTCGTTTTCAATGAAAATAAGCGTAGAAAGACAAGTAGCGTGTTGGGTGCAAAAACTACGTTAGTCTGTTGAGTAGTTCCGTAAATACAGGACGTTTGTTTCGAGTGTTGAGTGCAGAAATAGAGAAGGAGTTATTACATTTTTTTCTCCCACCTGAAAAATTTGAACTTTGTGACTGACGTTGTTTCTGCACTCACCGATTCAATTGATGAATTGTTATTTGTTGTGATTATGTTTAGCAATTAATTGATTGTTAAACTTTAATTGTTCTTGCAATTAAAATTTACCATACACAGATGTCTATTGTCTAATAATTACCCCAATTAACGGGGTAATGTTTTGAAACAATTTTTTTAATTTTAACTCCTACATAGGAAATAGTAATTTTCAACAATGGTACCCGCGGAATATATTAAATAATGAATACGAGAAAAATTGCAGGTTAGGAAATTACATAAATGTGGGATCTAAGGGAAAAGTTTTTTTGTCCAATGATTACCCAGAGTCACCCTATATGGTTTTAAGGTGTGTGTAATCACTTTAATTTAAAGAATTTGGGGTTATTAAAGGTTACTGTTAGGGATTGCCGAGGATTTTTCTAAGTGAGAGTAATTGGGAGCCTAAGTACACTATACGATTTTGGTGCACCGTTACTTAATAATTAAAATTGTTAGAAACTCCATTTATGGAAAGAGTAACATACAAATAGATTTCCTGTAAAAAAATTAATAAGTTAGAATGCCCATTTACTAATTAGCTATAAGTACACTATAAGATTTTGGTGCACCGTTACTTAATAATTAAAATTGTTAGAAACTCTATTTATGGAAAGAGTAACATACAAATAGATTTCCTGTAAAAAAAAAACAATAAGTTAGAATGCCCATTTACTAATTAGCTACTAATACCTACGCGTAACAGCATTAATTACTTAAAATAAATTAATGAGGGGTTTTCTTCACATTGTAAAAATTTGGTGAGCGCGTGCTTCCACCACTTAGGAAGAAGCTTCAATTTTGCGGTGTAAAGTTACTACATACATGTGATGGCACCCTGTGTAAGGACCAATTTTCCAAAAATGTTTACATTATATAAAATATATAAGCAAAATTCAAATGATTTAGTTCGATTTTACTGCAAAAGATTTAAAGGTTTCTCACAAAGTAATTATATTCATTTATAATATCATTTAAAAAAAATAAAGATTTTTAAAAGATATTTCAATTGAATATAATTTTTGTACGAAAAGAAACTTTTCATCAAAGCTTAAACAACAATTTAAAAAATTTCCCCCTTGTTTACTACCTGACTGAATTTAACGGTATTTGTCTAAATTTTCGATATTTAGTCTAGAATAGATAATTAGTTAAAAATAGCATTTATTTGAATGTTTTTCAGTTTGTATCAACTGACGAAATAAACACGAAAATATTTAAATATCATTTTGGATCTTAAATTATTCTACTAACAACAGTTTAAACTTTTAATGTATTTGCCAGATTGTTTTTAATCGGTTACTCCTTTATATATTTGCATATAATCATCTGTTTGTATACAATAAAACTCATTTATATTTTAGCATATAATCTCATCTGTTTGTATACAATAAAACTCATTTATATTTTTGTATATAATCATCTGCTTTTATACAATAAAACTGATTTCCTATAATATTTCCATGATAAAAATAGCAAGAAAAGCAGAATTATGATTTCCATAACATTTAGAAAGGTGGTAACTAAACTAAGAAAATGGAATACGACAAGAAATATTAACGAACTAACGGTACTAAAAAAAACATTTCTATATTTTACGATTTTGTGTGTCTTACATTTCGAATTAAAAAATAGTTTTCTAAGGACATTTTAACTCAAATATTGCTGATTGTGCACATTCAAATACTTTTTGCAACACAATATTTTCACTTCATTTGTTTGGATTTGAGATTCAATTCGTTGGTTGGCGAGCGATAGCGAGCAGGAGGCGTAGAGTTAGTTAAGGCGAACCCCCTAGTTAAGTATAAAACTCCTTAGGAAAAAAATATTTTTCTCAGATTTTTTTTCACAACGTTTCACTATAAATAGGAATTCAAATTAAGAGAATTAAATTATTTTCATCTGAATGATATTTGAAGATAATAGACTACTTTTATAAGATAGATTATTTCGTTTCCAATTTAATTGTTGTATATTTCCTAATACTGAATACTTGAAGATAAAATTACTCCGTTCTTAATAGAACAATTTCGTTATAAGTAATTATTTTTCACTTTATACTATGGGACTGATTTCATTTAAAGATAAAATCAAAACTTAAAAACAAAAACTTAAAATCAAATATTTGAATAAAATTTGGTAGCTACTCCTTAACACTTTACCTACGGGCGTCGACTGACCCATAGACTAAGAACACTCTAAGTTTCAAACTCTCATTGGAGAATTTCTACATTGAAATTGACATACAGTGGTGGAAATTGATTTATGAACTATCATTCTTTTCACCAGATATAGCTTTGTATTAAGTGCTAACAATTCAAATTTTGTGTGTTAGATATTCAAAGCACAATAAAGGAATTACACACATAATTTTTTTCAAAACATGATATTTAATAAAAATATATCTAATTTTAGTTTTTAAGCATGTCAAATGATGGAAATTGAATTATGAACTCAACTTTATTTTGAACCCAGGTACCAAATATTTTAACTAGTTCTATATTTGAACTTCAGGGGAGCTTACTATCAGTGTTTATAAATAAGATTAAAGCCAAATTTGTTGAAATTTATCTGTTTTATTCCCATTTTGCTAAATAGGAAAGCTTGCGGGACTGCCTGAAACCAAAAAGGTAAAAAATGACCCTTATATAATAATGCAACAAATCTTTAAGAGAAATTAGCATATTAATTAAAAGATCAACAAATATAATTCATAAATATTTAAAGAATCATTCTGACTTCGGCAAAAACCATCATTAAAAAAGGTGTAACCCTCGTGGGACGAGGGACAAAAGCAGGATTATTGGACTGGTATCCCAAAAAGTTACCAATTGTGTCAGCATTTGTGCATTACAGGACGAATTTGTTATGAACAATCACTTCCTGTAACTCCCAGAAGAGTAGGACAAATATTGATATCGTCGTCGAACTTGAAATGTTCCAAAATGAAGGCTGGTCCAAAGCTTACTCTTCACCATAAGAACAGGCTATTAAAATATAGTCGTAACTACATGAAAATTGATTGGGTGGAGGTGGAGGGAGAGAAATGGGGAAAAAGTGACATTTGCTGATGAAAAAAGTTCAATTTGGATGGACGTGATGGTTTAAAATGTTATTGAAAGGATCTTCGGAAATAACCAAGATCTGTCTTCAGCAGAATTGTTAGTGGTGGAAGTTTGATGGTTTGGGCCCCGATATCTTATGATCGAAGAAACAAGGTTATGTTTCTGAATTGTTGACAAACATCACTTTATTGCAGATCAGTTCTAGAAAATTCTTTAATTCCTTTTTGCGTTGCAAAACTATGCTTTTGATTAGATTTTTATGCATGATAATGCAAGTATCCACATTTCAAACGAAATTAATGACTGTTTAATGAGCTAAGTGTTGTTCATTTAGATCACCCTGCCAATAGCCATGACTTAAACCCCAAGAATAATGTCTGAGATCAATTGGTTTGAATAATTTACTCAAATAGAGTATGGTTTTAATGAAGTGTGCAACGGTTATGGAATAGAAGGACTTAATCATTAAAAACTGCAAATTTCTTGACGAAAACTTGACCCAAAGTTTTGTGTTGTCTATGAAAAATAAAATCAAGGAAGCATTCGCGACAAAAAATAGTTTTAGCAATTTTTAATTAAGATTGAATGCAAAAGTTCATAAATCAATTTCCCTATGCTAAAACTAAAATGTCAGGAAAATAAATTGTTTATGAATTTATATAAAATTTTATTTACGTGTATAGTTTATAATGCAAAGCCTGTATAGTACATAAAATTTAAATCGATAAAAATGCATTTAATAAAGAAATACTGTTAAAAAACTGTCAGTTCATAAATCAATTTCCACCACTGTAGAAACTAGCGCGCCCCCTTTGTGTCGAAGGGAACTAATGTAATGGTTTCTGGCTGCCTATTTGCAGTCACCTTTAGGAGATTTAACAGAGCCAATGACATCTCGTAATTTGGAACCCTTATCAAGTGACGATAGGGATCTATTTTTTACTACAACTTATTTTCGACTTTATTTTTGAATATATACAGCTACTCATTGACTTTTATATCCCTCGTAGGCCCATCCTCAAGATATTTGACCTTGTGCTTCTTTTTCTTAATTAATAAACCTACAGACTGACTACGCTGGTCATTTTAGACATGGTCCCCCAAAGATCCACAAGTGATTCGATTGAATAACTCGTCAAATATTCATCCAAATGTAACAAAAACTTAGATTTAGGGGTTTTCAAGGGTTTTTCACATTTCTAAGTAATTAAAATTGGGTGTTGCTATTGAAAATTTTAAAGTTCATAACATTTTTAATATTAAGACGGACCCTTATGCAAATTTTGTGTCATGCAATTAACTCAAAATGTTATTTGTTCACATAGTCAAAAAGGTCCGATGTAAAAGGATGACTAACGGTTGAAATAATCACTAGTGGGTAACTTTTTTTTAACAGAGAACATTCCGAAGAAACAGTAGCCCTACAATTGAAAGTACAATTATGCCAATCAACAAATCAACCTTTAATAGTGTTTTAGTTGCTTTCGACACGTTAGAAGAGCTAGGCATTAGATTAAGTTGCTGTTCTAGAAGATTTTTAGTCTACGGGTCAGTCGACGCCCGTAGTTAAAGTGTTAAGTTAGGGCAGAGCATTATGCATGAGTCAGTGAATGAGTCAGTCAGGACTTTGCCTTTTATATATAGAGAGAGAGATGATAGTTTTTTTTAATACAAATTGAATTGTGTTTAAAAAAATAATGTACTTTTATAATTATATTTTATTCATCATAATTATATTCTTCTAGTTATATTCTTTCATAATTATTATTTTAAATGGATATTTTACAAAAAATATTTACAAGACATTTGTATCTGGAAATTTTAGTTTTAGATATTCAAACTCATTTCACTTAAATTTTTTGTTGAGAAAATCCTTAAAAATAAGTATAAATTAGCTTTCAAACTTTCCCCTATCTACAACAATAAACCTTAAGGGGACGCATTACCCAAAAATTGGTCAAATTGTCGATTTTTCAGTTTTTACTTTTTATTATTTACAATATTCTTCTAAACATTTACTGCAAGTTTCATAATGATATCTTGTGTACAAAAAAAGTTATTAAATATTTTTTGGAGTCATTCCTATACGTTTGAATACGTATTTCGTCTGCTGGGACACAGTACCCAAAAATTGGTCAAAACATTAATTTTTCAATTTTTGCTTCTTATTATTTACAATATCTTTCTGAACATTTACTGAAAGTTTCATACTGGTATCTTTTGTAGAAAAAAAGTTATTAGATATTTTTTGGAGTCATTCCTATAAGTATGAATACTTATTTCGTCTGCTTTCAACCTTTTTTTCTCTGTTTCACGTTTTTCAATTCTTGTGCTTAATAAATCCCTAAGGCTTTTTTGCTAATTAAGTTAGAATTTTGAAATTTTTTACCTGTGTTCTTCATAAATTCTGCACAAAATTGTGCATGGAATAAGGTCTTCTATGTATAGTTTTTTTAAAGGTTGAATTCAATAATTTGTATTTTTTGTGATGTTCACTGTAAATGCATATTACTTTTTAACTGTAGCTTACATTTTAAAATCCATGCACAGTTCTTGAACAAATAGTACTAAAAAGCAACCATAAAAGTTTGGTGAAGTTATTCTTAAAATTGAAGGAGGAGTAGGGTTTAAAAAAAGTTCAAAATTTTGACTATTTTTGAATAATAGAAAAACTACTTGTAAATATTCATTTTTATTGCTAGAATTTTTTTATTCAGAGTTAACATCATGCAAAACCAATATAATTTACAAGTGTATGTTATTATTTCTAGAAATAATATTTTGGGTAATGGGTAATTGGGTAAACCCTTAACAAACGATAATAAAAAAAAATCCTTACCTCCCACCAACGAGGATAAGGGATTCAGAAGCAAAGCGATGATGGAATCTATTAGAATTGCGAAAAACTAATGCTCATGCGAAGAGGCTCAAGAGCAATGAGACAAGAAGGGATGCTGGTGGATCTCTTCTTTAAGACAGGGATGCGATGAAAGTGAGCTCCAGTGTCGGCCGTTGCGTCGTTTGGTCGAGGGTCGGAACTCCCACGTACTTTTATTCGGCATGCGCCACCCGTGGGTGGGATGGGGTTTGGAGGAGGAGTTTTGGTGTTTGGGACTCAACCTCTAAATCCTTTGATGACATGAGTGCATAAAAAGAACCGAAAGAAAATTATAGGCGCACACAGGCATGTAGAGCGGCCGGGTATCAAAAGACTATTTGTTGGCTCCTCGGTCATCGGTATTGGTAGAGTTAAGTATAAAAATATTAATAACTTGTAGCTGCTTTGAAATAGTTTTTAATTACGTCAAAGATTTATTTAATACACACAACGAACAGTTCATTTATTTACAACTAGCTGTTATACCCGACGTTGCACGAGTAGAAGTGAAAATTAATTTAATAGCCAATTTAACTATTTTTTTTTCTATAGGGCTCTCGCCCTACACGTCCCTCCTAAGAGAAAAATCAGTCTGAAGACTGACTTTTTTTTTCTTACAGCAGTTCAGTGTCTTGTTGTTGTTGCTTATCTCCTTGGTTTAGCAGAGCTAAACCAGGTCTATGATGTTTGTCACTCGTAAAAAGTCCAGGATCATGACTGGATTTTCATTCATATCGTGTCTGGAAAGTCCCAGACAGTCCAGGATGTGGTCGGGTGCCGCCTGTTTGATGGAACACTTCGGGCAGATAGGAAAGGTCTTCTTCCCATTCGTGTAACACAGAGATCTAATGTGTCCACTTTTAAGTCTCGTAATGGCCGTCTGGTCGTGTCTGCAGCACTTTAGACATAAAGCCTCTCCAGGTCGCTTACCTTGGTACCAGTGGTGCACTGGAGGAATTTTTCAAGAAACATTATGAAGACTCATAGCCCTCAGTGTCCTAAGATGTAAAACACTAAGTGTAACTTGAGTCCAACTAAATTAGATTAGTCCTCAATAATAATAATAATAATAATAATAATAACTTGCGAGCGGATGCCAAGAAATCTATTATAAATATAAAATATTGGATTTACCATTAAAAAATCTTAATAACACTTATACAATGACAATCAGAGATATTTAGATACTATTTATGACACTCATACAATTACAATAAGAGATATTAAGAAACAAGTAGATCCAGAAATATATGTACACAAATTTATCCAATGCCAACTGTGTTCCCCTTTGGCCAATTTAATGTCTTTAAACCAAATAAACGCTTTGAAATCCCCGACCAAGCTTGCCAAACCCTTTGCTTACCCAAGCTTAAAAGAACCGACCGGCTTACCCAAGCTTACCAAACCGACCGGCTTGCCAAACCATTTGCCAAGCCGATTAAGCAAATCTTCCAAAACCTTTGAGGAAATACCAATCACAGTATTCTCAAATAAAAAGTTCCAAATATACTCTTTGGAAATCCAAACACTAGCATAAGTCGTGTTTGAGTTCGACGGTTCAGACAGTTTCAGTTGACGTAATTGTTTTACTATTTTGTCAATTGAAGTCCAGATGAGAGAACATTCATTTTCACTAACTTTTAGGTTCACCTCCTCCTTCACACAGAGGTTCAACAGTATGTTTCTGGCGCCCACTGGAACACGTCGTTGTACTCTTCCAAGTGTCCGACCTCTTCCACCAGAGGCACAACAGCAGAGTGCTGTTCACCATAGATCAAGGTTTCCATGCCTTTGAAACCATCTTTCTCTTCTGAGTGAGGACGAACAGCAATGTGCTGTTCAATGTGGATTATGCTGTCCCTGTCTTTGAAGCACATCCTCGTCTGTCTGAGGACCAACAGCAGGTTGCTGTTCACCATGAACTGAAGTGTCCACAACGTCCAAGAAGCTATTCAATTCTTCATGACTTGCTCCCCTTCCACCAAGAGACAAAACAACAAGTTGCTGTTTCTGGTGGCTCAGGCCATCCACCTTTTTGGAGCAGTTATTATCTTCTTTCTGAGGATCAACAGCAGGATACTGTTCACCATGGATTGTGGTGTCCAAACTTTTCAAGAAACTATCTTCTTCTTGATTATTTCTCACTCTTCTGTCAAGAAGCCAAACAGCAGGGCACTTAATATCTCAAATTAAGTGTAATTGTTGTGGTTCCTTCATGCTCGTTATACAAGTGTTTCAAACAAAATTTTTTTTTACATTTAATTTTTTTTTTTTATTTTAGGAAGAAAAGTTACACCAGTTGTTGAGAATGATGGAGATGATGGTCTTGAGCCAGAACCGCATGGAGATGATGCAGACCATGTAGACTTCCAGTGATAGCGAAGGGACACTCATGTAGCCAAGAATTTCATACGAATCGTTAATGGACCCACAAAGCTCTTTCGTTTCAAAATGTTTAAATTTGGCTTGTGTTGGTATAACCTTTTATTAGTTTTAAAATTAGTTAATATTCTGTTTATTATAAATAAGAATGCATGTAGAGAGTAAAACGTGATTTGCTTAAAAAAAATAATGGCTTATTTTCGGGAGCTATCAATAAATCTATGCTAAAGTATTGTGTTAAATTATTTAAAAAGTTATTACAAAGTACGTGAATGCAATGAGGATTTCGTTAACTGGACTATTATTATCCTTTCCTTTTGATTTGTATTGTTTACGTAGTGCTAGAGCTTCAGGTAATACGTAATTCAATTTTATTAAAGTTGTTGTTTAACTAATTTAAATAAAATATTTAAAAATAAAAATTGATTATTGTGGAATAGTTAGTAGAATTAGTTAGGACTGGGGAGCTCAGCGTGCAAGGCGTTCGCCTTGCACGCAGAAAGTCTCGGGTTTGGGTCTGGGCATCCGCGAAATAACTACTGACCTATAAATGGCCCATGTAGCGAAATAATATCCGACGAATAATACCCCGTTCAAGAGGGAACTCATCCAAAGATAGATATTCCGAAAGTTTGCATGCTTCTAAGTCCCCTTAACGGTTGCGTTGGGTGCTTACTCGAGTGTCGGCCCGTTTCTTGATTTACGACGCAAGTGTTAGGACAAAAGGACAAAACAGTGTGAAGTAAAAAGTGTTATACTGAAGAAGTACATAAAATTATATTAGTAATTTTAGAAAAACTTTAATATATACAGCAGTAAGAGACCAAACTGTTTTTCAATAGGTTCATCAAGACCACACAAAATGCGGCAAAAATTGTATTACCCAGAAATCGGCGCATCACGATTCATTGATTCGAAATAACAGTTTGAAGCCCCCCCCCCCCCATTTTTTTTAAAACAAGAATTTCTCTGGTATTTCAAATTTCTTAAAATAACCTAACATTTCAAGAAAAGTTTAATTCCCTGATAATTCTCCTTCCGCAGATACCGCTTTCAGTTTTGAAAAAAGAAAGCAGAAACAAAGCAGAAAAAAAGCAGAAACAAAGCAATATTACACATGAATGGTTAAATTTAAAAGGGGTCAAATCAACGGGCACAAGTCAACTGCACGGCTCAAACAGTGGACAAAAATCTTCCAGTTCTTTTTAGAATACTGTTATTCTAAAATCCAATTTTCAGAATTTCTTGTTACAAAAATATTTACAAGATTTTTTTTATAAATAAAAAGTAATTGTAATTAATGAAATTTAGGTTTAATAAAACCATTATGATTTCTAAGAAAAAATAATTAATTTGAACACGTCCGTTTTTATGACGTTATGAATCATCCTACACTTGCCTCCTCCTTCATTGGATTAAAAGTGACGAATCATGCGAGATCCTTTCTGCAAAAATTAACAAATTTTATTGATAGATTAAAAAAGCACTTCATAAAGGTAACATTGAAAGTAAGTTTAGAATATGCAGCAAAAGATTAATTTCTTCTACAGCCCAAAACACAAGATGTATTTAAAAAACACCAGAAAAGAAGCGCCATTTAAAAACAACTACTAATTACGTTTAACTCTTATTGTTTAGATCTTGTGGTTTTCTCCGAAGTAAAGAAGTTCAGTGCCGTTTCTCTTAATGTTTTGTTTTATTTGATCTTAGAAACTTTGAAGAAGAATAAAGAAAGAAAATAGTTGAATTCTATTTTTTTTGTTTCTTTCGTCATCTTAAAATCGTGATTAAAAACATGCGGATACTGTTTAAGCGAGCAACGAATGAAAAGAACGATCTGTTCTTTTCTTCAGGCCAGTGGAGTTGATCAGTGCAGCCGACTAAATGCCAAATCAACAGAAAGATTTCCATACGCACCTCTTTCACTTATACACTGGAGAATCAAAAGTTTAGTAAGGAATTCTTCATTGGACTTGAAATGGACTTTAATAAAGAGCAATGCAATATTTTACTTTTTTTTTGAAAAACACTCATTTTAATTCCTCTTTCAAGTACATATTTTTGTTATAATTTTTTTTACATCGCTTCCAGTTAAAAAGGACCTATTTTTAAAAAAGAAATGGGGTATGATTTTTTATTGATATACTTGTATTCTTATTACAAATATGGTTAGCATTTAGTGTTCAAAAATGAATTTTATTTTTTATCACTGTTTCTTAAAAGTATAACTTTTCGCACGCGTCTGATCTATGTAGGAGACCATGGTCTGATATTAAAATTATTGTGTAAAAATCGGATTTTTTTCACGCAATTATAAAATAATTATTTATTCAACAAGTGTGAAAAGTAGCACTTTTTAAAACTAGTGGATTTTATTTTACGAACGAGGTAATGGGAAAAGGGGCTAAAGCGGGGGAAAATATACTATTTTACAAATATTTCAACACTACAGCATTGTAACAGTTAGACTTCACATTTCAAAAATCAAAGATGACCATTAAAAGCATGTGTTGAAGTGGGGAGAAGAATTTTTGTTTTGGAGAATCCGAAGTTAGTTATAAGTGTATCTTTTATTTTCACTTTTGAAGTACTAAATTAAAACTCTTTATGAATTAAACTATAGTTTGAGGTATATGACGTATCATAGATTAAGATATTATATGCCAAATACCGTGGTGAATTACACGTGCTTTTGTGTTGGATCATTTATAAAAAAAAAAACACTGTGGGGTCAAATAGGACAGAACTGTGGGGTCAAAGGTGACACGAATATAAAAGTAGCTTTGTATCTCTTGAAGAATCTATATCTCTAATATCTTATTCAGTCAAGTGGACGAAAACTTTTTTAAAACTTTAATTTTAAACTTTTTGAACTTCTTTCATCGTATAATAACTGAAAGTTCATGTTGCTATATTGGTGATATTTTTCCACCTGCAATTTCATTGATTACATCTGAACAGAGCTTGGTGAAGATAAATTATTTGTTGTTAGTAAAATTTGCTAGAAATCAAGCCATTCTTTATTCGTCGGAATCGATTTCTGATAAGAAATGATGAAAGGGCTGGGTTTGTTGATCCAAAACATTCTAAATCGATTACAAGATACAAAATTTGCATAAAGTGCCGTCTTCATATATAATACGCACTACACTCTTAAAACAAAAGAGTGAAATCCACTCCAGTTGGAGAATTGCATTTTCGACACCGTAAAGGCATGTATATTTACTCAGACTGAGTTAAAATCACTCGTTTGGAGTTATCCTGTCGGAGGTTTAACACACAAAGGATCCATTCCAAAAGGAGAAGTGCATTTTCCAGTCTGGAGGAGTGAAATCTACTCAGACTGAGTTAAATTAGGAGTGTTTGTTTTAAGAGTGTAAGATATGAACTCTCCAATAGTAGCTCTAATGTGGTGCTAATCCAATCCAACCAATGCAAAAACAGGGTGGCCAAGTGAAGCCGTTGCACTCCTGAATTATTTTTTTTATTTCGACATGACGGCATTCAGGGGATTTCAATAGTTTTTCTCGCCAAGCATCTCAATACATTCCCATCTCTAGGCCGGGGCCACTTTTATTTGCGCCGCCTTGTACTTCAACAACAGCTGCATTTGCGTCGCGTTTTCTTTTTTGTTCAACTAGCAGTATGGTCCCGCCTTACTGGGAGCCCGTTAACTTCGCATTGCTTCCTTTTAGAGGCATGTTTAATTTTGAAAATACACTCAAAATGCCGATCCGGCGGCGTAGTGGTTAAGGTATTGGCCTCTGGAGCTGCTGGGTCCGGGTTCGAATCCCGTTCAGGCATGGATTTTTGTGTTTGTCGAGTATATGCGGAGTATGTGCTCGTAAAATCTGTTGGGTCCGAATGTCCTGTGGGCGGTCATTGCGCAGTTTCCCATGGGTACAGGTCAATGGAGAAAATTTCCCTCCCCTTCAGGGACATGTCTAAATTGCGGAGGTGGCGACAGATGGCAACATCTGTCATATGTTCGGCCCGGTCCATGTATTTTCAAGCCCTGTTATGGTCCCGCAATCCCAAGTGAATGACGTTTTTTTAAAAAACTAATTATATTAATTAAAAACCACAATAAGATATGAAAAACTAAGCCTCAGGTGCACACGTAGGAATTAAAAGGAATCTATATTAAAAATTTCGAATTTTTTAGAGCAGTCTAAGTAGGTCTTTTGCGATCCACAGACATACACACAGACAGACTCTTTCTTTTATTATTATAGATTAAAATTGCATTGTGGCGTTTGGAATCGTGTCAGTTTGATCGTTGGAATGGTGGTTTATGGTGTTTGGAATCGAAGAATACTTTAATGCATCATTTTTTTCTTTTTAAAAATATTTGTAAATTCTTTGTTTAATTTTTTTTAAACAAATTACATTTTAATGCACAATATTATTTACATAAAGTCTCATAAGAAGAACAAAAAAAATTTATGTATGACAGGCGAATATTTTTAAAAATTTAATAATATCCTTTCTGCAAAAATTAACAAATGTTATTGATAGATTAAAAAAGCACTTCATAAAGGTAACATTGAAAGTAAGTTTAGAATATGCAGGAAAATATTAATTTCTTCTACAGCCAAAAACACAAGATGTATTTAAAAAAAAAAAAAACACCAGAAAAGAAATGCCATTTAAAAACAACTACTAATTACGTTTAAGGTAGGCGAATACCCAAAGTTCTAAAATTTTTACTATTACTTTAATCTTTTCCAAATTTGGCATAGTGATTTCAAATATAATGAGCAATGCTTTTTAGGATTTTTTTTTTATTTAAATATAATTGATTTATTTTAAACGGTGTTTTTCACCTAAAAAAAGAGGTTTGCGCCATCAGTTCTAGTATAAAAAGTTTTACGTTAATTTAACTGAATTTTTTTACAGATGCTATTTCAATATATATCTGTGCCATGAACCTCTAACATCCGCTGTAAATATATAAGTTTTTTTTTTAAAGTTCCAAGTGTAAGTTAATTGAAAAAAATCCTTTTTTTTTGTGGTTAATTTTTAACATTTTTCTTAATAAATTCTTTTCTTGTAATTTGTATGCAACTCTAGAGGGTCATTGCATGCATCAGTTCAAAACGAAGAATTTAACACATAATTAAGGTTTATAGGATGAAAATTCAATGTGGTAGACTTGTTAGCGTAAACCTCCTTTTTTAGTAAAAAAACACCGTTTAAAATAAATAAATTATGCTTAAATTTAAAAAAAAAATGCATAAATAGCATTATTCATTATATTTGAAATCAGTATGCCACATTTGAAAAGATTAAAGCAATAGTAAAAATTTTAGAATTTTGGGTATTCGCCTACCTTAACTCTTATTGTTTAAATCGAGTGCCGAATGTATTTTGTACTTAATTGTTAATTCCTTTGTTAGAAGTCCATATGCACAGACAAACTTTTCTTTTGTTTAAGAGTATGTGAGCACACGCATTTTATGACGGAGGAATCAACAGGATTTTTTTTAGTTTAGTTTAGTTTGAATTAACGTCGCAATAGAGCTACACGAGGGCTATTGGCGACGGGCGTCGTATTTCAGAAACACAAAATTAGAGTTGGGAAAGCATAGTCACGCAATTAGATGATAAGTGCTTACGTAACATTGACGTAGGTTTGAAACTTTGTGTCATTCGATCGATTCACTTTGATTAAAATGGCTTTTAAAGTGATTTCGCCAATGTACCAATTATTGACGCAGTTAAAGATTTCTTTGCAGGAGGGATGGACAAGGACAGAACCTTTTACCTCGGATTAAATAGGATTTAATCATAAATCCTATTTAATCCGAATAGCTATATACTAAGTTGGAGTAACTATGGTCGAGTGGCGTCAAGCCGTGTATATTTCATTAAAAGGTTCTGTCCTTGTCCATCCCTCCTAAAAAAAAACTTTAACTGCGTCAATAATTGGTACATTGGTGAATTATTTTTTTAAAGCAAAAAATGACTTTAATATTGCCATAGTATACTTGATTTTAGTCCAAAATAAACTATATTCAGTTAAATTAACTTTAAAAATAAACAAATGGAACATTTTAATTTAAAATGGGCATATATACGTAAACGTATTTCTTGTAAGTCGTACTGATCGGGCTTGTCATAAATGTCAATTACAGATGAATATCCATGCATTAAGATTCAGAAACACATTTGCCATGCTTCAAAAGATAGACTATCCGACCCACAGTACTCGATATCAAATTTTAATCTTCAGAATAGTTAAGAAAGCCGTGGAGTAATTTCCTTACCCAAAGAAAGTAATGACATTTTGTAGTTCTAATACTGAATTTTAGTCACAACTGTTTATCACAAGTTTAACCAAGTAATCTATTGCAAACAATTAGAATAATGAGTTATCTAGGAGTTAGAAGAAATTTAATCTAATTAAAATTGATAAGGTTTAATATGTTGCTGACAAACAACTCGAAAACCTCTAAATCTAAGTTTTTGAGGGATCATCTCTATAATTACAAGCGTAGGCAAATCCTTTTGCGTATTTGTTTATCAAGTCCTTATATAATCTTATATACAGTCCCCTTCAGGGTAATTAAAAAGTATTTTGTGATTTACTCAGCAAATTATGGATATTTTTTTTTAATTGAAATCTCGTTTAACTTCATGTCTTAAATACATTTCTGTAAAAATATTAAGGGATTTAATTATATTCATAGTTTTTAAAAAATTAATATAATAATTATTTTAAAATATTAAAAAAAAATTAAAGACCCCAATAGTGTATGCATTTTGTTTGGGTTATTATAATTAAATTACTATTCAGTAAAAAATTCGTTTCATTACCTTAATTATTTATAGATTGGGGTAGCTGTTTAAGTGCAACTCTTTTAACATACGGCTCCTAAACTCTAACTCCACTAATAATGCTTAAAAACTAACAAAACTTGAAATTTCGTGTAAAAATATGCCATAGGATTTGGACTCGAAAAAGGGGTTAGTGTTGAAAAATTTGAAGTTGGTAATATTTTTTGTTTGAAGACGGCCCTTATGCAAATTTTGTTTCTTGCAATTAACTCAGAATAGTTATTTCTTTACAAAGTCAAAAAGGTACGATTCTATATTACTAACTAACGGCCGAAATAATCATAGTGGATACTTTTTTTTATCCACAGCTGTACCTACCTCGTAGATAGTAATGTTTTTTGCCACCTCTGTATGCATTGCGGTGTGTTGATAAACGGAATATTTGGCGTCTAATACTCGGCTATCAAGTGCATAAAATAGTCAGTTGTATTGGGAGCAATTGTTTTAGAATGCTTATGAAACTGGGATTATGCTTTTATTTATTAAGGTTTGGTTAATTTTTCATTATATTGTGTTTCCATATTGATACACATTTAATCTTCCCTTGGAAAATAGTAATTCTTAAGATGCCTGGTAGGAGTGTATTTTATTATTAATACTTTCTTTTCAGAATTTTTGGTTAAAAATTAAAATCAATCAAATCAATTTTTAAAAAAAATCAAAATCTTTCCAATCAATTTAAACAAAAATATAAGTCATTAATATTTTTGGTTATCGTTGTAATTATGAAGGATAATTCTGCGAATCTCCAAAACTAATCTTATTTGCAAGCATTTCTAATTTTTAATAGAAAAATTGTTTTAAATATATAATTGCCAAAAACGACGAAAAAAGCAGCATCGTGAAGTAAACCCGGATGTGACGTTAACGCTAGACATCTCTTCCGTTGTCCCGGCTTTTGGATGGGAACGGGATTATAAGGCTTCACAAAATTACCGGCAAAATGCCGCCAATGCCTCAGCACATGTGAACGCGCCTTTTGATTCGAAAATTGATAATCCAATACTTTTTTTCCCAATGCGAAGGTAATTAAAAGTTTTGCATCCCTATAATTTTCGTTTCTCAAATTTTGATCTACCTTATATTGTAAAACTATTTATTAATAATCAAAAAATTCTTCTTACCAAGCTAAATAAAAAATGGCATTCCAAGTTCACAGATTTCATTGTCCTTCTTCAAAGGGCAAATAGATTTTCTGAGTATCATTTTCAGAAGGTGTCGATAATACAAAAAAAAAAAAGAGATACAATGGCTGGGAAAAAAATTACCATGATTTGTTATCTGATGTATTATTTTATGACATCCTATTAATTTGATGAATTATTTTTTGAAAAATGAATGCATATTAGAAAAAAAGTTCATAGACGAATTAAAGTTTGAACATTTCCAGTCCCCCCCCCCATATCAAGATGCTGAAAGTAACTTCTGTATACGTTGAGCGAAAAAATATTTAAATCTCCTATTACTTGGGTGTTTTCCTTATAGACTTAATGTTGTTTTGTGAAACATTTTTTAAAGTTACTTCTCACAATTTTGTGAGGATACAAGAGCTTCATTGCTTTGGATTTTCGGGCCTTCGATCCAATACACTGTTGTACACTAGATAAACCAGTTACATATCATTGAAAAGAGTAATTATTTGCCTATTTTATCACGTTGTTAGTTTGGACGCTAGGCTATCTACCTTCCCTAAACAAGCTGTCAATGCCATTTTGTCTTACTGGTGTAATGCCGCCACATCACTTTTCGGGGTTATGCTCCCAAAAGGATGGCGGCATATAATCCATAAAATAGAAATTTCATATATTGGCCCTACAACCTATTAGTTTTCGTTCCAGATGCCACATATCCGGAAAAGAATAACTGGAATGGCCAAATAGACCAATGAAACTTTAACAAAACCTGCATAGTTAGTTGCACATAGAAAGTTAATAAAAGAGCTGTACCCTGTACAATTTACCATTCCAAAGCTAATTAAACCTATTTTAGTTCTATATCTATTGCTTTATTATGTAATTTTCCATTATTTATAGATTTGCTTTGTTTATTGATGTGGCGGCATAACCCCAGTGGTGTGGCGGCATTACCCCAGATACCGGAGTAATCCCGCCACTGTGCGAGTTTTAGAAAAATACAATTTTATTCAGTTTCTATTAAAGATTTAAATTTTAAAAAATCAATACAAGATAGGTTATGAACTGTAGTATGCTATGCTCATTACAATTTACATTAATTGCAACACAATTCTACATGAAAATTAAATTTCCCTTAGGTGGCGCCATTTTCCCGCTCTCCCCAAATTTTTTTATTTATTTAGAAGCCATTTACATAGAATTTAAGTTTGCGGGTTAGTTTCGGAGGATAGATACAATGTAGGACATGTTGTCCTTGGGGATGGGTAAAATGTCTTAGATTTTGCAAGCACTGGTAAAAAAAAACTTACTTATTTTCCAATAAGAATTTCAGTAAGTTATAAGTACCAAAAAATAGGCTACTTTAGTTCGTTCTTGTTTGAAATTGTAACTTTTTTTCTATTTGAATTATTATTATTTAGGAAGAGTATACAATCTCAAAATTGTTTTATATTGAAAGATAATTTTAATTCCAGACACTAAGGGACTGATGACATATCTACAGTTTTCAAAAATAATATATTTCATTCCATATATATTACAAATATAGGAGAATGTAATGATATGCTACAAGATGCAATGCAGATTCCCAGAAAGCTTTGCTTAATATCTATGGACAAGTTCATGCTGAAGAATATCATCAAATATAGTTATCAAAAGTTGATTTAGTTGGTGTTGATGGATCGAGTCCCATTGTTTGGCAAACCCATCCAGCGAAATCTATTCGCTCAACTTCAGAATTTTTCACAAACGGATGATTCTATAAAAAAAGATAAATATGTTAATTATAGAATATGCAATGATTAGATAGTAAATAACAAAATATGGATGTGTACATTAATTTTTAGGATGACAAACAAAAACATCAGAATCCAATTTAGTCAGCTTTTCAGGATACTTGTTGAGTCATACATATTGTTTTTTAGTTTTGGCAATGTTGATTTGCATTTTCACTCGCTCTCCGTTCACTGGAAAGCTGTTACTTTATTGTTGGAATCTACTCTTACTTCATATTCCACCAGAATTAAATAAAAAAATTATACTAAAAAGCAGGAATTGGAAAGTTGCTTTTAAAAAATAACCCTGATATAGTTATTTTATTAAAATAGTAACTATGTTACAGTTACTTCATATAAAAAGTTAAATAATTAGTAATTACTGTTACTTTTAGAAATTTTAAGTTCTACAAAATAGAAATTTAGACATCTAAAAATTTTTTAAAGCGTATGTGGAATAAAGCAGCATAGCAAACCAAACACTGCATTTAGAAGTTTAAAAACATTTGATTTTAAAATTAGTGACATTTCAAAATTGGCATCTGGCAGTTTTTCTGTGAAGCTGGGTTTGACTCTGGTTCTTCTAGCTTTTCCCTGTCAAATAGTTAAATTTAAGCCTAACTACCAAAATTATATATATCAAGTGCCATTGCCAGCAGGAAAGTAATCAGACATTGAAAAGTGCAAATGGACGGCATGTCAATAGCACACACGATAAGTTAATATAAACCAAATGCACAAGAAAACAATCTGCAACGAATGAGCTGTGTGAAGAGTGGTGTGCATAGAGATCATAGTTAAAGTATTAGAGTGGAAGATCACGTGACCTCCAATGCTAACAACGGGGCGGAGCATGGAGGCCGCCATATTGTCAAATTTGGAAGGTTATGGAGCCAGTGTTGCCATCTCTTTAAGTTGGAAAAATGCTATGAAAAATAAAATTTAATTCTAAAATTACCATAAAAATAATAGCGGCATTTTGGAGTATTTTTAGTGGCTTTTAAAAAAACTTGAAAAGCTTTTCTTGTATTTTTATAATATTTTTTTTTGTAATTTAAGAATTAAATTTTATTCTTTTGCAGTATTCTTTTTCTTAATGTAATGGCAATACTGGCAACTTTCCGCTCTTGTCGGCACATTAAAAAAAAGAATACTGCGAAAAAATAAAATTGCAATATATATATATATATATATATATGTATAAGAGCCTAAACAATTGGTCAAATTCCAATTGTGAATTTAAGAGCCTTGTATGGCAACAGATCTCTATACAATTCCAATGGGAGAAATATTTGGCATTGTTTTTTTAAAAAAAGAATACGACATGTGCTCACGAAAAACTTACCAGAAACCACAGAAAGTTATTTTGCCATTAATACAATTAATAAGTATAATTTTAAAGATATTAATTGGTAATAATCAAAACAAAATTTTAGTAATTATTCACAAACTACAGATGGCAGCACTAACGGGTAATATAAATGGTATGTAACGGTACAGTCGGCGACAAAAAAAAGTAAACAGACCTCGCCGTTGAGACACCGTTTGTCGGAGGCATAATTGCGATACGTCATTTTAAGGGAAATGACGTTCTGAGTTGATTGGTCAACACAAAAATTTTGTAAGGGGTCGTCTTCATATTAAAATCAATACCAACTTCGAAATTTCCAATGGCAACACCCAATTTTTTTTATATAGAAATGTTCAGAATCGTCAAAATACCTCAAATATCAATTTTCATTGCCAGATTCCTTATAGTTTAGGAGTTATACAACCAAACGTGTTTGACAAAAAACGGGGGGCATCTCCATATATGCATGTATTATTTATAGGTCCACATTTCCCCAATATGGAAATTTGTCAAATTCTTTCCTTTATGTGACTTTTTGTGCTTAGGGTGAGGGTTTGGTTGCAAGATGAGTAGATTAACATCCCACTAAAGCTTCAGAAAGTATATTGGTTACGGGCTAAGATATTTTAGACAACTACCAAGGAATAAACCATTTTTTTTTACTTTTGTGAATATATTGATTTTATTTATTTGTTGTTTTATGGAGAAGATTTGGTTGAATCAGTACTATATGTAATTTAAACAGTGGTCAAGTGACGCCAACATCTGAGCTGGCACTCAAAGCAACTAATGACTTTTTAAGTGGGATCACGCCAAGACTTTGGACCACGACGTATTGAACCTGAAACAATTGGTCCAGTATGCTATTTCGTGGAGCATTTTTGGTCCAGCATGATTCGTTTATAGGACGACTAAGACGAGAACAGAATCCTAAAAGGTATAATCCGTGGCATGACGCCTTAACTCATTTTGCCAAGACGGCGCTGTTGGCGAAGAAATATGGATTAATATTCAAGATTTTTGAATAAATATTGTAGAAGATTTGTGTGTGTGATGATTAAGTTAGGTATTTATAGAGTTATATAAGGAGTTGAACTGTGGTTACTTTTTGATAATAACCGCGTTCAAGTAGTTTCTGACAAAATATGTTTTTTTTTGAGATTTGGATTGTATGTTATTAAAATGAGAACTGAGGGTAATTGAGGTAATTTAGGTAAGTTATTTTAATAATTTCCGGCTGTCTATTTCTAGCCTCTTTTGTTTGCTTGATGCTGCCAAGTACCCCTAGGAATTTAGAACCCTGGTCAACTGACAAGGTCGACACCTGAGCGGGCCTGATATACTTGATTTTCAGTTTGGTTTGAAAAAATTGAAAGAACTTCGCAGTTAAGGTTACAAAAGGCTCTTGGAGGCTCGCCAAATAATTTTTAGCCATGGTAAAAATACGAGGCCGATATATGTTTGGGAAACCAATGAAAACTTTTTTTTTGCGGCAAAAATCATTATTCTATGCAGCTAAATGATAGGCTGTTTGTAGCAATCTTTGTGTTTTTAGCGTTTTTCACGAATGGATGTATCGGTCAAATATGGAAACTACCGATCCTTGTAACTAGGTTAAGTTAAGCTTTGAATTATCGTCGCACTAGAGCTACACGAGGGCTATTGGAGACAGGCGTCGTATTTTAGAACCCCAGTCAAGTTACGAGTCGACACCAGAATAGGAACCCAACTCAAACGTTAAGGGCGACATCGTACGCATCGTACGACTTTGAAGGATATTTAACGTGCACTCTCTCTACACGGGGTATTATTCGTCAGACATTTTTGGCTGCACGAACCAGTTATAGGTCGGCAGTTATTTTGGCGTTGCCCGGGCCCGAACCTGAGACCTTTCGCATGCTAGGCGAGTGCCTAACCGACTGGGCTCGGCAGCCCCCTCCTTGTAACTAGATTTTCTAGCCAAATATGTAGCAAATTTCCCCAAAGTCTCTCATTCTCTGTGCTTTAAAAACCGGCGAGATTATCGCCAATAAAAAATTAGCGAAATATTAATTAGTTATTCGTAAAATTTGCTGTTAGCTGTGTTCCAATTGTTTAGACTAGGATTATGTGGATAATTTTAATGACGTTTCAAATAGTTTATGACCAGTATTTTAGTTTGTCGGGAGTTGAGTTGCATGTTATAAAAGATTCTTGATTACATTTTTTCAAATAGTTTTGTAGCTTATCCATTATAGGCGAAGTACCGATAATTATTTGCTGGTTTTAAATATTTAATGTTGTTACAAAATTAAAAATTCTAAATTTTTATTGTAATATAACAATAATAAAATAATTTGTATGTTAACCATTTTTTTCCAGTAGGAAAAATTGAAAAGTTAGCATTTTCCTGGTGTGGTGGGTTGTGTTGTGGTGACACGGAGGGTGCCTTTGCAGGTTTTGTTCTCGTTTAGCCTTCCTATATGTAGATAGCACCCCCGCTAAATAAAAAATTTCTTTTCTCTTCCTTCCCTTCAGTTTATAGACTAGTTAGACCTTTCATTCCAACCTTCAGATTTTCAAATATTTATTATTTATTTTTATTATTTGATTATTAATTTTTATTATTTGATTTAATTTTTTTTCTTGAAAGGTATAACATCATATCGTAAACTAATGCTTTATGCTTTTTGGTCTTCTGTCCGTAAGGATCTTTAGCTTACAGACCGACTTATGCTTAGAACTGCCTTTCTATCTTTCAGGTTTTCATTTTTCCTCGTTTAAAACGTTAACCACTAGTTTGTAATTTTATCGGTTTTTACTACACGAATTAAAACAAAATGAATAATTATAAAATAATGTCCTTATATAGTGTAGAAGATTTTATTAAGAATTCGATAATAATATATCGTTTGGTTTTTTCCCAATCAAAGAAAGGAAGTAAAGAGTTCCCTACAATTATTAGATATTGTTTTATGTGATTAACATTTATTAAATTAAAAACTTTTTCGTTTTGAATTTAAGACACATAAACTTTTTTGGAAAAGAACTTTACATGATGCAGCAATAATATAACCGCAATCTGTTCAGTACTTGATTCAATTTTACTCAATTCGACAGCTTTATCTGTATTGTCCTCTAATTTAATTTTAAGTTGAAATTAATTGCGAAAATGTGTATGCAAAACCCATAATAATAATAATTAGCGTAACAAATTAATTAAATGATTGGAGAATTTTCATCGAATAGTTTACACTCTGAATTTTGTTCTAAAAATCTTATCTTCTAGCAAGAAAGTATTTTTGAATACAAATAAAATTTTGAAGCCAAAAAACATTAGAATCTAAAGATTAATTTGGCGACAATTTGTGCGAAGTTTGGAAGTTCGAAGTTATTTGGTTTTGGCGAATTCGGGCGAAGTTGCAGGAAGTAAAAAGTAGTTATAATCTTGGTTTTGTTTATTATTAAAATACTTTGCTGATTAAATTTATTTGATCCTTGTGTTAATTCATAGTGCTAGCATAATTCGTAGTTGTTAATTCATAGTGGTAATAAATAGTGGTAGCACTTCGCATTGTCACGCCACAGTTCCGGGGATCGAGTCCCGGAGGACCAAGTATGCTTGGGATCTAAGCACTCGGGGTTCCCCGTGAGGCTGGCCACCTTACTGCGAATATATGCCCATCACCCCAGAGCACTTGGTCAAGAAAACTGCAATGGGGATGGCAGGCATATTAACGGGATGTTTCATCGAGATGTTTATTAGTTAATTCATAAAAAATATATTATTCTCTTGCGATATAACTGTATTTATTTTATATTTTGCATCAAATGCATTCAGTTACATTTGTTTATACTTTGCATAACCTAACAACGTTATTTGGAAAAAGCACTATAATAAGAACGTATATAGAATAAATAGTACTGAGAGTTCGCTTTCTTACTTAAGTCATAAAATTAGTCATTTAATTACTTTTTTTTATCATAGATTAGAAATATAATTTTTTTTGTTTATCGTTTTTAAAAATAAAATTTCATGCAAAATAGAACATTCTTTTCGCGAGTTTAATTTCCAGTTAATACTCGATACTTCACCTACTATTTTACGTTAAAACACTTATAAAACACACTTGACACACGAATAATCTGAAATTAAATTCAAAACTTATTTTTCAAGACTTTCAAATCCATGGAAAAAATGATTATTAATTTAAAGAAAAGAAAACAACTTTCTTAACAGTTATTTTTAATCACCAAACGATCGATCCAGTCTTGATTGTTGTCGTTTCTCCACTTTTATACGGTCCCCTATTTCAAAATATAAGCTTATTATCATCATAACTCAAAATGTTATGCTAGTAGAATTACGAAATTCGGTACTTTTCATTAACTTTTGACCCTGAATCCATTTCTGTAAAAATATTAATGGGTTTATATTCATAATTTTTCGAAAAAAATATGAATAATTTTTTTAAAAATATTAAATATTTCTTAAATTATATTAAACTATTTCATTTTTGTTTGGAAAGTTATAAAGTAACACACAAAAAAATTTCGTATGGCTACGTATATCATTAATGGAGATATGATCAAAAGTTTGGAAATCTCATTTAACATTATGATCCATAAATTTTGTGTAACCATAACTTAGCAACTATGAGGAATCTGGCAACGAAAGTTGATATTTCGAGTATTTTGATGATTCTAAACATTTCTATATTAAAAAAATTGTGTGTTGCCATTGGAAATTTTGAAGTTGGTATTAATTTCAATATGAAGACGACCCCTTACGAAATTTTTGTGTTTACCAATCAACTCATGACGTTATTTCCGTTAAAATGACATATCACAATTGTGCCTCCGACAAACGGTGTCTCAACGGCGAAGTCTGTTTACTTTTTTTTGTCGCCGACTGTACACTACGGTAATATAAATATCTAAACAATAATTTTTGTTTTTATTATAACTAATTAATATATTTAAAATTATATTTTATATTAATTTTTTTTATGGCAAAATAACTTTCGTATTCTTTTTTTTTAAAAAACACTACGGTAATATAAATATCTAAAACAATAATTCTTGTTTTAATTATAACTAATTAATATACCGTCAAAGCGGGTATCTTTGGCCACAGAGGGTAACTTTGGCCACGCGTCGGAAAAAGATTTGTTTCTTAATTTCTCTTCATAAAATGATGTCATCTTAAATTGTTTTACATTTTTGGAAAGGTGGAAATATTGCCTTTCATTTCATGTAAAAAATTCTCATTCTAAATCTGGCAATACTACAAATACTGATTTCATTCTTACGAGCATAAAATGACAAAAATCTATCTCTTCCAACTTTTGTCTGGAACACTTAAAAAAATATTGAAAATATTTAAATAAAACACTCTATTCGATTCTTTTATTAATGAGGAAGAATATTAGACCATTTGTTTTATTCTAAGTTGACTACTTTTTATGCTGTATTTGAATATTTGTAATTTGGAAGCTTTTGTCGATGAATGCGGGTAACTTTGGCCATAGATGTAAATATTTCTTTATGGAACTTTGCACTTTAAAAAAATGTATGTAAAAGTGTATTAAGTTTAACTATTTTTGAAAAATTCTTACTTTTATGATTACTCATTTTTTAGATATTTTTTTTTTTAAAAATCTCATGTAAACATTTTCAAATTCCTAATTATAAATATATTATTTTCACCTTTTATAATAAAATCGTTTGCTTTTTACAAATATATTTGTTATTAAATCTTGCTTCAAAAAAAAAGTTCTTTTTTTCTTATTAAAATAGAAGTTTATTTTTCTTTCTTTTAAGCGACAAACAATACTATTATTCAACGTGTAATGAAATTCCATGATGCACTGCAATGCAAATGTTAAGTTATATACCATTTTAAATAATTATATGTCTTATAACTTTGTTATTTTTGGGTTTAAAGTTTCAATATTGCTATTTAAATCGTTAACACAGCTTTTAAGGATATTAAAAAGTATGTTTCTTAGGTATTTCTTGGGTGGCCAAAGTTACCCGCCGGGCTCCTAACAGTGTCTTATTTTTTTTAATTAATACCAATTTTTTATTTATTTATAAAATGCAACAAAAATGCCTGAAAATTATTCCTAAATGTACAATACTTAGAATGCATAAGGATTTTTAAGTGTTTAAATCGTTTTTGAAGTTAAATTTTTCTTCTTTTGTGAAAAAAACTACGATTTTGGCCAAAGTTACCCGCACTGACGGTATTTAAAATTAAATTTATTAATTATTAAATGGCAAAATAACTTTCGTATTCTTTTTTTTAAAAAAAACAGGCTTAAAAATTTCCTCATTGGAATTGTATGCAGATCTGTTACCATACAAGACCCTTAAGGAAGCTTTATTACATACATAAAAAATAATCGCAATTAGTCTAAAATTGAAAACTATATTATTTTAAAGTGTTTTTAGTTTTAAGGTATCATGCATTTGAATAGCATTTTTATATACAAAACATGGCCTTACTATTAATGTTTTTAGGTTAGCTCTTTCTGAAGGGTTCTTTTTCAAGCTGAAAAGTAAAATAATAATACAATAGAAATAAAATACAAAAACAGTACAGAATAAATCACTTAGTCACTATTTTGGTTCATGTATAATTTAAAAATTATGAATGTCTATATCAATTATTTGAATAAAAACCTTTTGGGACAAACATTGACTGGATTTTCAAAAAGATAATAATTTAAAGGGATTGAAAAAAAACCATGCAAAAAAACTTTAAGAGGTACAAATATTATACAGAATTACAAATATATGTTTCCTATCAAGTAAAGTTAGCACATAAATCTGTCAAAAGATAAAATCTAAACAGGTTTGAAGATATTACAGTGGAATTAAGCAAATATATTATAGCACAACTAAAACTTAGTACAAATTTCTTTTACCTTTACTTTTAAAGGTAACAGAAAAAAAATTAACTCTGTCAAGTTTATTTGATATACTTTTAAGATTTCAAAGAATTCATCGAAAAAAGATTGTGAGACTTCAAAAGATATAATTTTATTGAAAAATATTTGCAATATTTTATTTTTTGAACTTATGCTGCTTTTATTTAACAAAATTATTGATTGAAGCTTTATGAGTTAAAATGCACAGGATTTTTTTCCCCAAGTGTCCGACTAACCATTTTAATTACTATTATAACAAACTAAACTTTTTTTCTAGAAAATACTTGACAGTAACATCCTTTTACAATATGATATAACTGAAGTATGAACCATTAAATTACTTTTAAAAATCAAGTGTTATATCAACAAGTTTTGTACAAAATAAAAAATAACTTACCACCTATCTACAAGATCTTTAAACTCTTGAGAAAATACTCCATTGGGTAAAGTAGGTGGTGGCTAAAGAGAAAGGTTAAGCAGTTATAAGCCTAACTAGGATAAATAATATGGTTAATGATGTAAAAAAACTGAGGTGCAAAATATGATATATTAGATCCGGCGATTCAAAATAAGGGGAAATTTTAGTCATCCGGGGGAATTTTGACAAAAATATACAATTGATTTTGAAATTAACAATGAATTATGAAATTCCCAGAAACAAGCTCAAGATTTACAAAGCATCAAAAGGGATTGATGACATCCACAAAGACAGTGACAGAATGCAGATAAAATCAATAATTATCAATTTATGAGAAAAGGGTTAGCTAAAACAATGTACTTGTTGGTTTGAACTTCAAGCTATGCATTTATCTACACATATTCGGCATAGGAATTAGATTAAAACTTGTGTCTTTCAAGAAATACCTAGGCACGTTTCAAGATCAGTAAATAGGTTTTTAAAGATCCGACTTATAAAACGCTAAAATTTGCATGCATGGAATTTTCTATCCTTTTGCTACAAATCACTAAGTATCAACACCAACAACTAGTTAGACAAGGATATCTTAAAACAACAAACTAGCCATTGTTAGTAAATGAAACCCAGTGGCTTAGTGGTGCTTTGCATTGCTATGTCGCAGGTCCGTGGATTGAATCCCAAATAGTGTGGAGGTTGACCCATCCTTTCATCCCTTAAGTGGATCAATAAAAGGGGTACCAAGCATGCTTGGGAACTAAATACTGGGAGTTCCGTGGGAAGCTGACCACCTTACAGGGACATATGCCTAGCACCCTAGGCAATGAAAGCTGAAATGGGCATGGCAAGCCTTGGCCCGCTAACAGGCTGCTGTGCAGAGGAGTCAAGTTTTTTTTTAATTGTTAGTAAATAATTTTCTAAAACTTAGGAGAACAGAAATATTCCAGAAACCATGTAAATAGTCAGTCAGTACTTGGATATGCTAAACAAACTACATGCAGAAATCCATTTTACGTTTGAAGAATTTCAAATCCTTCCTACCTCATTTACAATGTAGTCTAGAAGCTCAAATATTGACATAATGATAGGGCCATCTCCTGGGCTGCTTAAACTACCTATAACAAAAAATAAAAATTTAGCAAACAACTCAATAAGCAAAAAAATATTTTTAATGTAGAGTAACCCTCTAAAACATAATTTTTTATTTTTAATAAAATATATTTTGATCTTTGACATTCATATTATGGAAAATTATTTTTAAAAATCTCTTTGAACTGTAACTTAATTTATTGATAATAATTTTTAAAACATTGACAGTTGCAAGGTGAAGCATTTTTAATTTCGTGAAACTTAAAATTATTTGTTCTTTGAATATTTAACTTTTTCATTTTAAAACATCAATACAGCTTCCAATTCATGACAAATTTGCTGAACATCAACAATATTTTAAAGTCACAATGTGGCTTAAAGTCTATGTAGCTAAATTATGACAGAATCAACTAGAGGGATAAAAAAATTGAATTAAATGAAGAGTACACAGGAAAAACCGATTGATTTGGCAGAGAAGTTTCCTTAGCAGGCCACTTTGGCGATGATAGCGAGTGATCGCCTGAACTTGTGTAAGGAAACCAGTTCCTACCATAGATATCATAGTTAAAGTAATAGAGTGGCAGATCACGTGACCTCCAATGCTAACGACGGGACATGCAAGGAGGTCCCAGAAGAGCCCCAATGAAGTCAGTGTAGTAGGTCAAGTGATATGCCACGCTAATACTTTAACTACTATATCTGTGGTTCCTAGCTATCAAGATTCAGGCGATTGGCGATCCCAACGCTAGGACCAAGCGAAGAGGAAAGAAACCGCTTTTCTGCCGCCAAGCAGACAATTGCGGGCGTCTGATTAATAAATCAATCGGTTATTCTTGTGTACTCTTCAAATATGTATAAGTAAATAAAATGTTACATTAAAATAAACTTACTTCTCTTTTTAAAACCTGGTGAGGAACAAGGACCGTCCTGAGGCAAAAAAGCATTGCCAAATATCCTTTGGAGTTCCTTATTTTCTGGAGGTGGTATGGGGTATCTGCCGATGGCCATTTCTACAAGTGACAAGCCTAAACTCCAAATGTCGGATTGAACTGTGTAATGAATTCCTTGCAGTCTTTCTGGCTAAAATAATAATAAAAAAAACTAAGTGGGTTAGTAACTCGGGTTGCCCCAGCTCCCGTCATAATGAGCTTCTCGGGCTTAGCCTTAACGGTATACACAGGGCCGTAGGTTTACTCACTGGTCACTGCACCCTTAAAAGGCATCTTACCCTTATGCGGGTCCTCGATGACCCCACCTGCAGGGGCTGTAGAGACAAGGACCAAACGGTCACTCACATTACCTGTGATTGCGAAAATTATGCAGGGCACAGATTTGAGCATCTAGGGCAACATTTGCTTGAGCCCTGGGAACTCCAGGATATTCCAATCAGATCCTTGCTGAATTTTGCTTCGGCAACGGGGCTCTTCTTATAGGAGAGAGGGATTTATTTCTTAGGGACAGTACAATAGACCCCTGGTCGCAGTGCTTGGCTCTAACAGAGCCCCCCTTCCAATGTCATAAGTCAAGTGGGTTAGTAACAGAATCTGTCACTTAAACCGCTTCCGCACAATATTTGTGCTCAACAACAACAAAAAGCACTATTTATAACCTCAGAAAGAAATTTTCCAAACAGGAGCTTTATTGAATAATTTATTTCTATTTCAAACTGTTAAACACCAAAATTAACTATATATTCATTAATCTTCTTTTGCAAATTAATAATTATTCATTATCGTTTGCTAAATTTGTTTGAAATTCGAAGAATAATGATGTAATTTTTTTTTTATAAATATCTTTTAGTTGCCACAATTTTCCATGTTTATTAACTTTCTTTCGAAAAAGAGAAGTATAAATAATTAGTAACATTGATGCTTTAAAAATAAATGCGAACTTTTGAAATTTTTTTATTCAAAGTTAGAATTTGCTATGCATCTTTCCTCGTACATATATAATGAACCATCAAAAGATCTGGATTGTAATATGAATGGATCCAAAGTGAATCATATCACATAAATATTTTTTAAGAGTTTTATTTTTATTTTAAATAAAGTTTCTCCTACGTTTGACCAAATGGCAATGGAGAAAATATTGAATGAAAATGGAATTTGCCTGTTATTTCAAGTAGAGTATATGTAGATTAAATGTTTAGTTATTTAACATTTTAAATATTCTTCGAATTTAATTTTTTTAATGAAATTTGGGATGTAACCTAGACCAATTTTTTGCTTCAAAATGACGTGTAATACTTGTTTGTGGGACTTGCGGTTCGTTCAGTGAAATTGGGTGACGGACAGGCGGACTGAACAGTTACAATACCTTAAACTTCTTATGTTATAAACGTAATGTGGAAGCTAAAGATGCTACATTAGGTAATAAAGCCATAATTTGTTACATATGGTTTAGGAGTCAATATTAGGAAAGTGGTTAATTTGTGTCCAGATGGATTTTTTTTTATATTGTTTCCAAAAAATAGTCTCTTAGTATTTTTCTTACTTGGTAACAGCTTTGTTCAATTTAAATCCTTATAAAACCATCACAATTTCTGTTTATTTCTTAGTGGGAAAGATTTTGAAGATTTCAAAAATCATATCAGTAATGTGTCACAGCAAGCAATGCATATTTTGCAAAGATGCCTTTTAATTTTTTATTGTCATACAAGTAATTCTTCTTAATGCAAATCAATTTATTAAATTACTTTCATCAATATTCTGCCTCATTTTTATAAAAATTTACCTAAAATACACAATAAGATGTTAACTATGGATGCCACAAGTTAACATGCCAGATAGGTAACAAAGATTTTTAAAATGAGTTCCAAGATGGAAACCGGAAGAGAACAATTAAATCTTCACAGACTGTTTATTAAGTGTTATATGCTGTTAATTCAAAGAATTTTGATTTTTAAAAAGTGGTGAGAACTTTTTATTAAATTCTTCTTTTAATGTGTGCACTTTTGAGTAACTTAGATCCGTAACACACGCTCAAATAACGGAAATATATACTTTTTCTTATACCAAATAATAGTTTTTGTATACCCAAAGAAGCTAACAAAATTTTCATTTTAACAATACTAGAAGTAAATTAAAACTTTCAATTTTTTAAAAAATTAGTCACATTGGTATACAAGTCAGATCATCGGATAGTCATATCACGTCCGGGTCACCAGTTATTAAGGAAAAGACTATGTTAAGTGGCTGAAATAATAGAAGGAAATTGTTGGGATGAAAGCCTTTAATGTTTACTACTTGTTACCATTATAGAGATTATTATAGAGACATTTAGAATAAATAATGAACTTAAATAATAAACATAAATTACAAGCTCAGCAGCTTTAAAAATTCACAGAACACGACAAGAAAGTTTGTTGTTTTTGTAAGCAAAGTTATGTTGCCCTAGCAACGCACTGTGCTGTTGCCATCCAGGATCAATGAAAATAAAACTTCCCTGCTTGGAAAGTCTTTTAGCTTGTGCACCACAACTCTTAGAAATTTTTTAACATTTGAATACACACACAATTGCATTGCCTATTTTTTCTTAACATGTGCTCAAGACGTTATAGTCAGTTTTTATTATATTTTGAAGTTTACTAGACGATTGAAAGAATACTTTAATTAAGTAATATGATCTGCAATGCATCTTCAAATCTGTAAATCGACACTTTTCATAACATTGACTCTAAAATAAATGTCATCTTATTTTTTATATTACTTCATTTATTTAAAAATGTATGGAAAAATTTACTTACCGACATATATGACCTTGTGCCTACAAATGAATTGGCCATCGAGTCAATCAGCTGACCACTGACTCCGAAATCACAAATTTTAATTTCTCCTCGGGAGTTTATTAGAATGTTTGATGGTTTTACATCTGTAAATATAGAACATAAATTCAAATTATTCACAAAACTCAGGACAAAATAGGCCTGTCTTAAAGCTAACTTATGCCTGCAAGGTATTTTTGCCAGAGACGCATAGCATGGATTTATATTTGAGAGAGCAGAGCCCGAACAAATTTCATCAAATCATTTCATTCTTTGGTTTATGAGGCGGACACGTAATAGCCACTGAGCCGTCATGAGTTCGACATTTCTGCTGAAGAATGTGCTGAATATGTTTTAACTACGTCATTTAAAGTGTATTTTTATTCCCAGATTTCAAAGGCAATTATAATGACCAGTGGCCGATATTAAAAATCATGTTTATTTGTAGTATGTGAGACATGGATGTGGTACGCGAGATATTGATTTATAACATTACACATGGTTGTCAACTTTGTAAACGTTGTGTGCATTCTCAAAAGTTACTGTTACTACTGAAAAATTACTGTTACTGCTACTACAACTCAAATTGTATACTGGCTTAGGATATCTGATATTTGTCTTCATTTTCATAGACAGGAAGTCTAGTCCAGAAAAATTAAACTTGTGTAATTGTTATCAAAAGTTTCTAAACAGCTGGATTGACTCACAAATCAAGCAACCAGCAGCATGAAATAGTAATCACCAAACTTTTAACTACCTCTTTTTCAAAATAAAACATAAACACAGCTTTTACTTTTGTCTCAGTGGAAGTGACTTTTGTCTGCTACAACATATTTAATAAAGCACTACTGAAGTTTTAATATACAAATAAAAATATGCTGCATCCAAGGATTTTTGATTACTAATATTTTTATAAGCACATTTTAATAACTAACATTATCTTTGTATTAGCAAGAAAAAAAAGAGATTTTATAAACTGCCCAACACTAAAAATGTAAGCATTATTAATCTGTATTACTATTATTATAAATAACAGAAATAATATATCCTTATTCATGATAATTTAGTTAAAAGTTTACCTCTATGCATGATTTGATGTTTTTCTCTTAAATAGTTCAGACCCTTAAACACCTAAACAAAGAAATAGCAAAATTTGTAAATCTTGAATTTAAAATATATAACTTTTTTTTTTTTTTTTTGGTGAATGTAATTTTTAATACTTACAGCAATGGTAACTTTTCCTAAAATCTTTTCAGGTATTCTACCTGCTTTTTTCAATACTAAATCTAATGATCCACCATCCTAAAAAATTAAAGATTGATTTTAATTTATAATAATAAAATACATATGCTACTAGTATTTTTTAAATACACCTTTGTCAGTTATTAACTTGGATTAATGTAAGTTCTACAGTATGTAGTTTTTAATTATATGTTAATGAAAAATCAAAGTGTTAAAAAAAAAAATTTCAAGGGGCTGCGTTATTGGCGGCTTAGCCTTTTTGCAGACTCGGCATGTTTTCCAGAACTGAGAGCCATTTCTTTGTGGCATCATTTATATGCAACTCTCGCTACCAATTCTACCGAGAGAACCAAAAGTGTGAAGTGTACAAAGTTTGATCTTTTGTGTAGATCAGTATGTAACTCGCGCCTTTCACGACTGAAATTAGCCGCTGAAAGTTCTACCATCACAATAAAATTAAATATGACTAAAACCAATTATTAAAGTATGTAAACATCATAACTTTCAGAAAATACAAGTTTTGGAGGGTTCGGATAAAAAAAGTGTTTTTTATCAGCGATTCGCCCGTCTGAAACCACTAAACAGTTCGAACGAAAAGAGATGCAGACTTCAAATTTGGTATACGTTTCGTGTACTTGTCGAACATCATAAAGTTTTCAAGAAAATTGCACATGGGCAGGGGTAGCTGCCATTTCGACAACAATTTAAAAAGTTTTTAAGTATATAAGGTATGTAATAACCTTTAAATGTGTGTTTTGAGATTTCATGATTGATAATTGAAAGTCGTGTAGTGTTATGCCCCTTATGTTTTAATTTGAATAACTACAGATTGTATAACTTTAATAACAGTTTAGGAACCCAGACATTTTAAGGTACAGAACTCACCCATTTGCAATAAAATTTAAAACATGCAATAATTCTCCATTCTGAATAAAAATCAAATTTTTTTACCATGTACTCCATACATATGTTGATTTCTCCATCGCTATAAAAAGCTCCATAAAATCCAACAATGTGGGGGGAGTTGCACTCGTGCAGAACTTTTAATTCTCGGATTATCTGGTTGCGTATAGCTGGCTTTACTTCAAGATGTATGAGCTGCAAAACATAATTTAAATTAATTAATTATTGTTATTTTATTGTGAAGTCAAAGTCACTTAAATTTAATAAGCAAATCTAACGATTTAAATCACTTAAAATTTTAACAGCTGTAATTGAGAGTTTATTTACGCAAAAGGAAATATTTGAAAAATCTAAATGATATTTTTTTAAAGCTTTATGAATATGTTTGCTGCATAATCAAATCAAATTTAATTAACAGATAACACCAAATGCACGAACTTAAATGTTGTGTTATCTTTAAAATTTATTTTTAAAAAAATTATTACATTGCGAAAAATTTCTACACTGAATCCCATAAATTAGGCAACTTATTTTACTAGTCTCAATGAAATATTACACATTTACACGCACAGTATAACAAATCAGCAAAATAATATTTTGTTCAATTTCAGTACGAAGATTGAGTTTAAGAAGACTTAAAGGATTAATTTGTCTTGTTAAAAAAAAGATAGCAAATTTAACAAAAATTTGTTAGGCACCTTTCTGGCCATTACAAGCCCACTGCGCTTATGCAATACTTTTGTCACCACGCCTCCGTTTCCAGCCCCCAATTCTCCCAAATTCTCCAGGTCTTCGACGCTGAGCTCGCCAACTTTCTGCTTCTGTGTGAGGAAATTCTCCAATCTTCTCCTCTGCTGCTCATCCAGGTCCAGACCTTCTAGAGTTTTCTGGAGGGCCTCCATACTGGTTTCCATAGACCTTCAGAAGAAAAAAAAGTTTTTTAATATATTTTTGAGTTATTTCACAAATAGTATTTTTTTTCTCTTATGGGGCTGCAACATTGGCGGTCAAGCCTTTGCAGACTCAGCACTTTCCCCAAAACTGAGAGTCATTTTTTTGTGGCACCATCCAGGCGACTCTCGCTATCAATTTTGACGCACAGATTACAATGAATCTGAGCTCTCTGTGGATGTTAAGGTACGCCGAGATTTTTAATTTTGCCGAGAGAACCCAGGCCAAATGGGTCCTCCAGGGATCTTTTACATGCCACATAATCATATGACATGCGTGACCAGAATTTTCCCATCCAGAAAATCCAACAACTCAGCAGGGGCTCGAACCTGCGATCTTGGGCTTACGAGGCGGGCATGTTCAACCTCTCAGCCACTGAGCCGCTCACAAAAAATTAACTTAATCACAAATAGTATTTAATTGGAACAAAAACACACATTTTAAGATTTTTATTTAGTCAATAGAACATGATTGACATAAGACATGGGTTAATTACAAGGTTCAGGGCACAAAACTCTAAACATTTAGACGATCACACCTTCCCTAGCAACAAAATTTACTAATAAATTATTTTCTGTTATAAATCAAGCAAACACACAGTTATTGGAAGAACACGTTACTTGTAACAGTTACTTTTTTTAGATAACACTGACAATTTTTTCAGAAAGTAACTGTAACTCAGTTACTTTTAGAGGTAACAAAGTAACGAAACATATTGTTACTTTTCCCTTACTTTCTGATGATAATTTTGAAATTCCACTCCTAAAAGCGAAAAATTTGCATATTCCCTAAATACGAGCTTTTCTTGGGAGTTAAAAGTAACGCAGAATAGAATTGTCCACTATGGCTGCTAAATAATGCTCTAGACTGGGAATTTTTAATAGTAGCCAGTGGCTACCAGACTGAAAAAAAATGGTAGCCACATTTGGATTTTAGTAGCTCGCTTCAAATTTAAGTATCTACGACAAAAATAAACTGCGATTTTCCACAAAACACAATTTTATTAAAGAAATTTTTTATATGGGTCATTCTCAAAAAATGTTACAAATGGTGTCCCACAGCTTTCATTGCTTGTAGTATTTTTAATTTTATTGTTACGGAATTTTCACTTGAACTGCATAAAAGAACGCACTTTTAAGTTTTTGTACTTATATTTTAAAAGTACAAAAATACTAAAACAAAAGTTTTAGACTTCATGTAAAGAAGCATAGTCGGTAAAATTCACATATTCCATGACCAAAAATTGAAGAACAAGAGAAGATAATTATAACTTAAAATAAAAATTTCTCAATTATTGATGCTTATAATGATTAACAAGCACCATAGCTATCAAATATGCTTTTAACCACCACTTAATTACAAAAAAGTTTTGTTTTGTAGCTTAATATATGGTGTCCCACAGATTCGAAGAATTTTCTTTTGTCGACTTTGTTACCAAAATTTCACGACAAAAAATGCAAAAAAATTAAGTTTTTTACTGAAATAAGTACCACTATAGACACTTATTTCTGAAATGCCTGACAATTTCCTCTTAAAATTTTAGTTTATGGAGGAAAAATACAAAAGTTTGAAAAATTAATGTGAGTGTGTTTATTCAATGTCTACTATGTTACCGTGTTTTTTATTAAACTGGAGCTTATTTAAGAATAAAGAAATAGGGCAGTTTAAAGCCCTTACGAATCTGATTACGATAAGCTAAAAACAAATTTAAAATTAAATAAGCTTCATGGCAAAAATCAATGTTAAAGTTTAAAATGTCCACTCTGTTACTGTCCACTCTGTTACCGTAGAAAAAGTAGCTAACTCTTTGATGAGCGCAGTGCCCCCAATTTTTAACTGCGAACTAATATGACATAAAAGTTTTGATTGTTGCTTGACATATGCAGAATTTTAGATGACATGGCTACTTATTCGTAACTATCAACAATTGCGGGTCACTTATATTGAATATTTAATTGAACAGAGGAATTTTTAATCATATCGCATTTTTTTTATTGGATTTCATTTTTTATTGGACATAATATTATTGGATCTTAGGTTATTGTTGCTTTTAGTCACTATCAACAGCGAAGGTATAGATATGCAAGACATGGATGCTTAGTATTTCTTTTGATAGATAGGAAAGCTTGCGCGGACAAACGGATCGAGCCGGTAGTTATTGATTCGGTTTCTAATAATGATGCGAAAATAGCATAAAATTTAGCTATTAAAAGCAGAGTAATTACGTTAATTAAAGCATGTGAATTGTTTATGGCGCATTCATTTTAACTTAACACTTAACTTGGACTTAAGAAAGTGCATGTATGTACGCATACAATATTTAATGAAATTTATATCTTGGTAACAACGGATTCATTTATTGTAAAATGAGAAAAAAATCGTCTGTCTATTTAGAACTTTTTAAAAAGTGTCCGAATCTCTTTAGTACTATCAAAAGAAGAAGTAATTTAGTTTTTAAAAAAATAAAGCAATAAAATTATTTTTTGGAAGCACTAAAAATAAAAATAATATAATTCAATTTATATTATTAATTATATAAAAACATAGTTATTAACACAGGTTTCAATGAAGCTATTCTTTTTGCATGAAAAAAAAGGGAAAAAAATCGTTTGCTATTTGTCATTGTCGCTGCCGCATTTTCTTTTTCATCGAATGAAAACACAAATATGAAATTTACGTTAATATTTCGCATGTAAATTGCGACAACAACCTCAACTACTCCAACTACATTCGTTTAAAAAACTGAGCCAATTAATTCCACCTTGCAAAGGATCTCGCTGCGAAGAACCTACCAATAAGAAGCGTTATCGTTAAACGTAGTTCGAACTAAGAAATCAGGAGCGCTGCTATCTTTGAAGATATTTTACTGTAGAAAATTTATAGTTGAAAGCAATTCGAGTGTGGTGTCTATACGTATATTTTATCACGTCCCTTACAAAACTCTCGGTAAAATAGTATTGCGGTAAGTGAAAGTTTGAATTAAAGCATAAATTATTTAAAAAATATACAGATTTTATGTAGTTTCATTAGACAGGTGAATTCTTAATGTAACAGTAACAATTATTTTAAATAAAATCCAACTTTATTTTTTTAACATTGGAAGTTGGAATTGTAACATTTTTTGAGAATGACCCATATGAAAAGATTGACAGTAAAAAAAAGGATCAAATATATATATACCAAATATGTAAGTATTATGTGATTGGCCACTCTTAGAAGGAGAAAATTCGAATCGCCACGATTGTTCATGAAATTTTCTCGTATCAGAATTGTTTAAAGGAATAGTTGAGATCTTAATCAGCTGTAAATCAATCACTTGTAAATTGCCGTGATCGTAAAGCACGATTTAAAAATCAAATTTGCATTTGAGATTTCCGTCGCCCAGTTCCATTTACGTCACATGGAGGCCGACTTATTATTATTTTAGAAATGCAGCTTCAGTATTAGTTATTCGTTGAACAAAAATTAAAAATTATGATCGCCACTTTTGGCGACTGGGGTTCGATTTTTAGGTAGCCACTTTTGATGTAATAGTCTCCAGTTGGAGACTTTCGACCGCTAATCTAGAGCTTTACTGCTAAAGGCATGATGACGGCTTTTAGACAGAATTGTTAAAGTTCGAATTTTTTCCCAGTAAACTATGAAACCTAGTAAGAAAATTATGTGATACTTGGAAAGGTAAACAAATTTGTTTACCTTTCCAAGTATCACATAATTTTCTTATAACTTCAAATTTCAAAAAGTAACTGTGATTTGTTATTTTTTGTAAAAACTGTAACATGTTAATTTTCATAAAAAGTAACTGTGCTGTAATGGAGTTATTTTTTTAATGAAGTAACTGTAACACAGTTACTTTTTAAAAGTAACTTTTCAATCCCCACAAACGAAACGCATAACCACAAACTGTTCCCCATGTAATTGCTTCCGTCAGGATTGCCATCGTTCTACGTGTCTACAAAATGAAAAGTGATGTTGGATTTTTGCATATTCTTACATTTTTGAATACATATTAATAGTTAATTAATGAATTTAAAATCCCCTTAACCTGCTGTTATTAACCAGTGGGAATATTAGGGATAAATGTGCAATGAGGAGTTTAGCATTTTAAAAATTGAATCAGAATGTATAGAAACACCAAAATCTAGAATATTTCTTCATTCTGTGCAATATTTCCTTAATTACATTGATCTTAAAAGCCCACCAAAAACACTTTTTCCTTGAGGCTCTGTGTATTACATGAAAGTTAAACCTTTACAGCAGGTTAAGGGGTTTTAAATTCATTAATGACTATTAATATGTATACAGGAATCTAAGAAAAAAATACAGAAATCCAAAAATGTTATTATAGACATGCAGAGCGATAGGCACGCATGACGAAAGCGTTAACTTGGGGAACTGTTTGTGATGTTTTGTTTGATTCAAAACATGGTAAATAATAATATAAGTAAATTTTGTATGTGAATTTGATCTTAGAAGCACTTTTTTTTCTAAGTACCCCCAAAACAAAATTGAAAATTTAAAAGATACTCAAACTTCTTCATTTGGCTCAGCTCCCAAATTTGCAGTTTAGTTTTTAAAACACTACAAAAACAATAAATAGCTTTTGTCACAAAAATACATCCAATATATTGTCAGCTAAGTTCCCACATGTGATATCTAACTTTGCAAAATGGTAGAAATGTACTGAACGCTAACCCTTGGCAAACTTTCCAAAATCGCGCCAAAAGTCGGCCGAAAACCCAACCAAAATGATGGGACAGGTTTGAATTATCGTCGCATTAGAGCTACACTAGGGAGAGCCAAAAAACGTGTTTGTTCATTTAACATAGGCTGATAAAAAAAACGTCAGCGTTGCGAAGTTGAAGAATTCATATTAACAGTCAAAGTCAGACGGCTGCCACAAAAAATTATTCATCGCAAAATCCGAAAAAATTGTGCCAAGGGTTACCATACAGTAAATCTGATCCTTTCACAACAATTAGATAGCACATGTGGGAATCATACAAAAAAAATCCTTTTGCAATGTCTACTGAAATTAGACTCTTAAGATGTCCCCAATGATTGAATTAGTTCTTTTTACTTTTAACCGATTGACAAGTAGTTTTACCAAACATTTTCATTACAAGTACATGGGAAAATTTTAAAAAACCTTCAAATGTGAAATTTGGTTCTTTCTGCAAACCAGTTATTTTTAAACTTCAGTTATAATCCTTTCGTTTACAACACAAGCATCAAGGAAACGATTTGAGAGTCTATGATCTTATTTTTTTCTTCACCCAGGTAATACGTACACCCTAATTATACCCAAGGTTTGAGAAAAGAAGAATAACCAAGACGGTCACACAATTCCATGGAAAACCAGTCGAGGGGGAACAAGTACTGAACAAATAAAAACTAATAACAAAATACATAAAATAAATATATGATTATTACTCATTATTAGGATCTCCAAAGGTTGCTTGTTCGTGAGTTTCAATGGATCCGGGAGGAAGCTTTAGATTCAACTTGTTTTTCCCTGAATATTTACTCATGATTACAATTTAAAATCTAGAAATTAAAATACAAAAGTATATTGGTAGACATATATTTTCAGGCTTGTGTGCTTGGTCGCAATGTCTACTGACGCTACGCTTGACGCACATGCCATAGAAACAACAAACAAATGGCTTGGCTTAGTAGTCCAGTTGGTATAGCAATGGACACGCTATCAGCGCATTTGGCACGGGCTCGAATCCGGTGGCAATCGCTTTTGTACTATAGACAGAAAAAATATGCTGACAAAATCCGATTAATCCCGAGTATACTGGAAGAGAAATGTCAGTTAAATTTGTTGAATCCAAAGTACCGTCGGCGATAGGATACGATCACGATGTAGTACGAAGTTCTTTCGGGTGCCCGCTGCCCGCTCTGGTGTTGACTTCGTCACTCGACTAGGATTTGTAGTTAGGAGGTATAATTGGCTGTGTCAAAGCTATTTACAAGGGAGGCTAGAAATGGACAGAACAAAATTATTATCTTTCCTGTCTAAATTACGCATATTTGATTCGCTGTGACTCCGTTTACGGCACTGCCAGAAACCCATCGCGTTTACGGCACCATCTGCGCATGCTCAGAGTATGCCAGAAATCCTTCGCTCTTACGGCAGAACTCTGCACATGCGCAGACGGATACTGAGAGTGAAAGATAGTTTGCCTCGTTGGCTTTTTTATCGCTCAAAGTTGATAAGGTTTTGGGAATAAAAATGAACAGCGTGGTTGTGATGAAATCGGGGGATCCTCGTTGCCAGTGTTATTTTCTGTTTTTATTTACTTAACCCTATCAGCACACATAAGCACTTTAATTAGAATTAGGATCTTATAAATGCTAAAAAATATAATGTAATTAAAATAATATTTAATTGCAATTAAAAATTTTATTTTTTGAATGAAAAACTAAGTTAAGAAAATATGAATTTTCATCATGTGGGCATGATGGTAACAAAAGTTCTGATAGTGTCAAATTATTGTCTTACTTTTATTGCTAAAATTTTACATTTAAAAAAATTGGTGCCCAGGTCGCCATTTTGTACAATTCCCTGCAGAATGTAAATGTGTAGATATACAGTGGTGCCTACAAGTGGTTTTGATGAAGAAGATTGCGTTGTTGAAATTTTAAAAGGTTAAAAACCATAGTAAAAGTTGAGAATAAATTATGTAATGACCAATGAAGTTTTTATTTCGTTCCTTTAACGAAGGGTGTTCTTATTTTCCTTAAACAACAGGGCAGGAGTAGCCCAGTTGGTAAGACGTTGGTTTTTAGATCAAGTGATCCCAGGAGGCATTGGGTTCGACTATACGGTAGGGTAGATCAAAAAATATTTTCTATGAAAAATAAAAACGGCTAGTACGTAAAAGGGACCTTCTTTAGTGTCATAAGGGCAGGTGTAATTTTTTTTTCTTCTTAATAACTTTATGCCTTAGGTTCCAACTGCAGCGCTAAAAGCCCGGAAATTCTGGGCAAATTAGAAACATGTGAGACACACCAGTAAAATAGATGTTACCTGCATATTGGTGCTAAAAATGATAAATATGTCTTCTATTCAGTCCCAAAACATTTAAAAGACTTTTAGTAGTGTGTCTACATACAACGGAACAAACCTGGTCGAATATCAAGGTGTTTTTTTTTTTAAAGCTGTGCCGTTATGTGGACTGGGCCGAGTAATTGCGCTTTTCACTAACTGTAATTGAGTTCTCTAGCTATTACTATAAAATATACTACGTAGTTGTTATAATAACTATTAAGTCAGCCATTATGAATTTCTTGGTGGGGGGGAAAGTTCGCCGAACACTGCGACCTTAGGTCTATTGTATTCAATCCCAGAAATGACACAATCACAAGAGACACACAAAGAAAGAGACGACACAAACACTTAGACAAATAACAACATTTATTGACGGATACAAACATCCATGCCATGACCGGGACTCGAACCTGAGCGCCTGAGCCCACAAGCTCCAAGGGCTAAAAAGTCAGCCATTAAAACAACTCAAAAATAGAAAAGCGGTGCACCATATACATTACAAAAATTCCGCAACGGTATTAAAAACCTTCAAAATGTTCTGAAAGTTATACATCATCCTCTACAACATTTAATTTTTGCGGATTTTTTAGGATTGATCCGTCATTGACTAAGATTAAATTTGGTGTATTGGGGAGAAAAATAAAAATACAAAAGTTTTCTTCGTCGATACTTTCGATCAACCCTACTATGAAGTGTTTGACACTGCCCAACCATAAACGAATTGTGCAGTTAACAACCTAACGAAAAATACTCTGTGTGGAGGGGACTGGTGCACATTAAATACGTAGGTGGTTTAATAAAGGGTCACCCTAAAACTTTGATACGGTTGTGTTAAATTTTTGTTTTGCAAACACACACTCACTGGGAATTGAAGATTTTTTTTATTGATCATTTGGAACAAATTCGTGTTGGCACAGAAAATGAAACATATCTAAAAAACATTTTCATAAAAACAGCACAATTTTTAATAAACATTAACAAATGCTGATTATAGGAATACCTAGTTCTATAGTAATTTTTTATGTCATTCTTTTTAAAGTAATTTCGGAAAACCTTTGTAAATAGGGGGAGAGTGGTAATGAATGGGCCACTAACAAGATATGAAAAAGTATTGGCATACAATTATTTTAGATGTCACCAACAGATAGATCTACTTGTTCTACCAAACTCATCAAAATTTCCATTGCTTAAGAGAAGCCATTTTCCACTAGAGTAGGTTGGTCAAGAAGATTGAAAAGTAAATTTTTCCCTTTTCAGTAAAATAAATAAAGTATACATTTTCATTGCCATTATGTGTAATATGTAATAGCAAGTCCTTGCATATCTGTAAACTAATTTTAGGATGTTTATAGATGATACTTGAAATGAATATAGTAAAAATGAAGCTAAATGCATTCCAGAAGTATAGGTGGGGCTGAATGGGCCACTGTATCATGGTCATGAATGGGCCAACTTTGCCCTGATCATGAAAATATTTTTCCCCCCTTTTCTGATTTTCTGCTTAATGTGTATCATAACTGGCCGTCATTGACTTAGATTAAATTATTGTCTAGTTAGGTATATAACGATTTCTAAAAAAAAAAAAAAAAAAGATCGCATTTTGTCCCTAAGTTTATGAATTTTGATAAGAATTGTGTATTAATTGCTTTTTCAGAATGCTTTTGTGTCGTATCATGTCAAGTGGCATTTATTTTGTCATACTTGGTGAATAGAAGATTAATTCCACCGTTTTCATTGAATTCATTTAGTGGCCCATTCAACACCATGGGTGGGGATGAACGGGCCAAATTTCTATATTTTTATTATCATTCATTAGATATTTTCCAATCTAATTTTTATGACTTTTTTTATATAACCAAATAAATAAAGTAACTGAAGAGCTAATTTTAGGACAAAAAAGTTTATTAGAAAAATCACAAAAATTAAAAACCAAAAATTGGCCCGTTCTCCACTATCCCCTACATCCAAATTTCCAAACGCTACAGATGAATGAATGAGTTATTAGCATTTTAACACTAACATTCAATAATTTCTCTTAAAAAACACGTTTTCTCCCGCACCACGTTTTCTCGCGCACTCAATACTTCGGGAATGAGAAATGTACAGCTGGCAAAACGACTCATCTTCAAACTTTTTTTTTTAAATTAATCAAATCGTCGTATGAAGAACATTATTTTCCACTTTGAAATTTTATTTCATTCATCATACCGATATTAAAAAAACAGGTAAAACAGACAATCCAAGAACGCACGCGGCCGGCGAGGGTAACGCTTGATATTTAACAACACAACTAGTGATGGGCGATTATGAGTGATGATAATCGAATCATTCGATTGTTGAAATCATTCGAGTTATTCGATTACTTAAAAATAATCGAAAATAATCGAACAATCGCCTCTGTAAAGCATAAACCATTTTCTCGACACCAAAACTCACCTCGATTATTTTCTCGACATAATTGACCACAATCGAGTGATTTTCTCGACACAATCGACAATCGAAGTGACAATCGAGGTGACAATCGCTGAACAGTATTTACAAATAAGGATGATAAGTGCTCTGCTATTGGTGCATTTACATAAGTAGTGACTTAAAATACGGAGAATACTGATCGTTTATTGGTTGGCTTTCGAGCTGCTAAATGTATTTCAAGGATATCAAACAGACTTGTATACAAATCTCGATGCATCGAGCCAAATTTCGATTAATCGAGCAAATGATCGACGAGTCAGTGAATGATCAACAATCGAAAATAATCGAGCATCGAAAATAATCGACAATCGAGCAAATGATCGAAGAGTTGAATATTCCATGAATGATCAACAATCGAAAATAATCGAGCATCGAAAATAATCGACAATCGAGCAAATGATCGAAGAGTTGAATATCCTATGAATGATCAACAATCGAAAATAATCGACAATCGAGACGTTTTATACGAGAGGTAATTAATCGAAGAGCGATTGTAAACATTGTAGTTAAAAATGAACTCCATGTGTATCTCAATAAGAATTTTTTTCTTGTATAATTTATTTATTTTGTGCACTCCAAAAAACTTCAGTTATTTATTACTATGCAGATAGAAGATTACTATGACTGTTATTTATTACTATGAAGATATATTTTTTGATGGGAAAACTTCGAATGTGTGCAAAATACTAAAATAGTCAGTCTATTTTTATTTACTGTACAAATTTTTATGTACATACGAAATTTCAACTGTTGGTTAGTACTACAAAGTTTCAATTATATTTATTTATTTTGTGCACTCCACAAAACTTCAGTGTTGAGTTTGGACCAAGCAAATATATTGTTCACACTTTTAAGTTGTACACAAACTTTTATGAAACCAAATAATTTTTGTGACCAAAATTGATGTTGATTGCTAAAACATTTCATTTGTTGCTTAATAAATTTCATGAATTACTCACACAATTCATTTGTTGTTTTTAAATACTTTATTCAAATTGATTCTTCAATTTATATTTAAAAGGCACTGTTTCCCTGTGATTTTTTTAAATGTTTATAGATGGCAAAACACTACTGTGAGAAAAAATATCAACGCTAATGTTCTTTGAAAGCAAGATAAGTAATTATTAGAACAAAAACATGGCTCATCAGTATGTAAAGATCCAAGTTCTTTTTAAAAAATGTGTTTATGAGATGTAGTTGCCCAATTAAGCACCTCCTCTGGCTATTATGCCATACATAAGCTTAGCACAAACAACAATTTTTCGCCCAAAACTATATTAGCACTGTTCCAAACAAAGGAGCACTTTTAACTAGGAATAATCTATTTATTTAAATCCAGTTCATTGTCGAAATAAATAATACTGTTGAAAGTTTAGTCATTTTAAGAATAAAAACTTTACACATAAATTTTGTCATAATGTTAACCGTTACAAATAACTTGTTGCATCTGTTTATGTGTCGAAATTAATTTGATATGTCTTTTTAATATTTAGTCGTTAAGAGTTTTAGTACATTAACTATCCTGTAATTTTCAGCTACAGTCAAGTGCTGAGTTTACCATTGGTATACCAAATATGATTTAATTTAAAAGCTAATGGTATTAAAGCTATTTGAGTTTTAATCTGATACTTAGACTCTGACCTACTACCTGATAGAAGCAGTTAAGTTGTTAATTCAATATTTTACAGGCTCGCTGAAACTTATAAGCTATACCCAGACCTGTAAGAGAATGGGGGAGAACTATGTGTATTTAATGTATACCATTAAAGTATATATTTGCTCGGTTAACTTTAGTATTGAGTGTTCGGTTGCTTTATCGATTGATTTAAAACTTATTTGTCTAAATTAAGCATTGGTCTGTTAAACAACCCAATGTAGTAAATAGGTCAAACAATGTAATCTAGATATATTGCTTCATTTACTTTGAAAAGGAAGAAAAAGTTTTGCTTGTTGAATTTGTACCAAAACAAGGAAAAATGAATTGTACCCCCCCCCCCCCCCCACCCCCCAAAAAAAAATAATTAATAATAATAATAATATTTAAAAGTACAGTGGTACGAAATAAACCTTTTTCACTTCACAATTAGCAAAAAACTAAATTATTTATAAAAATGGAATATAAATCAAATAAAAAAAAGGTAATTTCGTCACTTGACCGCGGTTTGAGAACTCGCAACCAAACTACTAAACATGTGAAAAGGTGGTTGTATGTTTTTCGGGCTTCTATTTCTAGTCTCCATGTGTTAAAACACAATCAAAATTGCCTCGTAATTTAAAACCCTGGTCAAGTGACGAGTGATATTTTGTATTTCGACATATTTTAACTGTAACTGTAAAAATAATCGACGAAATAATCGATTATTCGATTATTGTTTAAAATAATCGACTACTATTCGATTATGAAAATCATTCGATTATTCCCATCACTAAACACAACAACCCACACACGCTACAACCCTACCTAACAACTTGGCGATATTTCATTTGGCTGCTCACAAAAACGCTCCGCGATCAAGTCGAAATCTGCGCATGCGCAGCTGGTGCCGTAAACGCGATGGGTTTCTGGCAGTGCCGTAAACGGAGTCACAGCGTATTTGATTTGTTGATTTTGTAAATTTGTTTTCTTACTAGTAAGTAAAAATCTCTCCTTTTTTTTTTGTATACTATCACTTTATTGTTTCTTTTTTTGCATGCATTGAAATATTGACTTGGAAATTTTCACTGCGAAGTTTCTCTTAAATAACAAATGATAGTCTGTTTTTAATGCGGTTCTCCTACTTGCTTATCACTTTCGAATTTTCTATCAAATTTAACGCAATCAAAACAAGGTAATTTTAATTCATTAAAAATGTGTTAAAAAAATATCGCATATCGATGCATCTTATTTAATTTAACATAACAAGTAAATATGGAAAAGGAAACAAACAAGTGGAACACTATGAGCTTTTATACATAAAGGCATGCACAGCTGTTTTGATATGCGCTGTCATTACATAATGCACTGATCGCAATACATATTACTTAAAAGAAGCTCTTGTATTCGCATTTCTGTTCATGTTTAATTTAATTTTAGGTATATTGAACGTGGCACCCACATTAGGGTACACCAGCCCACCCATCAGGCAATTCGTAGCACCACAACTGAGAAATTTAAAACAACCTTTGCCAATGTGGCCTTTCGTACATAGGACAAACAAAGAAAAAACTTTAAAAGATTAACAACCTTAAAAATACTAGAAATGCATTTTTCAAGTCACTAAAAAGAGTCCATAATGCTGCTATTGTTTTCCAGCAAAACACATAATTTTTAAAAAAATATAAACTTAATAATTTTATTAGAATTTAAAGCATAGAGGAGCCATTTTATAATCATCTACTACTGAATTATATTTAAAAAATTTTAAGTTAGTTTCAATTTTTAATTTAAATCTCATGCGGTGAAAACAAGATTACATTTCAGTCAATTTGCTTTCCCTCGCATGGTTAAAATGTAAAAAAAATTAAATAATTTAAATTTAGTTTTAATTAGTTAAACCTTAGATAATGAATTTGTCTTGTCAGAATTTGTTATTGCACCCAAATTCAATTTATCATTTTATTTAATAATAGTAGTTTGATCTATATCTAGTTAATTCGTACGCTGTTCAACTCAAAATAGGTAATCTGCAAGTCGTGAAAATTTTGTTTTGGTACAAGGTTAATGATGGAATTATTGTAAGAGTCTAAAAAGTATCTTGTCCCTTTATTCCCTTTACTTTCATCAAAGACGACGCAACAATACTAGCTGGCTCCAGCAGCATTCAAACTTTTAAACAATTAAATATCTTTCTATTTAAAAGTAATATGGAACTCTGGACCCAGTAGCAAATCCAGAAATTGGGGAGGGGGATGAGACTTATTTTTTTCTATTTTAGTAGATTAACATTTAATTATCCTTCATAATGAAAATTAAAATGTATTATTCATTATTAATTAGGGTTACCAGCCGTCCATATTTAGAGGCTCTGTTCTGTCGTCCTTATTTATTTTTTAAAAATCCCTAAATGTCTGTATTTTTGAAAATTTAATTAAATTAAAAAATAGGTAGTGTTTGTTTTTTCAATTTGCAACATATCATATGCAGCAGAACTTTTACATGTTGCTTAATTCTGTAACACACTGCCAAAGAGAGTGTTTTTTTCTATTATAAATGTCCAATGGAAAAAAGAAAGAGACAGCAGATTGATTCATGTTGACTGCAGTCAAAGTTAGCCTAATGACCTGTATCGAGTTTTATGACTATATATCTAAAGACAGGGACTTATTAAGAAAAATTTATTCTGTTGAAAAATATGCAAATTATAATGTTTAAATAATATAATGTAATATGTTTAATTTGCTAATAATAAAATTTTGGCTCAATTTTAAATGTGTCCTGGTTTTGTCTGGCTTTTTAAAAGTAAGTGTCCTGTTTTCTTCTTTTTTGACCTGGTAACCCTATTATTAATTACAAAATATTTAATTATAGCCCATCATGGCAATGTTGTGTGAACCGAAAGTGGAGTTTTTAGCAAAAACTTTTGACGATTTTCGAGAGAAATTAAGAGAACATGAGATCAACACAAACACCAAGTACGTCTGTACAAAATCTCCATCGTCTTTTAAGACAGATTATCAAGGTAATATAACTCTTTTCAACCAAAAATAACTTATACGAATTGTTGATATTGAATTTCAGAATTCAATATATTTATATTTCTATCATTTAGGTTCCATAGACTCTATCCAGGTAAGAGGCAAGTCTCTACACTGGCATGGTGCAGTACCCTGTTTACACTTTGGAACAAGAGTTTACTCTTGCCACCAGGGTAAAGATTTGAACCTCAGGAAGAAACAAAAATATGCGGAACAACGTGATAATTTGGTAACTTAATTTAACACAAATTTATAAGAAAATTTTTTTTATAAGTGGTGTGGAAAATTATAGCTATTAATTTCCAACCCTCACAACAATTCTCTGTATGTTACAGAGAACTCTTTCCTTTTATGCTTTAATCTGCCATTAATTTTTTACAGGTTCGCAACAATCAAATCTCCATTAAGAAGCCAAATATGATGCAGCACACCAAGAAATTAGACTGCCCCGTCACAATAAAAGTAACTTGTTTGTACTGGCTGTCTGATTATGAGGTAAGTGCATGATGAAGTATCTAAATATTGCAAAATTAAATTAAACTGATAATTTGAAATTAAAAGAATCAAAATCGCACCGTAATTAGAATGAAATATTTGTGACATTTGCATTAAGAAATCAGCCGCGGCGCTATCTATAATAAAATATTAATATTGTAATTAATTAAAAAAAACATAGGAACTCTCAAAATTAAAATTAAACGCATTGATTTAGGAGTTTTTTTTATTTTAGTATGGCAACTGGTGATTGTGATACTTTCAGTTTTACCAAAACTTTCAGGATATGTTAGGAATACTAAGTTAAGAAGATACATATTAGCTTCTCATTAATCTGTCATATATGACCTTAAGAACATCTCTAAGTTTAAGATTCTGTACACTATATCATCATTCTACCTCTGATGCCATGAATGACCAATGTTTTTTTTTTAATATATATATATATATATATATATATATATATATATATATATATATATATATATATATATATATATATATATATATATATATATATATATATATATATATATATATATATATATAGTACCTGGTTTTGGTCTGAGCATCACCAAAGATAAAAGTGGACCCATAAACGATTTGTGCAGCCAAAAATGTTCCACAAATAATACTTCTAGTAGAGGAAGTGCACATTAAGTATTTTCCCAAAGTTTTGACGCTGATTTAGATGTCTCCCCTAATGATTTCTTTGGGTCGTCACTTCTGTCTTTAGCAGATGTTTTGGTAGAACCGAGAAAAAAATCAACAAAAACCTTTTTTTAATTGCCTTGACCTTCAAACCCATGAGTGACGCAGGAAACTATCGATGGTTATATGTTGCATTTAGTATCAAGTAATATTCATAATGAAAAAATTATTTATGGTTACTACTTAAAGCCTCAAGGGAGGAATAATATAATTTTATACCATATATTTATCGCCTTGAACTTTGACTTGATTTCCGGGTCAAGCAAGTTGGATATAAGAGAGAGGGAGGAAATTTAGTTTTTCTTATCATAATACTATTACTAATACATCCTAAAAGTTTTAGGAAAATGGAAGGTATTAACTATCACACACCACTATTTAGTTATTCCGGTTAAAAAAATGACTTAATTAGTAGTACCCCACAGTGTCTGAGTGGTACGCTTTGCATGTCACATAAGCTGAAATGGGCACATAAGGTCCAACATGGGCTGTTGCTTTTAACATGGGCTGTCAAAGTTTAATTTGTGTTTAGTATTCATATTGGCTTGCTGTTTTCATTCTTTTTATCATTTCCAGATACAGGAAACAACCGATACCAAAAAGGCAATATCAAACCGTATCAAGAACAAGATCCAAATGAACGAATCAATCGGTGGAGAATTCGGCTATTTATTTGCTTTACCAGAACTGTCAGATCATAAAAACCATGTGATTGATGCTGCCATAATTGAGCCTGTGGACCCGACGATCCAAGAGAATTGTTCTATATCGTATAATGAATTAAAGAAGAGGGGCTCTGCTAAAAAAAGGTTAATACTAAGATGTAAAGAACTTATGTGCTCTTTGGAGTCAGTTGTATGGAAGCTAGAGAACGAAGGTTTGAAAGAAGTTCATGATAATTTAGAAAACATACTTAAAGAGGCAACGGCAAAAGTAAAGGAAGATGAATCAACTGGCCCTTTGGGTGAAATTAGTGCTCAACATAGTCCTAAAAAGAAAGATTATGATGCCATCAAACGAAAAAACAAGAACGGTACCCTGAAAAGATATAGTATAAAAACAAAAGGTTTGCATAAAAACAAAATTATGACAGGCCATGTTAGCACCACTGCTGATATACATCTCAGTTCTCCCAATAATACTGTTGGGAGCTCAGCTACTGCTAGGAACATTTCAAAGTGTGTAGCTAATTTTAATCCCAAAATCGAGGAAGGAAGCAGAGATATGCCTACAAATCAAGTGAAAGATACATACTTTGATGACGGAGCAATAATACTTTCAGAAATATCAGAAAGCAGTTCAGTACTGGAGGACCTTGAAAACATAGCTCAAAGTCAAACAACAAAGACAAATTTCCATGGAGTAAAAAGGAAAAGTACTAATTTATAACCTAGCAGAAAATTTAACTTAAGTTCAGAGCAATTTGTTTTTGGGCATTGAATTTCAAAGTTTTTTTTTTTTTTTTTTTTTGTAGAAAATGTTTGACTCAGTTCCGAGTCTATGGATTTCAGAATACTTGTTTAGGGCAAAATCTATCTTTTTCCAATGCAGGAAATTGAAAACAAATTCTGCATGACAACGCAATTAATTCTGATTGAGTCCCATGAAAATATTCAAATGTTTGATTTTCTTGGCTTAGCTCTTGGTGCCTCCATGGTAACCGTCAAATAACAGTTTTGTCTGTGCAGGTACAAGTAACAGGAAGCAAATATTGTGAAGTGTTTGCCATAGCACTTCCTGTTTCCCTGGCAAGGGATGTTGCCTGTCAGTGCTAAATTGATTATACAGTTGAACCCCGTTATATAGTGAATCTGGGATATAGTGAACCCTTGCTTATAATGAACCTTTTCAGTGGTACCTTTCAAACTACTATTTAACCAATGTTATTTTATATGGATATAGTGCACTACTTTGAAAATGGGAGTTCGCTCATGGTGAACTTGAATTCCCTTTCCTTAATGTTTTTTTTTTTTCAGTTCTCCATATTTTAAGTTATATTATTAGTGGCAAGTGGCTGCGAGATAGCAATCTTTAACAATGTGTCATATTTCAACCTCCCCATCTTATTGCAAACCTGTTTCAATGTAAAAATAGCTTTTCTCTTCCCCCTTCTCCTCTGGGTTCCAGGAACCACCCTTTTTTTCCAAACCATTATTCATTATCCCCCACCACACTCATATACACTTTTTCTGGATTCTTGGAGGGCGGAACTGTCCAATTTCCTATTTAACCTGTTATTTTCTATGAAAGATCTTAGACGCACTTTGAATAGAAGGTGACCTTCTGAAAAATGGTGGCCTCTGTAAGAAGAAAGCCTAAAAATGCTAATTTTTTTAAAAAAATAATTTTACAGTGTGTTTCATAAACATTCAAATATTAGTTACTAAACTGAATATATTTGCATTCTTATGGAATTATTATTTTGGGAACATTTCAAAAATTAATTAATAATTATTTTGGTTTATTAAATAATTAATTTTTAATTCAATTATTTATTCAATCCATTCAAGATGGGTAAAACCATTACTATTATTGTAAAAGCTTTATATCGTATAAAACTTTATTCCAGAAAAATTGGCTATAGTGAACCAATTGTTGGTTCCGTAGAGGATTCACTATAGCGGGGTTAACTGTACATCTATTAAATCAGATTTAAAGAAATGTTAACAAAATAGACATTTTATCTTATTTCTTGAAACAGTTAAATGCACAGATAAACAAAATGCAGGACATATAGATATAAGTGTGCAGGAGATCCTGTATAAAAATTAAATATGTGAAGGGCTCAGTGCAGTACCTTACCTGTAAAAGTGGTATAAGAACTTTTCCTATAATTTCATATATTGTTTTCATCAAAGAAATCGATTTTTACAATTGGGCAGTTCTACTATAATTTTTAATTTCTGGTGTAAAAAACTTGCGAAATTTATTTTTTCAAAATCCCTTTAAATGTTTGTAAAAAGGTTTATAATGGTTCTAGAATTAGGGAAAAAAGTTCAGCAAAGCTCATTTGTAAAAAATAATAGTAAAGGATGGCAGTTTTTTTTAAAAAAAACTGATGCTAAAGAAACCGTTCTAAACCGCCCAAACAAAAATAACTATTTTTCAATGAAACCAAAATCACAAAAAAACCGGTTAGTCTTACAACTGGCTTCGGTTTTCCATCGTTAGATCACTACAACAGTAAGGAAATTCACACTGTTTTCCAGTCTTTTTAGTGTTGAAACTAACTCCAGCTTAATAAAAATGGATTTTTTTACTTCTTGTACTCCACTTAAACATATTTATAGAAAAAAATCTCAATTATCAAGCAAAAATTAACCTATACTCTGGATGACTGTAAGGAAAGCAAAAGCCTCGCAGCTCATTTTACCGAGGTTTTTTTTGTAACTGTTGAGCCAATTGATAAAGTACAGCAAAAAAATGCGGCTACTAACTGAAATGTGAGTTTTTTGCAGTATGGTTTTTTACATGATTGAAAAAGCACTATAGCTCCATACACTAGTGCCTCTCTTCATCAATTTAGCAATGAGGTCATAGTGAATGTACCAAAACCCAGGAACTAAGTTAGGAGAAAAGAAATACACGTTATAGATACTAAAAGCCAAAATTTTATGGAAGGAATTGGTAAAGATATAGTATTAGTTCAATTTAAAATTCAAACAAATGTAATTTTTAGCTTAAAAATGTGTTAGTATGAGCCCTAAACTAAAAATTTGATTCAGGTCATACGGCGGTAGTAAGGAATTCTTTGCATTGTTTTGTCATTTTTTTTTAGTGTCTTTGCTTTAAAATTCTGTTTTGCAATTACATAAGAACCAGTCTTTTAGCATAATAAGAAAAAATTGATTTTTTTTTTAAACAGGGTTGCCACAGAAGTTTGAAAACCAAATTCCCTGACTTTTCCAGGTTTTCCAGAGAATTTTTGGAAAATTCCAGGTTCTATCGGCACGAAATAAAAATACAATATTAAACTTTTATAACTAAAGAAAACTGGTATAACATGTGCCAGAGTAACAAGGACTATTATTCATTTCTTAAATGGACTAGTGATACCTTGAAAACTTTTTTTAATTTCTAAGAAATTTAAAATTTGGTTTTGAAAAGATACCTAAGCCAAGGTTGAAATTGTTTTCGTGTTGCTCGAATAAATTCATACATAACTTAAGAAAAATATAAATTAATTATTAACAACTTCTTAAGGTTTATTATAATAGATATTTATGCAACTAGTGCGAAAAGTAATGCTTTTTAAAACAAGTGGATTTTATTTCGCGAGCGAGGTACGAGCGAGTGAAATAAAGACACGTGTTTTAAAAAGTTTACTTTTCGCACGTGTTTCATACACTATTTTTTATAATTGCGTGAAAAAAATCAAATCCCATTGGTTCAAAAATAATTCACGTGCTAATTAGACTAAAATAGACTAAGAGATGTCAAGGAAAACAACCAATTAACTCGCAGTTCGGAGCGCGTGACGCTATAAAAAACCAATAAGCGTGTTTCAACATTTTGTCAAAGAAAGCAACCAATGAACTCACAGTTCGAAGGGCGTAACTTAAGAAATATTCCCATCGCGAGAAAAAAAATTCATTGATTCAAAAATAATTCACGCGCATAATATTTTTAAATACAGCAGATCGATAAATCTTTGGATTTTATGAGTATTATCAAATCGAAATTTTACTTGAAATGTTGGCATCTTATAAAAAGAGTGCGACAAAGTCTTTTTTTCACTGCTTTTGGGTGAAAAAAAGTACTTTTTTTTCACTGTTTCAAAAAGTCTAGCTTTGTGCACGCGTCTGATATTGAAATTATAATGTAAAAGTCGGCTTTTTTTCACGCAATTATAAAAAATATATTAGTAAGACATTAAGGTAATTTCTAACTAAATAAACAACAACTAACAAGGATTACAGTAACTATTTTAAGTCAAAATCTTCAATTTTAATGAAAAACACCAAATAACATAGGATTCTCTTTTATACGAGATACTTTTTAGAATATTGAAGGGGAGTCGGATGGTTCTATCTCGCCCATGTTAATTTTACTAACTTTTTTTTTAATGCATACTATCTTTTTTTAATTTTACTTAATTTTAACATTTTTCTCAATAACTATTTGAGATATCAAATTATGAATTTTTTTATAGTTCATTCCTTACTTATAGCTTTTTGTTTTAAACGAAGGATATTTCAAAGTATAAAAAAATACTTGTACAGTGATTTTAAAATATGTATTAAAAAACTACAAAGAAATCCGATTTAAAATTGTATAAATTTTTTGGAACAGAGATATTTAAAATTCCTCAGTTTAAACCAAAGAACTATTTATGGGGAAGAAATAATAAAACAAAACATGTTGATATCTTTTATAGTTCCTGAGAAAAATGTTTCTAGTTGTTAAAAAAACCTTATATTTCAGGAAATGCAAAAGAAAATGAAGGTTTAGGTAAGAACTGATGTTCAGAGTTTCTGAAAAATGCTTATATTAAGAAAAACTACTTAACAGAAAACATAATCTAGGTCTAAAATTAAAGCTACAGTAATGGATATTAAAATTGAAGAACAGAAAATCGACATTTTTTACCCAAACATCTATCCGACTCCCCTTAAAAAATTTATTAAAAAAAGATTACATTAGGGGTAAGTGGTGTACCTTGGACATATGTGTACCTCGAACCTATGCTGATTCTAGCTCGATTTGCTTAGATATTGAAACAACACCACATGCAGTTAAAGTACTTGTTACCAGGGGTCTCAGTGAAGTTCTATCTGTTTGTTTAAAAGGTCAATTTATTAAAGAGGTTTCGAAAAACTAAATTCGCAGTTCAAAAGTAAATTTTTGTCAGATTCTTTAGTGTATTTTTTTATTCAAACATGTAGTGTTTATTCAGAAACGATAGTTATGCAATATAAAGTAAAGTTTTAGCTATAAAACTGTGTGCTTGAAATTAATTTAATTCTAACCTTAACATGGTGATTAACTATTTTGTTTTTAATATCCAAGTGGTGTACCTCGAACCTAATACAAGTGGTGTACCTTGGACTGGTCCAAGGTACACTAATATAGGTCATATGTGCTTCAGATTGTTGAAAACCCTTTTTAAAATTCAAGTAAATTTTTTCCTTTGAAAAATTAAAGATTTTAAGCTATTAATATGCAACCCTGATTTGTAAAATTATGTAGAATGGAAATTTGTAAGAAATTTTTATATGGTGTGATAAATATTTTTCTGTCGTTAATTATTTAGATTTATGGTAGACCTATAAAATTTTAACCATATTGATATAATATAGAAAATAATTATTGCATACGCATCTAAAAGGGTGATTTTCATAATAAATACCTTTGCAGAATATCCTTTTTACGTTTAGGCCTAGTTGTATAAACATAGGGGAAAATATTTGAGTTTTTTTAAATTTATGACAGAAAGATAGCCAAATGTTTTCCTATGGCATGAAATGACTGTTTAATCTTATGCTGCATTTCAACGGATACACCTGAGAAAGATCGCATTGCAGCTGAAAAAGCCAAAAGGGCACTAAAAAAACTAAGGCAATAAAACCCCTTACTAAGCCAATTCACCTAAAATAACCAATTACTACAATCTTGGCTAGAAACAAGAGTAGGTGGTAAAATGCATTTTTGAATTTTATGTGTCTAATAAATATTGGTTTTTGGACTGTAAAGCGAGTCTCTCTACCTGTTAATAATTGGTCCAAGGTACACTACCGGTTGGACCAAGGTACACCGCTGGTGGTGTACCGTCCTAATTACAATTTTCTGTATTTATTTTTTTTTAATAGTTGAAATCATTTAAATAATATGTTAAAATAAATATATGTTGTATATAACAACATAAAGTATTTAGTAAAAACATTTTTATTCACTTTTTGCAAGTAATTAAGAAATTAAAAATTGAAAAGTCAAAATAGGTCCAAGGGAACCCACCTTCCCCTACATTATAATTTTTAAAAATACTAACTTTAATTTACTGCTTTACATATGTTAGCTTAATGAGTTATTTCCTTAAGTTTTAACCAAGATTTGAACATTTCGATTGATAAACCTTCAAAAATCGGTGGATCAAGGACCTTTCAAAATCAGTAAATCGAATTTTTTGAAAATTAATTATTCACAAAATCTCAAAGATCGGCAATTCCCGAATTTCAGAAAGTTTAGAAAACTGCAAATTCTCAGAAATCGTTGAATTGCGATCCTTCTGCAATCGGTAAATTGCGAATACCCTAAAAGTCGTCAAATCATGAACTTCATAAATCGGAATTTCGCGAACCATTTAAGCACGAAAAAACCTCATAAACTCTGAAGATCCATCATCACAAATTGCAATTAACGACACGTTGAATATCCATAAATTCCGAAATTATAAAATATAAAACTAAAAATAAGTAAAATAGCAAATTTGGCACTGTAAAGAACCACTATAATCAAGACACCCTCAATCCGAACAATTTTAAATTTCGGCCGATAGTCCGATTTTTTTAAAACTTAAACATGTCTAAAATAAAAATTTAAAAAAACCCAGAAAGGCCAAAGTAGAAAAAACGTCGAAATAAAGTTTCAAACAATGTTTATAAGCAAGGTCTGACCAGGCACACCAAGCCTGAAAATATATATCTATAAACCAAGTTTCAAACGTAAACCAAGAAAAAAAAATCAAACTATTCTTGTGATAACAAACACGATAATCACGAACACTGATGAAAGGAAAATATTCTGGTTGGTCCGATTGGCCTGAACCGGAGCTACAAAAGTAACGCGGCGATCTCTTCCGATCTGTCTACCATCCAAGTTTCAAACGTTAAAAAAAAAATCAAACTATTCCTGTGATAACAAAGTCACGATAATTACGAACACTGATGAAAGGAAAATATTCTGGTTGGTCATATTGGCCTGAACCGGAGCTACAAAAGTCGGTCTCTTCCGATCAAGCAGTGACAAAACACAAACACTGTTAATCAGTAGATTGCGCGAAAATAATTACTAGGCAGCAAAATAAGTAAATCAGGAAGCATTATTGGATTATCCCTTTAACCTCGAAACCGGCCCAGGACGGCTCTGCCAGCAAACATCGGGAAGGCCGGTTTCGGCCGTTTCGTTTCACAAATAGGGGTGTTGGGTATGTTAAAAATTGAGCGTGCTGTGGAAAAAAAAGTATCCGCTAGTGATCATTTCGGTCGTTAGTCATCCTATATAATCGGACCTTTTTGACTTTGAAAAAAAATAACAATCTGAGTTAATCGCATGACACAAAATTTGCATAAGGGGCCGTCTTCATATTAAAAATGTTACTAACTTTAACATTTCTAATGGCAACACCCCTTTTTGAGTCCATATTTCTAATCTATGATGTATTTTAATACGAATTGCCAAATTTCGTTAGTTTTTAAGCATTATTAGGGGAGTTAGAGACGTGCAAAGTTTAGGTGTCATAATGTTAAATGAGTTGCACATAAAAAACTATCCCAATCTATAAATAATTAAGATAATGAAACGAATTTTTTACTGAAAAGAAATTGTAATAACCCAAACAAAATGCATTCAATATTGGGGTATTTAAAACAATTTTTATATTTTAAAATAATTATTATTTTAATTTTTAAAAATATTATGAATAGAAACCCCTTAATATTTTTACAGAAATATATTTAAGACAGGAAGTTTAAGCGAAATCCAAATTTTTAATTTCTTTTATTCATAATTTGCTGAGTAAATCACAAAATACTTTTTAATTGCGCTTCAGGGGACTGTGTATAAGATTATATATGAACTTGATAAACAAATACGGCTTTGGAAAGGAAGATAAACATCATTAAACCAACAACCTTGAGATGGTCCCCCATAGGACATCAAGTGATTTGATGGAATAACTCATTAAATATTCATACAAATGTAACAAAAACTAAGATTTAGGGGTTTTCGAGGATGCTTAACATTTCTAAATAATCAAATATGGGTGTTATTATTGGAAATTTCAAAGTTGTTAACATTTTTAATATGAAGACCTCTCCCTATGAAAATTTTGTTTCATGCAATTAACTCAGAATGTTATTTATTCACAAAGTCAAAAAGGTCCGATTCCATAGGATGACTAACGGCCGAAATAATCACTTGGGTATTTTTTGATACAGGACGATTCCATTTCGCTTTTTTACTGCCTAGAAAAACTCGTATTTCGGGGATGAGAAATTCTCCTACCTCGTGAGGTTAAAGGGTTATACTAGCCGGTAACTGATATTTGAAACATCTTAGAGTTATCAAATCAAAATTCGTCTTCAAATTATAATTGAATTTGTTTATATTTATTATTAAAATTTATTATTTAGACTTATTATTTTGTACTGCAGATCAAAACTTCGTCGTCGACAAATTGACCCTTACAAAAAAAAAAGACAAATTAGAACATAACTCGAAAATCAATTAGCCGTAAAACCATCAATATCGGCAAATCAAAAAATATGTATATAACATATAAAATCGTCAAATATCAGTAAAAACGACGAAATCGCAAATACGAAATATTTAAATCGAGAAACTGAAAATGTGTACATCGGGCATCTTCAAAAATTGGAAAATTTAAGTCTCTTGAAAATAAGCGAACTGAAAAATTAGCATACCACTAAACTTTAAATTCCGCCCAAATAATAAATCAAGGCTAACTTTAAAACAACGGAAAATCGAGAAACCAGCAAACGAATCGCGAACCTTAAAAAGCTATTAACAAATAACTTTGAAAGACGAAATACTAACGAAATTTCAACTGACGAAATTCTAAATAAAAAATTTTTTAAAAAAGATCAATCGCCTAAGAATTGGACATCTTCAGAAAAATCGAGAACTCTTAACAATCATCTAGGTGGTCAGCCTAATGATTTATTTATGGCAAAACGTAATTTCGTAATCTTTCGATTTCATTTAGCGCCAAGTAATTTTTTGCATGATTTCATCTTTCTTCTCCCCAGTAGCGTTTAAATACTACCCATAAATCTTCTTAATCAATTTCATAAATAACTTTTAAAACGCAACGAAAGAGAAGTAAAAAACATTGGGAACAAAAATAACAACCCCTCTAAGAACGGGTGGTTCGTATTGGCACAAGAGCGATGATCTTGTGAGGGAATAGGCGGGGGGATAAGAGGGTAAGCGAGTGTTTTCGTAGAACAGGTAATTGTAAGAAAACACTTTGGCGTATTTCGCGCGAAAAATCGGAATGAAGTCCGCAAAAACTCGAATAAATAAGTTGGAAAAAAAGTAGAAAATCCATGGAAAAGAAAAATTCCCTGACTTTTCCAGAAAATCGGAAGATTTTGGTTTTTCCCTGACTTTACCCTGACCTTTAGAAGCCGTTTTCATTTTCCCTGACAATTCCAGGTTTTCCATCTTTTCCCGGTGCGTGGCAATCCTGTTAAAGTTATGCCCAAGGGACATAAAATTAAAAAATTATAGTAGAATTGCCCAATTGTAGGAATTGAATGAATGGTTTGTCTGTAATTCAGAGCATATTTTATTTATAATTGCCTGATATATAATATTTTAAGTCTCATTTATCATAAATATTAAGAATTTTGTAAACGTGTTCAATTTATTGTATTTTAGCAGCATTCAATATAATCAGTCATAAGCATGCCAAGAGCTACCAGAAAACTTCATTACCTCATTGGTACCAAACATATCTGTTGGCATCAAAGTATAGTAACATGCACATTTTATTGTTTCATATAATTTGTCAGCACCAGGTGTTGCTGTTTTTACTTTTCCAATATCTATACTTGTCCTCTTTACAATAAAGTATTCATTTTGTTTTCATTAAACCCATATCAGCCTCTTTCTTTGATTTACCACGACCTTCATGTGGTAGCACTACGTGGTTCAGTATGGTTGCAAAGAAAATATTAACTCTTTTTCTACATCTGGTCAATTAAAAAAATGCTGAATCTTTTTGCCCATCCCACATCACTATACAATACTAAAAAAAAATGCTATAAACAGGTATTTTAGAAACAAGTTAAAAACAGTTTATTAAAAACTATTTACATTACAGTTATACCAACAATAAAATTAAACAGTTAAAACCCTGATGTGATTAATTTTTTCTGATATCTTTTGGCAAAATTTCTTTTTCTCCTTCAAGAATGAAAATTTGTAGCGCTCTATGCAGCAATTCAACTCCAATTTTTCTTTTCCAGGACCATTTCCATTTTGAAGCAACACCATAGTAGTTTCCATTCTTTATATTAGTCAGATTTTCTAATCCTAAAAAAAGTAAACTATTATAAATAATGTAGTTGTAACTAAATTAAAGCTCAATTACTGCTAAAGTTTAAGTAATAGCCTGCCAACAAGATTGAAACTAATTCACTTCTTTTGCAAGTAAAACATTTTCAGACTTGACATACCAGGCGATTATTACTATTTATTTATATTACATATAATTAAAGTGTATAATATTTTTTTCTTTATTTATATTACCATATTACAATAACAATAAATTTAGAATTTACCTTGAACTTAAAACATTTTTTTTTTTATTTCAAGCTCAAAACAAATAAAATATTAAAAATGAATATTGTTCGATTCGGGTGTCGCTCGTCTTGTAACTGATTGTGGTATTAAATTATGAAGCCTGTCACCAATTGATCTAGTGTAGCTCCCTAGTGCAATGGTTATTCAAGCTAACCTGGATCAGGCTTTGCATATAAGAGTACACTTACCAACAGCATCGATTATACAGGCTTCTTGAGTGTATGCTTCAGCCGGTATACAATTGTTAAAACAATGGAGCGAGATTACACCATGGCCAGATTCCCAAATATCCAGAATGTGAGTGATTTTGTCAGATTTCTAAAAAAAAAAAATAGAAAGCATTTATTAAACTTGAATTTTTAAAATTTTAAGAATTTTCATAGGTTGAAATGCTAGTTTATGAGTATTGTTGTGATCTGTGTGTACATCTTGCAACCACATTATATCCCTAGTTATAGATGAAATAAGTTTTATATTATTCAAAAACGAGGGTTAATTACATCACTTAATAACTATCGTTGACAATGAACCTGGCAGGCATACCATTTATCTACTTAGAATTCATAAAACAAATTATGTATAAAGTCTCTCTCCCCCCCCCCCCCCCTCAGAAATCAGCTCAGCCTCCATTTAGCAAGGTAAAAAGGCACTCCTCCAATACAAGAGTAGGTTGTGAATTATGTAATTTTTTCGTCACATCATCTTCATGTGCAAAGGTATTAGGGAGAAATCACTCGGGTATATAGGTAAGAAAATGTGTGTTAAATTCCAACACTCCAAGTTAAATTATACAACCTCACTAATTTGTTTCTCAGAGAATTTTAATTAAAATTTACTTTAATTAAAATAATTAAGAGCTGCTTAGAAGCAAAATGGTGCAATCTAACTCATAAAAATTACACTAAAACTAAATAATCCTTCTTTTTGTTCTTTAAAATGTGAAAACACTTATTTTTTAAGGCAACAACTGAGGCGTTCGGTAGAAAACAATGTTAAAAACAACATATTACAAAGCTTATGCCATGTCCACCTTGGAATTTTATTATATTTAAAACCAGTGCTGTTATATAGAGACAGAGTGTATTCGTAAAATAGCTTACCCATTTTGTCTCTCTCCCAGCTTTGGCTGCCTCTATTAAATGACTGTACGGGCGAGATCGCATGCCTTTTCCAACATAAAACAGGGCATCGAGAAATGTGAGAAAGGCCTTTTCATATGTCAGCTGCTTCATCCTTGAAGGTAGATTTTGAGTCACTCTTGGGTCCAATAGGAAATAATTGAAGCTGGACCTCTGGTTGCCCTCTCTCCATCTTTGTTTGGGGTTAGGGGCATTGAACTCTTTGGACATGGCATTCATCATGTTCTGGATACGATCAGCATCAAATTTATCATCCAAGAACATGTATACTTCATCACAGTATTCTAAAATAAAAAAATCCAAAATTGTTAGGGTTTCTTTCAATACAAAATCTGATAACATTCCCACTTTAAAAAAATAAGAAAAAAATAATTTGAATTTTAGATCAGATAATCTAACTTGCACCAAAATATTTAATAACCTCAAATGTAACGAAAGCAGATTATAAAAAAAAAGGATAGAAAAACTTACATGTTTAAATTTGAGCACCAAAATTAAGTTTATGTAGTAGATATATTCAATTTTAACGTTTTAGTTTCTACACAAAATTAAAACTGGTTGTTTCAAACCAAACTAATGGAAGAAAAGTTAAATCTTCATGGAAAAAAAAAACTAAACCAACTTACTTGGCTTTGGCAGAATACAGGTTGTGTTGCAGCTACTTTTCAGCTTTGTCAATCGTCGGAGATATGTTTCTCTAGTTGAATTAGAAACAGGTCCAGGGTTGTCACCAAGATCCTTCAGCTGTGAGTAGATTGCCATGTTGCTCAGCTTCCGATAATCAGGTGGTATAAAAATGGACGTAGGATGAGAACAGCTATCTTCTGATAAGCAACTAGAGCTTCGTGAATAGCAACTTTTCCAATCGCTATTTGCATAATTATCACAATCGGACATATTGCAACTTTTAATCGAGGATAAATCAACAGGTATGGCAGTTTTCTCTATCAACACAATGCCACTTTTATCGTCAGTTTCAAGGATTGTTATTGTTTGGTCGTTGATGGCTTTTTTAGGAGGAATACAATCATTGTCGCTTGCAGAATAAATTTCTGTTTCTTCTGATGCAGATGCCTTTGAGTAGTTAGTCTTTCCCTTGGAAATTTCATTGCTTATGCTGAAATACTGATCTGTGTATAGATCAGACAAAATTCCAGAGTTTATTTTCTTATCTTTAGAAGCTTCGTTACTGATACTGAAATATTTGTCTGTGTAAATATTAGAGAAAAACTTTGAGTCACAATTATTTTCGGTAGGAGCTTCACTATCACTGTTAGATTTATTTGAATCAATAACTGAAAAAAATTCAGAGTTACAATTTTTTTCTTTCGGAACCGTATCCAAAATTTTATTTGATTTATGCGGAGAAAAAATGGTAAGGAATTCAGAGTTGCAATTCTCTTCTTCAAGAGCCTCAGTGCAATCACTCATCGTTTTATTTGAAGAAATAACAGTGCAAAATTCTGAGTTTTTAGTGTTTTCTATAGGAACATCACCATCATCACTGGTGGATTTATTTGAGGAAATCACACTAAAAAATGCAGTGTTACAATTCTTTTCTTCGGGAACTTCACTGCAATCACTAGTGTATTCATTCGGGCAAAGAGCAGACAGAAATTTAGTGCCGCTAACTTCTTTGTTAGACGCTGCAATGCAACCCCTGCTATTCTTCTTTGTGCAAATATCTGTTAAAAGTTTTTTACTAGATGGAACTTTTCCAGAGTCATCCAATTTACTCGCATCACTTCGGCTTTTTGTCAGATCTTTTTTAAGTATTCTGCTGATGTTAATTAAAGATTCCTCGTCCGTGGAAGAAAAATATATAGGTAGGTGTTCATGGGTACTGAAGTATCTGCTGTGTGCTTTAGTATCTTTAATCATTGCATCATTAAGGCGATTATTTTCCTTGCCGTAGCAAGGGGTGCTAGTTTGAGGTAACTTTACGTTTGTTCTAAAATTCAGCTTATCTTCAGCAAGATATTTGTGTAGCAATTGGTAGGCATCATATGCATGGTTATTTATGGCCAAGTCAAAGGCGTTTTTCTTTTCGTTATCTGTAAGCCATGGATTTCCACCACTTTGTAAGAGTTTTTCCAATTCCCAGCAGTTGTTCCACATTGCTGCAATGTGAACTGGAGTCAAGTAGTCATATGACCTGTTAAAATAAGGAAAAATTAGAATGTATTTATAATTAATAGTACCTGGCTTCCTATTATCTAATATAACTGTCACAACAACCTACACACATCAAAGCAAAAAAAGTTTATGGGACTAAGGTCGGTCAGCAGAAAAAAAAAAAAAAATCCTATAGTCCTTACGATTACAACGCAAGCATAACTGCCCTGAACTTCTCGAAGTGTTTTCCAGAAAATAACATGAGAGGTGCTATTTTCACCCCCCCCCCTACTATATTATAACAGTTCAAATCCAAGTAGAATGGGAGAAAAACTGAAACTGCAACCCTCACAAGGTTTCGAACAAAACCATATTCGGGGATGGGGGAGGAAAGTGCTTCTGAGGCTCGCATTCTGAACAGACCTACTATAGGGTTAAGAAAGCAATTGAGGTTTTTCCTCATAGCAGAGCCTTAAACAAGGTTAAGAACAGTGATGCTCACATTGTTTCCTGGAAAACCATACAAGGGGAGAGGGGAAGTCTAGCTTGCCTTGAAATTGCAGACTAACGTTAGTAACAAGTTGTAAATGAATAAAATTGATAAATGTATTTTTTAACCAGAATATAGGAATATATACAACTTTTTTTTAAACAAGTGTGAGGAATATTTTTGAACTTATAAAGCAAAAGCTGAAAAAAGTGGTCCATTGTGCCCTGGTCTCCCCTAACTGAATTGTTCTTTTGATATGAAACATGAGAACAAACATAGTTTAACCAAGTTGAGACAGTTAAAATTTTATTGACCACAACTAAATTTTTTCTGCTTTTTGTGAAAGTGGTTAGAATAATAATTAATCCCCATTTAGAGAACATATATTTTGTTATTTCAAATCTTTTGTGCAACTCACTCTGCTATCTGCTATTTGTTTAAAAACTGTTTCACAGAAATTGTTTTAAACTTTAACTACAACAGTCATACACCACTCAATACACAACACAAATAGAAAAATAATTAAAGTTTGGAAAAAAATGTACCTTGCATTAGGATCAGCTCCTATTTTTAAGAAATATGTGAGCACCTGGTCTTTCTCAAGTGTATCTTCAACTCCGACTATAAGATGAAGTGGAGTGCATCCTTCGGTTCCAGGAATTATATTGTTGATCTTTTCCTTATCTATCAATAACACCTTCAGCTTCCTAAAATATACATTGAAAACAACATTATATAAACATACAAAAAAAAGTTACACAACAACATTCAATGGAGGCCAACAATCCACAGGGCACAGCTATTTTGGTGGCTATAATTTTAGAACTTATTTTAGTAATGTTTGGGTATAGATCAGGGTTGGCACGGTATTTACCATGTACGGTTTTTACCGGTATTTACCATGGTTTTTACCGCCTTGGTAAAAACATGTTTTTCCCATGGTTTTTACCACTCTTGGTAAAAAGCATGTTTTTCCCACTCTTGGTAAAAAAAAAAAATTCCCACCTTCTGAAATAACTTTATATTTATTACCAAATAAAAAAAACCCAGATAAATCAACAATTTATGTTCTTGTTAATGATGATGAATTCGTTTTCTTTTATTATGGTATGGATATGTTTGAAGAACAAATATTCTACAAATATACACTATTCTATACAAATTATTATATATTCTTATTTTTTCAAAAATATTCATACCACAAGAGGAAGTAAAAAATATAAACATCAAGAACAACACATTACTATTTTTTACATTTTGCATGCGTTCTTCTCTAATTATTTGAAAGACTTAGTTTTGATTCCAGAACATAGATACATCCAACTAATTAATAGTTACAGAATGCTAAATTCTAAAATGTGTAATGTCCCCCAAGTCTTGGCAAAAAATGTAATCTTTTGATAACAATATAAAATATAATTTTTATTTACTAGGAAACATGTCCAATTATACACACGTGTGTCTACATATAATAGGCATAAATTATATACATATTGTTAAATATTTGTTTTTGAGCATACAAAGTAAATTGGTTTTTCCCGGTAAAAACCTGGTTTTTACCGGTAAATACCAAGTTTTTACCATGTCCTGGTAAAAACTAGTTTTTACCGGTAAAAACCCAACCCTGGTATAGATCAATGTTTAGCATGGTATTTCCCCAACTCCCGTCAGTACCATGGTAAAAACCAGTATTTACCATACTGGGAAATATTATGATTTTTCCCCAGGGAAAAAATTATATAATTGAAACAATGGTTAATTAAGAAATAAAATTTTATTCAATAGTCGTATTAAAATTATTTTAATTACTAGTTATCATAGACAACATTTTAAAAACTTATTTAAATGCCGATGTGAACACAATAATACACAAAATAAAAGTACATGTTTATTATATTTCCATTGGCGTAAAATAATAGTGGAAGATTTGTCAATTTTGCCATATTAAAGTGTTGTAACATCAATTTTTTCTATTGCAAAAAAAATCATTTTTCCTTCTTTTAATTAGATGTTTAAAATATCTTGTTAACATTCCATACAATCTGCTATAAAGATACAATTTATTAATTTTTCAAAATTTACAAACTCTCTGTATTCAATTTTAATTGTGTTACGTCTACGCAATCTATAAATAAAACCAATCAAATTTATTAGGCTTTGGAAAACTATAGGTGCTATAGTAGGGATGATAGCAACAAAAAGTGCGAGCTTTACAAGGGATCCTTCACACAGACAGTAGTTTACAGTCAGAACACAAAGATTAGGATAGGATATAAACATAAAAGAAAAACAAATGCATTAATAAAAAGTTTTATTAAAAAGAACTGATTTCAATTATGAGAGGATAACTTTAAACTCATACCGTACCGTAAGGATATTATGTTAAAGACTATATATGACTGTACAAAAAACATTTAAATAAAAATTTATGATATTTAATTTGTATTATCAATTCAATGGACTTTGTGGTAAAAAAATTCAGCATAATTGTTAGCCCAGGCATTTTTAGACTTAGGGCATTTGCCCCAACTTATAAATACCCGTTGTTTAATATCATTATAATTATATTTAGGTCGCTGATTTTAAGTATCAAATATTTTTTTTTTGTCAAACAGCTCTTTCTTATAAAAAAATATTCAAATGTTTCAACGTAATATGTGGATACTGAACATAAATCTCGTTTTTCTCAACCTGGTTTTGTCCTAGGATTCCTTTGATATTAAAATGGTAAACATATATATATCTTCCACTTTTAGATAACATATTTGTTACAAAACCATTAGAGGTAGAGAAAAAAGAACACCATATTTTTGTTTAACATCATAATTTGCATAAGAAACAATTCTAAAAAAATATTTAAAAAAAACCTAAAAGTTTGGTTTCTGATTTGATCACTTTGACACACACACACACACAAATGTGAATATCTTATAAAATAGAACTGTCAGTAAAAACTTATTTCATATTTCGATTCAGCGACCCAAATATAACTCAAGTTAGTTCTAAAATTCTAATCATCAAAATAGAATTTTATATTAAGTTGAATAAATATTTTTGAGTACGTTGAAATATAACTACTTCAGTAAGCTGCAATAGCAAATACATAATATTTAATGCAACCAGGTAACAATCATTTACCAAAATAAATATTTATTTGAAATGAATATATTTATAACTCATAGCACATCACTCTGATTCGATATCTATAAGAATGCTTCCTTGTCAGGTTGCTGAAGTTTTGGAAGAACGTCAATCTGATTTTTATTTGCACTGTAATTAAATGTTACTCTATTTTTATGCAAAATAGTAAGCCATTTAATGATGGTAAAGCACTTACCTCAAATCACAATTAAATATTGCATCAAGAATACTGTTCATTTTGACGCACAAATCGGAAGCCACGCAAAGAAGTCTGAATCACGCGGCTTGTTTATTTATTTTCGTATTTAAATAAAAATCAATTTTTTGTTGCCACAAACTACCCTGGAACGATTTTTCCAAACAATGATTATTCAAATCATAAATTTCACAGTTTAAATATTGAATAATACGGAAAATGCAAAACAAAATTGGAAAATTTTGTAAGAATTTATTATTGAGAAAGTTAAAACACTTTAGAGATCAAAAAAATTTTCCTCCGTTTTTTTATTTCAATTTTAGCGAATTTAGCTGACATCTGAAAGATTTCGAACAGTGAATTTGGCAACACCTTCGCCATACAATCCACAATTTCAGAATTTTTTAGATTTTGTTTGGGAAAAACTAATTATGTCGAAGTCTGAAGCGGTTCCTATGGAAGAAAGCGATGTAAGTAGATAAAAAAACTCACTTATTTTCCAAAATTTATATTCATCTAACTCTTACTTATTCAATTTTTTTATAAGAAGTTTCTAGTTTTGGTGTCACCGATTTCAAGTAGCGATGACTTGCAAATTAACAATGTTGACATTTGTCTGCTCTTAAAAAGTGATCTTAATCATATTTATTTAAATCTATGAAGTGATACTCTTTATCATCACCTTTTTTTTATTGTATTAAGGGTTAAATCCTAGTTTCGCAAATCATTAGAATTTGAAATAACAAGTCGTGCAGTAATGGGTAGCCTCAATTTGTGACATTTTCCTGTACTTCACTTTCTAATGCAACCCATAAGGACAAATAATTTGTTTTACCCATAATTTTGTTACTGACTAAACTCTTATGTTACCAATTTGCCAATAAAGGAATAACAAAGTATTGTCATTTGATTAAATTAAAATAAAGTTTTAATGCCAAACATTAAAAGTTGGTTGATTTGATTGCCTACAATTGATAGTTTTCAAGCAAATTTCGTCATTCTACAATTAATTTTTGAAATTGCTAAGGGGCTTTCATAGTACAGTGATATACTAAATAGGAGAACTAAATAGTCACCTCAATAGTGTCATATCAGTTAAATGTCTAATTAGTTAATGTTTACATAATTTTCTGTTTAGATGTGTGGGGTGTACATGTTGTTAGCTAATATTGGTAACAAAAGAAACTAGTGGATAACTAGCTAACTATGATAAAGTCAATAATTTTTGAACTAGAAAACTTACTAGTTAATTGGTTGAATGAGACTGTTTGGGCACATGAGGCTGTTTAACTATACTTGGTATGATACAATAGCTAGTCTGTTTATTGCCGGGCTTGAAAATTTAACGTAGGGTTGCTATACCTGTAGAGTCCTTTGAAATATAAAGTGGAATGTTTGCTGCAGTTGGACATTTTCATTTCTTGGTAACGTAAATCACTAAATCGTTACCGGCCATTTTATATCCTACTTATTGCTAATACATTCCTACTTATTAACAATTATAGTGCCTTAAGTGACGGACTTAATAATACTATTTTTTAAAATGAGTAGATAATGCTATATAAAAATTATATATTGTTGTACAAACTATTAAAAATAAAACATTTTTTAGAATTTTGAATATTCTTTGTTCTTTCAGCCACAGCAAGATGGTGTCGCTGAAGAAATCTTAAGGATGGCACCTGATGAAATCAACAGTAGGACAAGGTTAATGGATAATGAAATTAAGGTAAAAATTATTTAAATTTTATTATAAAAGGTGATAACTTTATGTAGGTACTAGCTTTATATACTTGCTTTTTGCATTGTGTAAACTTAATGCACCAACTAGCTATAATGCCATGGCTGGTCCGTAATTTGATGATTTACGTGAAGAGTTGCTGCCATAGAACTTTTTTTTTTTTTGTTTAACCTTGTAATGCATGAATTTTTTTTTATCCCAAAAAAATATATTTGTATCTTTAATACTCATGCATTATGGGTAAAATACTGAAAAAAAAATTAACTGCATTGGAATTTAAATAATTTCAGTTTTTAAAATTGTTGCCATATATAAAAAACAAACTACTAAATTCCAATTTTGATAAGAATTATTAGAAACTACTAAATATATTTTAAAATAACCCTCTTGAACTATAATTATTTTTTTCAAAACAATTTATTTGTATTTAGTGCTAATATTATTATACTTTGAAAACTGCCAAAGATGTAATTTCACAATAGTTAATAACTTTAACTTTTTATTTGAATACACTTTTACTACTATCATCTATGAGGGTTATTAGTAACTAAAACTTCAAAGTGGAATGTAATAGTTGAAAAACACAGATTTGTCTAGACTGAGCTCTACTTTAATAAAATAAGGTGGATTATGTTACCTGTTGCCATATGGCAATAGTATGCATAAGAGGGTTTAAATGTATTGAAATTACTTGAAATTTTATATGTGTATTATTGAGTGGTAAATTGAAAGTCGGGTAGTGTTACACACTTCTAGTTTTAGTGGAAGGGCCATTATATGTCATGCTCAGTAAACTACTGTAAAGTTCACTACCCTACCAGTACCATTATACAGGGTGTCCTAAAAGTTCCCGTACTCCAACTTAAAAAATCATTATCAGTGTTTAAATTTTCATGAAGTGAATTTTATCGTCTTCTTATTATTTCATCAAATATTTTATTTTTATCGCTTGGTTTTTTTCGTGCTCAAGTTGTTCTATAATAAAATTCCATGTCATTTTGTTCTTCATTGCAACAAGATTTTTCACGCATTCACGGATTGGGCTGCTAAGCTTATTTTGGATGTAAATCACATGAAAGATGTAAAGAATTTTAGTGACACATCCAGATGGTGCTATACTGCTATACCGAATAAAGATACTCTATATAAACTTCTTTATAGAGATTTTAAGAGACAGGTTCGGTGCACGACAAACACAACACCATACAAGTAATGAAACCATGGATATGCTTCAAGAGTTTTTTGGCGATCCGACTCATCAATTTTGGCGATATCGACTATATCCCTGAGTATTTCCTGTGGGGATATTTAAAAAACAAAGTTTATGAAGATAATCCACAAACATTAGATGATCTGAAAAATGGCGTAACTCAAACGATACAAGAAGTCACTCCCAGCTTCTTGAAACGAGTTTCTTAAAATGCGCGCAAAAACCTTCGGCTTTACATCGATGAAAGGGGCTGATATTTTGAACATTTAATATAAATGCAAGTTCCAATTTTTTTCTACATTTTGTTAAAAGTGTTTTTCACCATTACCATAAAAACAATGTTTTTAAGTTTGTTGGTTTGTGTGTAAAAAATTCCCGAATCGTCAGTACGGGAACTTTTAGGACACCCTGTAGTATACACTTATTACACTAGGTATTATAATTAGATATATTTCAGTATTAATTTGTGTATCTTTTGACTTTTTAAGGGTAACATTTTTCCAAGTATATAAGTATAACTTTATTTTGATTCTTTTTGTCTAGTCACCAGTTATTTTAAAGCAAATAATTTTCAAAAATCAAATCATACAGTATAACCTTGAGTAATTGGGACTGCTGGAGTTACATCACTTGAAAATTCAGGATTTAAGGAATTTTCGATTTAATGGAAAACTTCTAGTATGGAGATGTTTCAAAAGTCTGTTGACCCTAAATACATTTTGGTTTTGCAGTTGTGAATATGGATTTTGGTGGTAATTCTTAAATTGAGAAAGTGCTTAAAGGTTTTTAATTTTTATTCTTTTTAAATATCCAAGGACTTTTGGGAAAAGTGTTAGTATTTTGTCTAATGATAATTTTCATTTGGAGCCTCACGATTTTAAAAGATCCCCAGAGTTTTCTTAAATTTTGTTTAGGATCACGAGAAATGTTCTTTTAGTTTATGAAGTTTCAGATGTTGTTAAAAGAGATAGATAATCAAGGTTCTACTGAATTATGTGAAGTTTATTAACAATTAACAGTACTATTTTAAGGTTAAATTAATGTTGATTGTTGATAATCAAAGTTGTAACAGTTTATGCTTCCTCCCACTTATTTTATGCTTTTTTTTTTTTTTGTAACTTAGATCATGAAGAGTGAAGTTATGAGAATCTCTCACGAACTACAAGCCCAAAAAGAGAAGATAAAGGAAAACAACGAGAAGATCAAAGTGAACAAGACTTTGCCTTACCTTGTATCAAATGTTATTGAGGTAAACATTGGTAATAACGGGAAATTTAGATGTATTATATACAAATATAATTTCTCAAAGAAACTTAATTCAAAATTTGTTTGACTTTTCTTTATTATTATTTTTTGTCAATTTATATTGTTTTTATAATTAATATTGTGTTATTTCTTACATTTATTTTAACATTCTAGTATAGTAATATCTATTGCTAAAAATGAGCTGATTGTATAAATTTATTTTCAATTGCAACTTTATTATTGTAATTTGTTCCAAGTTCAATTATTTTGAATTATATATCACACTATTTATTTGGTATTTGGTAAAAATTATAGCTCTTCAATTTAGTTGACAAATATCATTTTTATTACAAAATATATATATTCAGTTTAGAGGCCCAGTGACTTAGTGGTAGTGCTTCGCACTGCCCTATCGCAGGTCTGGGGATCGTACCAAGAATTGGGCGAGGTTGACCCATCCTTTCTTTCCTTAAGTGGGTCGATAAAATAGGCACCAAGCATCCTTGGGAGCCAAACACTGGGAGTTCCACTTAAGGCTGACTACCTTACTGGGTCATATGCCTAGAGCCCTACGTCACAAAAGCTGAAATGGGTACAGCAGGACTTGGCCCACTAATGGGCTGTTGCACCAAGGAGTTTAGTTGTATTTAGTTTAAGATAGCTAAAATTGAAGAAGCCTTAAGTATTTTGGAATCATTTATTGAACATAGTTACTCATATGTTATTTATGAACAGTTACTTGATGTCGATCCCCAAGAGCTGGGCGAGGAAGATGGTGCTAATGTCGATCTGGATTCTCAGCGAAAAGGAAAGTGTGCTGTGATTAAGACTTCAACAAGACAGGTGGGTTTTGTCATTAGATATCTTGATTATTACTAAACTGCTGTTGTTCAGTTGATGAAAATAAGGCTGGCTACTTATGTGTGAAAGTACCAGTTAAAACTTAACTATTTAAAAATAAATTGTAGCTGAATTGCTCCAATTTAAGTAGTTCTTTATACTGCTAAGGAAATTTCATCAAGTAGGACATTTTAGGTTTAGTTTTTTGCTTTTGTTTGCTTAATATGGAATATAGAAAAAATGAAAGTATTGCAATGGGGTTGAAAATCCCAAAAGGATATTTTGTTTTTGTGGAAACGTGGGTTTTGGACATTCATTCGAATCCCCCCATGGATTTGATCATCCCCGCATGAAAAAAAGGTTTTTTTTAAACACCAAATGTTGATTTTTTCCCATCCTTTATAAATATAGTATAATTCATGTACACTATATATATTTTTTAACTTCGGCAAACTACCCTACTAATGTATAGCACAGATGTTATGTTGTATCTCAATTTATTTTTGGTTGAGTTGTTTGCATCATAATAATTTAGCAAGTTCGGTGGTTTAAACCAATTGGTTTTAACCACCGAACTCTGCTGTAAACACCATCGCTCAAACAAAAAGTGCTAAGGACTTCAAATTTGGTACACAAGTTCCTAATACGTGTCTTGTATCATAATAGAGTTTATGAGTAAATCATGCACACATATGCAAAGAGTAGTTGTGGTAAATAATTTTTGTTTTAAAGGCATTGCTGAAGAACGAAAATGATACCGACTATAACTTAGGTTATTTTTTCTCAATACCTGTCAGACGTTTGAAAAGATTTTAGCTAAAATTTTGCAGGTGCAAAAGGTTATTGCCATAAGTTATTAAAATTGCCTTACGTAATTTTCTTTAAATGTATTGATTTATTGATAGGTAATTGAAAGACATATAATAGTTTAGTATCCACACTTTTTTAATTTGGTGTGTAAATAAATTTTGATTGGATAAAAATATGAAAGTAGTTTTTGATCAAGAATCTACTATTATTATATTTACTGGAAAAATAATTTTGAATAATATACAATGTTTTTTTCTAATGATCGTTGTGATATCTAGTATTATTTTTTAATTTCAGACATATTTTCTACCTGTTATTGGTTTGATTGATGCTGAAAAATTAAAACCTGCAGATTTAGTCGTAAGTATTGTAGTTTAATCAAAGTTATTTATTTATATTCAATGATTTTCACAAAGACTTTTAGTGTGTATATTATACATTTAGAGTTATTGCCTGTTATTAAAATTGCATTGCATCAATAATGAAAAAAATAGTTATCAGTTGTACACAAATAGACTATATAATTCAAAATAATGTATAAATTTAAGCAAAATGAACGTTAAATATAAATGTATGCATTAAGTGAGAAATTGTGTATTTTTTTCTTTAATTACCTCTACAAATTTGCACAAGTGTATTCAAGATGCTCATGTAAAAAAGTGTTTTTATTAATTGTTTTGTGCGGCTTGTTTACAATTATTTTTAACAGCTACTTTATTCGACTTGGTCCAATATATTTTTTTGTCTGTCTCAAGTATCATATTTTTTACTGTAGGGTGTTAATAAAGATTCTTACCTTATCCTGGAGACATTGCCACAAGAGTAAGTATTATTTTAACAAAAATAATAATGAAATTGCAAAATGTTATTGTGTTGTTTTTGGCCTACTTTCCTTTTTTTTTTAATTCAAAAGAATTTAAAAATAATTGGGAAATTTGGTATTGACATGATGAAGGTGTCTGTCAATATATCCGTACACTTCTTCTAAAATTGATTCTATCTATTTGTCAAATCTTTAAAACAAAAAACTAAAGGCATTTTTTTATGTCGCCAGAATTGGATGCTAATATTTAAACTAAACACTTTAACCTAGTTATACTTTAACACTGCAAATAAAGTCAACAATATTAAAGTCAAAAGTAAATGAACAACAATATTAAAGTAATTTGTGAAAAAAAAATTAAAGTAAATAGTTAATTTTGGCTTTCAAAGGTTGCAGCAGAATTCTGCATTTGGCAATTCTTTTTTCTTAGTTGTATAAATCTTGTGTAAAAGCAGCTCTAATTGACAAATACTCTTACAACCTACTATATCAAAATTTCAGTAAGTATTCCAGGTTTCCCACGGGTCCTTAAGAAGTCCTTGATTTTTATTTTCGTTTTCAAGCACCCCTTTATACTCCTTGATTTTGACCAAAAATCATTGAAAATTCCTTAATTTTGATTTTTAATTTCAAGGACACTTTAAATACTCCTTGATTTTCATTAACAATCATCGAGAGTCCTTGATTTTTCTCATCTGCGACAGTGCACAACGTTCGAATTACGGGAACTTATTTATATTACCTAAAATATTGCCAACGCAGTGATAAATGGCTCGGCTTAGGCAAAGAAAACGTTATTAGACGGAGTAACCGGTTATATTTTCTCTCTGATATGGTTGCTATAGCGTTGGCAATATTTCGAACAATGTTAAAAATCAATAATACTATGTTGTTGTTTTTTTAAAAAATTGTTTACATTAGTTATTTGGTAAATTTTGTCTTATTTGTTAAAATGGTGTCATATAATTAGGGGTCCTTGAAAATTTTTTGGGAGCCCTTGAAAAGTCCTTAAACAGTCCTTGATTTTTATTTTGAAAAAAGAGTGGGAACCCTGTATTCAAATAACAGGGAAATAGGCTATTTTAGTTCTTTCGGAACATCTTATTAATTTTTTGTGTGTGTAGATATATATATTTGTTTGTATTATAGGTATGACTCTCGAGTCAAAGCTATGGAAGTTGACGAAAGACCTACTGAGCAGTACAGTGACATTGGAGGTTTAGACAAACAAATTCAGGAGGTTTGTAAAAATAGCAAAACTTTGCTTTTGTTGATGCAATTTTTTTATGTACAGGATAGTTCCAGGGATTGGAGTAACCAGTCAATCGCAACGGTTACTTATTTTTAGGGGGGGGGGGGTTCGACAAGTAACAACATTAGATTTTTCAGGAAGTAACTGTAACTTTGTTGGTTTTTTGTTGCAACAAAAAATTTCGGCGCTCTCTGAAAGCTGTCGAGTGCCTATTTTAAAATAAATCTTTTTTTTTTTCCAATTTAATAAAAAAAAATTAATGAATTACAATAGAAGTTTTGTTTGTGATTATGTTTCTTTAATTTTAGTTCTTTTTGAATTATGCTAAGATGGTTAATTTCCAATTTTTAGCATGACATATCTTTGACTAATAGCTTAAAGTTTCTAAAAGTATCAGTAACTATAAACTACAACAAATACTTTTTAAACGTTAAATTCCAATTCTGGGATGGTTGTACATATATCTTTTATTTTCTGTTGTAGCTTATTGAAGCTGTTGTATTACCGATGACCCACAAAGAGAAATTTGTGAATCTTGGAATTCAACCTCCTAAAGGTATGTTAATTTTGTTAGATATTCAAATGTTACATTTGTAGACTTTAAAAAATGTTTCACGTTCTTATGTCTGATTTTATACTTTTCTATCATGTATACTCTTTGTCGCATCCAGATGGATATTTGCCTACCTGTCTGTTGTCTGTTCCCATTTCAATATTATTTATTTACATCGTTGTTGTCGTATCAACAACATAATGAGCAGCTTCAATTGAATATTGAATAACTTTTTATTTAAAATAAATATGTGCAGGAAAGTTTAATTATTTTAGTGTGGAATGACATCATATTATGAATGAAACAAGCACAATATGGTTATGATTGTTCAACATTTTTTACATAGAATTTTTTTATATATATATTGTTACTTATTTAAAACCATGAAGCTTTTGTCGTGTAGGTGTTGGCAATGTTTTCAAAACATGCCAATTGTTCCTAGAATTGTATCTTTGCTTCAATTTTTAGAGCAATCAATTTAACATTTTTGTTCTTCAAACTGCAAATAAATAATATTAATTGAATTTATAAAAGATATTGAGTGGAAGTAGCCAATTTTGGTTTTAAATTTCAAATTACAATTAAACAGCTGTGTTTGGAATTTTTTTCTAAGTTGTATAATTCTTGTGCGAAAGTATTTGTTGTTGACATTTACTGCTACAAACTTGTTTTTCAATAAGAATTTTGGGTGAGTATTGAAGTAACAGGAAAGAAGACTATTTTTATTATCTTAGAACTTCATGTTTGTAATCTCATGCTTGATTTTAAGTATATGGTGGTCATTGTGTCATATTGTTTATTTAAGCGGATATAATTGGGGATATATTATCATAGTCCTTCTGATTACAACTCAATGTTAGATAGGACTTTCTTTTCATACTTCCTTGTGTGGTTTTCCTGAAAATGGCTTGAGCAGTGCTGTTCTGAACGTCTCAACCTACCTTGTTTGAGGTTCTTCTGCAATGTTAATCGCAATTGCTTTCCAATCCCTAGTTGGAGGGGGGGAAACGAAGAAAAAAATGCCTCTCACACTGTTTTCTGAAGAAAAAAAACGCACAAGGGGATAGGATCACAGCAGAGCGTTAAACAATTTTAGGACAGGTGAAGATTTGCGTTTTCAAGAAGATTATTTTCAGTGAGATATTGAGATTGGAAACCACATTAAAAAAATATTCACAGTTGAAGAGCTTAGTGGAAGAACATGCTAAATGACAAAAAGGTGAAAATGAAGAAATGAGCTTTACAGTTTGTTTGCACTGAGATACAATAAAAACGGCACTTACAAACAAATAAAAAAGCAACACCAATTAAAAGTATAGTAAATAAAATAAATAGCACTTGCAACAAATAAAGCAAAAGTTATACTTAATTTTAAGTTTATGAAAAGTAGGATCTTGCTATCTTCGATGGACAGAGTAACAGGTTCACTGACACAAAAATCTATACTTTTCAAATATGTTACTTAGCACCTTCTTTCACTAAGCTCTTCAATTTTGAAAAACTAGTTGCAAGAACTGCGACTCAATTTTTCTCTCTCACATTGTTGAAGAATTCATTCGCATTTTGGGACTAGCTAGCTTTAATTTCAAATCCTGGTTTAACATAGCACAGTTTTCAATTAGGGATTCGACTGTGCAGTAAACGTGTTACCTAATTAATTGCTAAAGAGGGAAAGTTCTTTTGAAGCCTTCATTGTTGTAATCATAATTACAATAACAACAGCTTGTGTTTTTTCTGTGTAGGTGTACTTCTGTACGGACCCCCAGGAACGGGAAAAACCCTTATGGCGCGCGCCTGTGCTGCACAGACCAATTCCACCTTCTTGAAATTGGCCGGGCCCCAGCTCGTCCAAATGTTCATTGGAGATGGCGCAAAGCTTGTTAGAGACGCATTTGCTTTGGCCAAAGAAAAGGCACCTGCGATTATTTTCATTGATGAGTTGGATGCTATTGGTAATTTTGGTTTTATTTATTGTTTGGTTTGTTTTGATATTGCTTATGTGTTGGTGAAGTAATCATTAGCTTTTTTTACTTAAATTTTGTAATTTTTATATTTTTGAATTGGACTTAAATTCTGAAAATGATTGTCTTGTGTTATTGAGCAAACGTTAACCCATACCTTATATAAATAATACCTTACTTTTTGGTTAGTTGAACCTTTAATTTCACTTGAGTTTAGCTAAAAAAATATCTTAAAACTTGTAAACAAATTATACTTGTAAAATATTTTTAACAAAATAAGAACAGGGAACTGAAAAAGAAAGGAGAAAAATATAGAATATTCTTAAAATTAACACCACAATAAGCTTTAACGACTTTTCATTATTTATGTTGGTTTTGTTATATTCATTTGAAAATTTCTCTAACTCTAGGAACCAAACGTTTTGACAGCGAGAAGGCAGGAGATCGTGAAGTGCAAAGAACTATGTTGGAGTTGCTAAACCAACTGGATGGGTTCAGTTCTAGCGCTGATATAAAGGTAGTAATTTGTCTCTTGGTTATTCTTATTAAAACTATCACTGAATATCTGTAACTGTTCCTGCTTTGGTGTTGAGCTATATTTCTTTCAATGTTAAAATGCTCTCTTACGCTAAGATAAACATAGAGCCTGATCCAGAGTTCAGTGCAAGGGAAGTGGGCTCTTTATAAGGGTATATCTCACAATGTATACCTTACAAAAATGCAACATGTTTCCGTAATTTTGCCACTTTTCCTGACTAGTAATGAATTCATATCTGCTGAATATCAAACAATTATAGATTCAATTTGATCAAACTAAAAACAAATTGAAACAATATGTAAATTTTTCATGTGATTAATGTCAATATATGAAAATTTGCTTCCATGGGCCAAATTTGGTTGCTCAGTAAAAACTGATTGAGTAAGCCTGTGCTTCAAAGGTATAATCGATAGTCCAGTCCTTAGTTTCCACAAGAGCCCAAAAATAAGAAGCATTCAAAAGTTTTTAATAGCAGTTTAAATATTATATAATCATTAAATTCAATATGTTTAGTTATAAAAATGTAAAAGAAAATTTTCAGTAGTACCAGTATTAAAACTTTCAGATCCCTTCTTTCAACTATTTGATTCTTATTCTAAGTAACCTTCAACAATCTATCATTATATGTAGGTCATGACTTACAATTAATTTCTAAAAAAACCCTCCCAAATAGCTCATCTCGGTAATTATTTTGTATTATGGAATTATGTAATTCTGCAATTGTGGAGCAAAGAATGCAAAACGCTTTATTTTATCACATTACTTCATTACATTATGCATAAATATTATGTATTAATGTAACTTAATAACTATTGAATATATGATTATCAGCCTTACAGAAGGAATCAGTTAAGACAGCTGTATTTCAATTTGAATTGACTTATGAAAAATAGGGAACTTTCACATTGTCATTTCAACTATGACCAAATTTAGATCACGTGAAGGCTTTCGTAATGCCAATTATTTTTGTTCCAATGATAAAGTACAATTAAAAATAACAGATTGGTGACATGCAACTAATTAAAGACCTAGCACTTATTTTGCATCGAACCGTGAACTTGATTGCTTATTTAACAGCACCATGCATAACTCCTGTGCTTTTATATTAAAGGGTACCCTTTCTAATTTAACTAATTAAGAAAAGCTATTATCATATTGGGAGTTAATGAAACTCTTAAGAACCTCAAATAATCTTAGTTAAATAGTTTAAAGTTTCAAGAAACAATAACATCTAAATGGGAAAGTTTATGTTGAATAATTATAAATAAATATAGTAATTATAAATGTTATAATAATAGATGAATCTGAAGGTAAGTTTGCCTGTAAAGTTGGTTAGCAAAACATATGCCTTTTAATAATACCCTTTAAGAGTGTATCCTATATTTCTCTTAAATGTATTAAAAAAACTGTTACTTTTAAGGTTTTCAATTCGGCTGTTACAATTAAGAAAGCACCTATGCTAATCCAACATAATAAAGTAGCTACTAAATTGGGAATGTGTTTATCTTTCTTAAGTTAATTGTTACTGTTAGTCGAACCTCGTTAACACAAACTTTCTTAACTCAAAATTTTGCTTAAGATGAACTGAAAGCATTTTTCTGGCCTATTAAATTTCAAAGATCAAATTAAACAAAACATTTAAAATAATGTCCATGGACATTATAAAACTACTGCTGTGTTTTACACTAACATGAGTTGGAATGTACGATTTTCTTATTTGCATGTTGTAACTATAATGCATTGTTCTTAATTGCTGTTCCTTAAATAATTTTCCTAATTTTTGTATGAGTATTCCTATTTTATATTTTGTTATGATATATTATATACTTTCTAAATGAGCTTTATTAATTGAATTACTAATTGTATACATGTGTTATTAGTGTATTATATTATAAAATTATAATAACTTTTAGATGTTATTGTTTTAACAATTCATTCATTCAATGCAAAAAAAAATCCTAACGGCTAACATAAAATTTGGTTAAACACAAGATGCTTAGCTCTCCCTTAAAGTTTGCAGTAACGGGGTTCGACTGTAATTTATTTTAAATGTCTTGTATTGTTCCAGGTTATCGCAGCCACCAACCGGGTCGATATCCTGGACCCAGCCCTTCTCCGATCCGGTCGTCTGGACAGAAAGATCGAGTTCCCGCATCCAAACGAAGAGGCCCGAGCTAGAATCATGCAGATTCACTCGAGGAAGATGAACGTGGAGTAAGTATCCATTGCTTACACACTTTGAAAAACTCCTGAATTGGGGACCTAATTTCCGCATTGATCTCATATTTAAATAAATACAGCATAACCTGCATGTACATCATTAAAATTTTATAAAATGGCATCAATTGAATAAATTTTCCTCTATATGTTATTAGTAGTTGTTAAATTTCTAATTCTCCGGTATATACTTTTTATCCGGGAAATATATTTCAAAGTTGGTCAACTTTTCACATTGGGCGAATAAAAAGTTTGAAATTGTAAAAAATAATTTTTTTAAAAAAAATTCTTTAGGAAGGCAATTTTTGATATTGTATAATCATATCTTTTTAGTGTTACTTATACTTATAACCATAGAGTTAATCAAAAATTGTAAGCTAAAAATTTTAATATTAAGGTTTATCTGGTCAACTTTTCACATTTGGAAAATAAAATAAAGTTTAAATAGTAAATGATATTTTTCAAAAAAAAAAAAATCTTCAGAAAGGCCTTTTCAATATCATATAATCTTATATTTTTAGTGTTATAACCATAGAGTTAATCAAAAATTGTAAGCAAGAAATTGTAATATTATGGTTTATGGGCAATTCAACGGGACTGTACATATATGATATAAATTAGTTGTCGTTATAAACGAGGTTGTTGTACAGTTGTAACAACCAAATGTGACTACCTCGTTTTATTTGATTCCTAAGATGAATGGTTCATTGTTATATACTTTTTTCTATAAAATGCTATATCAAATTGTCTGTATTTTTTTATTTGCATTTGCAATGGTTACTTTTATTTTCCATAAATATCTTTTTATAAACATCATTCTGATTTTATTGGCAAAAATATCTATGTTGTGGTTTTAGAAGGACATCAAGATTTTTTGTGTGTGTGATTCTACATTTAGGTTAAAGTCTATCCTTATGTTTCGCAACAAGGGGTAAAACACTAATCCAAAATCGAAATTAAAAAGTCTTGATTTTATTGAGCAGCTCTTAAGTGGGATTTGAAAGCCATGAAAAATTGAGATACTGTCCTTATAACTTTGGTTTTGTTGGGTAACTTTGACCCTAGGACACAACCTTGGATGTTATTGAATTTTTTTTCTTGAGTGTTTTTCTACTGATAAGTCAAGGCAGAATTGAAAAAGGCAAACACATTTTCAAAGAGTGAGATGTTATTAGCTTGAAAAGTTTGGGCCAAGCTTACCCTCCAGGACCAAAGAAGTTACCCCATTCGATTGAATCTCTAGCTTTGTCTTTTGAATGATGCATGTTTAGGGTTTGCTTTATGTTGCTTTGTGCAACAGTTATCAAAACCATGCATTTTGGAGTGGGTAATTACGTGCAAAATTATCCTGTCTGTAGTATAAATCACGTTTGTAAAAAGTGATTGTCACTGCAACTTTTAAGATTAAATGCAAAAAATGTGCAATAGTTAATCTACACTTATTATAACTAAATAATGTAATGTACTTTATTTAATTTGATTTATTTTTTAAATTTAAAAGGTTTTAATCACCTCTTAAATCGTGACTTGTACTACAGTTAAGTGGAATTAGCAGTATGTTTCTTTATTAATCTTGTGACTTTTGCAGTCCCGATGTGAACTTTGAAGAATTGGCTAGGTGTACTGATGATTTCAATGGAGCTCAATGCAAGGCTGTTTGTGTGGAAGCTGTAAGTTGTAGAGAATTATATAAAAATTATAATAATATTTAATATATTTCATTTAATTGCTATCATTTATATACCAATGCATATTCGTAAGTTTCTATTAGCAAAGGTATTTTTGTTAGTACTGATGTATTCACGTTTTTTTTATTTACTAGAAATAGTTGAATATCATTGTAGATTCCAAAAATCTGCCCTAAGAGTCCCTGTATTTTGTATTACATTACCTAGATTATTATTACCTTAGATTACTCATGCCTAGACTAACTGATAAATATAGACAGGCATCATAAGATCTGTTTTCATTTCCCGTTAGTTGGCTACTTTTTACTTAATTTCTTTTGGTGCGATTTTCATGTCTAACTGATTAGATATTCGGGTCGCCTTGAAAAATTGTTTTTGTTCACTGAAATTTCTTGTGGTTTAGGGTAAATATTTGGGAAAATACTCATTTTGTGTCCCGATTGATTGATCGAATATTATTTGAAAAAACTTTTAAACTAATTTTCTTCTGTAGTCTTGACTTTTTTTTGCTTTAAATCCTAATAAATCATCATATTTTGTGTTTTTCTTTTTTGGGAAAAGTTTGAAGCTTCCTGAAAGTGATATTGGTAATGTGTCATAACTAGAGATGCTTGTTTTGCAAAAATTATTCGTTTTATATTGTTCTAACAAATATACTTTAAAAGAGAAAACTACTTTATTTAATGTCGTTTATCAATATTATGCCTCCTTTTATACGATTGTTCAGGTTTACTGTGTGTTTTTGTTGGTGCATTGTCAGATTTCTTTCTAACTTTAAACTAGACACAAGACTACTTTTTGCATTATACCCTGTCTTGGCAAAATGTGAGCTTAGAAAAGAGTTTTTTCCTCCGTCCCTTTGCTTGGTTTTCTTCGAATCAACGCTAGTGTGTTTTTTCCCCTCCCTACTTGGGTTTGAATGTACGGATTGTTAACCCCGCAACCGTACTTCAAACACGTTAGGTTTAGAGAAGCGATGCTTCCCCTGTTTCTTAGAAAACCAAGCGAGGGGATGGCGGAAGAAAGTCTTTTCAAACCTTGCATTCTGGCTAGACAAGGTATAGATATTAACTTCTCAAATACTCTTCTGTTTTATTCATCTAAAATATTTTCCAGGGAATGATTGCTCTAAGAAGGAGTGGAACTGTTGTAAACCATGAAGACTTCATGGATGCTATTTTAGAAGTGCAAGCAAAAAAGAAAGCAAATTTGAACTATTATGCCTAGAAATTTTGTCGTCGTCTTTGCAGTTATTTCACTAAATATTTATGTCTGGACTCATTTACGTTTTATACAAAATTAAATAAAAAAAATCTTTCAAAGAGATTTCATTCTTGGATGTATTATTTTTACTTAATCCACTGCTTTAAAATGAGCATTTTTGACTCGTATAATACTTTCAATTATATATTTGAGTGCTGTTTAGTAGTGAGGCTTTTTTTTTATTAAAGCTTTTAAAAGGTTGTTATTAATAAAACAATTTGGTTTTTAAACCATTTCATTATTTGAAATACTATTTCAATAATCATTTTTAGTTTTGTATTTGTTCAACAATTTAATTTATTAATTTTTTTTATACAATAAAAGTTTTTTTTCAATTTAAATGAAGGTAAGTATGTGACAAGGAATACAAAGTAATGATTGATTTAATAATTTTAACATGAATAAAAGAATAAGCCTCATTTTTCTCGAGTTTCTAAATAGTGTGATTACAAATAAAATATACAGTGCATCTTAATTTTGAATTTCTAGAATTTCATTAGTTTCAGCAACTGAAGATAGTATGAAAAGTGACCTTCAAAGAAAGTGCAATGTTTTATGGGATTAACTTTAGTCATGTATTATTCCTGTGGTACCTTCTAGGCGACTCTCACTACCAATTTTGTTGCGCAGATTACAATAAATCTGATCTATCTGTGGATGTTAACGCATATGCCGAGATTTAATTTGGCAGAGAGAACCTCAGCCAAATGGGCCCTCCAGGAATCTTTCACATGCCACATCATCACATGCCATGCGTGCCCAAGATTTTCCCATCCTGAAAATCCGACGACTCAGCAGGGGCTCTCGAACCCGCGATCTTGGGCTTACGAGGCGGACACGTTTAACCTCTCAGCCACTGAACCGCTTAATTTTAATCCATTGTAAAGCATCGTTTTGCTTGTCAGCTTATTAAAAAACATTCTAATAAATTAAAAATAATTTAAAGCGCAAATGCGAGGCTTATCAATATTCTAGCATAACAACAATCTCGGAAACAACAGGTAAGGGGGCCCGGATGGCCGAGTGGTTAGCATCGCAGGCCAGCAGTCTGCGTGCTGTAACGGGTTCGATTGCTGCCTTCGCCCTGGGTGTACTTCCTTTCTTTGTGACGGTAAGAACTCTTTCTGTGTCTGTCTTTCTCGAAGAAGGCTTTCAAGCGTGTCTCTGATCAAGCACACAAGCCGGAATATATATGTACCTACTCCCACAACAGGTAAGAATTAGTGGATGCTTACATATTTATGAAACAATTCATCCAATTTCTCCTTAAGCTAATATCGAGGACGATAATTTCCTTTTTTACAAATTCATGTCGCCTTAACACCAGGGATACAGAAGTATATACCCGTCTCCTTGATTCCCAGATTTTCAAACAATATTTTTAAAAATTATAATTTTTGTAATTTTATTAAGCTTTTAAATTTAATATATGGAGCAGCCATCATCCACTACAGATATATGATTTCTCTCTTAAGACTTTCAGTTAAAATTTTTAATTTAAACTTATGCGGTGAAAACAAGTTTATATTGCAGCCAATTTGCTTATCTCTCGGGGTTTGGTTCAGGTGCCGGCTCGTCACTTGACTGTGGTTGTAAAATATGACGCCCGTCGCCAATAGCCCTCGTGTAGCTCTAGTGCGACGATAATTCAAACCCAACCTAACCTCGGGGTTTGGATCATATCTGCTAATTTTTTTTTATCAAATTATTGTGTATTCGGAAAATAAACTATAATCATTCAATATTTGCTTAAGTGATGATGTCACCATACCGTTTTCAGGCATCCATGTTTACAGGAACTGCCATATGTTTACCTTTGAAAATAGTATTCGGTATTGCGGCTACTTTGTTTAGTTCGGTATACAGGGAAATGCGGGTGTCTATATTTAGCAACCGGATATTATTTCTGTGAAATGTTCGTATTTTTTGTGCGACGACCTGACGTTCATGGTTAAGAAGAAATGTCTCTCACTTTGTTTGCAGATTGTTGGAATTTGTAAAAATGAATGAATTCGGATTTGATTTTAGTTTCTGCACTTTTTTTGTAACAAGAAATTATATAACGTTTAAAAAAGTGATCACTTCGAATTTATAATGTATACCCAAGGAAGCCTTTTTAATAAAAAAATATATTGTTAGATAAGGTATATTAAATGCTTTAGAATGCATTAACGTTTGAATTACTCAATGCTTTTAATAAGATATTAATCAGATTTGTTTCCTTGCTACTTATATTTGATATGAAGACAAGGAACACTGATACATTTGAGTGTCGACTTCATTTTGAGATGACAAAAAGAAAATGACCAATGACAGTGATTGCGCCGAAGAGAAGAGAGTAGGCTTTTTAGCCCATTACCCCGCTCGCCAGAAGAGACAGTCACAAGAGACACACAAAGAAGGACGCCACAAACACATAGACAAATAACAACATTTATTGACAAACACAAACATCCATGCCTTTACCGGGATTCGAGCCCGAGCCCAGCAGCTCCAAGGGATAGCACTCTAGCCATTACGCCGGCGGGCCGGCTCATTTTGAGATAGTTTTTTTTAAACAAGTTTTCTCACAGCTTAGTATTTTTTTAAGAAAGAAAATTGTGGTTATTTAACTTTTATCGACGATCTTGTTGGTCTGTATCTGTATGAATTAGAATTCTTGAACAAAAAGGTGCTATTTGCCGAATCGATGCATTCTTAGAACTTGATTCTAGAAATTATATTTAAAATATTTTGAAACACAATTTAAATTAATCGAGCTTTTTTTCGGTAACACATCCATAGTATCAATAATCATTTATTTATTTAATAAAAATAATTTATGGATTTATCATTCTGCAATTGCGGTAAAGATATCTGTTAACCTTTTCTGAGTTTTAGTGATAAATTGGGATTTTGAAACACAATTTAAATTAATCGAGCTTTTTTTCGGTAACACATCCATAGTATCAATAATCATTTATTTATTTAATAAAAATAATTTATGGATTTATCATTCTGCAATTGCGGTAAAGATATCTGTTAACCTTTTCTGAGTTTTAGTGATAAATTCTATCAAATTTCAATAAAAAAAATTCGGCAAAAGAAAACGTACTTCCCGCGATAATGAATTTTAAAAAAATCACAACTCTTTTTCGGTTGTTAAGTCCCTCGTTGACTTAAAAGTTTAATTCCGCCATCTGATTACCACCGGTTTCCGCTATTGCATCTGAAGATTCACAGATGACATAAGATGCGCAGAAAGAGCCACCAAAAAGAGAAAAACGGCCGGAGAAACCTCTTCAAAATCAGTGCATCAGAAGCAAAAAGACCCAAGTACAAATACAATTACTTTCAATTACTTATTATGAAATATAAGGTAATGAAGGTATTGCGAAGGGATCGAAAATCCGAAATGGAGATTATGTGTATGCTACACGTTTTGGAGGATACTGATTCCTAAAAAGTGATTTCTGAACATTATTTCGTCTGTGGGACTGTCTATCTGGAATTCTGCCACTCAATTTAAAAAAGATACAAACTTCAAATTTGGTACACGAGTCCCCAGTACTTGTCACTTTGAGACAATCACACATGCTCAAAGGGAAGCCGTAGCTCTCATAAAACTTTTTAGTAAATGATAATAATTACCCTTTAAAGGATATAATTTTAAATATTAACTTATTGTATGAGAGTGGTAATTGGAAGTAGTGTAATGTTGCACAACCCTAGTTTTTTTAAAGATTTTTTTGCAGTTTCAGCTACAGAATGAATTCCTTCCTTCCCCCCAAAAAAGTAATTTGTGAGCATAAAACATAAATTCGAATTGAAATATTAGGCGAGCTTTGATTCCTATGGTTCTTGCACTCTCACTTGCAAAGTTTATAAAACTGACTTGTGCCCCTTTTGCTCCTGGTATACAAAGATTATCACTCATCTCAAGAGGGTCCTTCCATCACATAAAACGGGCTCTTCGTCAACGTTTTTTAACGAGGCTTAAAAAGAGGCGATGACAGGTTGTCAACTGTCTCCAGCCAGAGAGTGGGTGACACCAGTCTCTGTCTGGATCTGCCTCTCCGAGAGGCATCGGGTGTACCTCTCTTGCCGAACTTCAATGAGCTGGAGCTCCAGGACACATAGTTCAGTATTGGAGATGGCACTTGAAGTTAGGTTTTTAAATTTTGTGTCGTTTTTGCTTGTCTCGTTGCTTTTTGTTTCCCGCCAAGTGGATTCCAGGGGTTCTTTGGTTCAAGATAGTCGTAAGTGTTTTTTTTTATCTGTGGAAGTTCAAGTACTTATTTTATTGAAGTAAAAAAAAAAGGATATTCATTAATCCTACTTTAAATAACATGGTTTTGGTTAGATTATTTTACTTTTTGGTGAGATTATACATGCTTTAATTTGGGAAGATTACAAATACTTTTACGCGTCAAAAGTATTTTAATAAACTCGATCTTGTATTGTTACTACAACTTATTTAATATTTTTAATTTCAAGAATGTTTTAAATGTTTTCCAAAGATTATAATAGTATTTCGAAGAAGTCGGGGTTAATTAAGACATTTAGAATGAAGGATAATTAACCCTTTCAGATCTGAAAATTGGTCTTCAATGCTTAAATGACATCTATGTCTTTCTATATTACTAATAAATCCCATACTTTTAAAAAATAATGTTCGAATAACATTCATTTATTAAAACTCGGTACTTTAGGTCACATGCCCTAGTCAATGCTCTGTCTAGTTAGAGAAGCACTACGATTTTCACTTCCTTTTTGCAATTTTTCTCGCTAAGACGCCATATTTACTACTGTTAGACAATGGAGTTATTTTTATCCATTACTTTATATGTTTCGGAAGCTGTACTAAGTTGAAGTCATGATAGTTTTTTTCCTGAGCCGTCAAATTGTGGAATCTATTTATTCTATTGTACAGTAGAATCCCGTTTATCCGAATGCCGGTTATCTGAAATTCGGTTTAACCAAAAGGCTCGGGATTATTATTTTTTTTTTTTGCTAAAATATGAAATGTTTAGGCATAAATAAATACACAAAAAATAAATACGTACTTACAACATTGGATTTATTTCTGAAAATATGCAGTAAATTTTTATTTGTGCTGCTCAATTTTTGTCCCGTGCCTTTCGGATAAGCGGTACTCTACTGTAATTGGGACATTATTTTTTTCAACTTAAGACAACATTGCTTCATCAAAAATGCAAAACATATTTTCAGAGACCTATCTTTTTGTCCATCTGTCTCTACGTCCGGGGTGACATCCGTCTATATGTCTGTCGACTGCTTTCTCATTTGAATTACATTAAAATACTTTTTGTCAACTTTAGACTTTACATTGCTTTCATAAAGATGCATAGTTTTTTCCCTTAATTTTACTAGAGCACCACGAGTTTCTCATGTCAAGGTGTGTTTTACTGTTTATAATTTATTTTACAAACTACACTTCGAAGTGTGATGCATTTTATTTTTTGCAATGTTTTAAAGTTAATGCAAATTGGTATACTAATTATTTAATTTGTTATAAAATTTGTTTAAATTCAATACTATTCATTTAGAAAACGCATAATAAAATTGATTTTAAGCTTATTTACTTTTTATGATTGTTATAATTTCTTCTCATATCATTTTTGAAAATTAATTTTAAGTAATTCTTTTTTTTTAAATTTTGGACTTACGCCTTAAGCTTGTTTCAGAAACTGAAATAATTTAATCAGTTACACAGTATTTGAAAAGAAATATTCATCACAAGGTTGCTAATCTTTTAACTCCTACGTATGACATAAATGGGTCAATCGTATATCCTATATGTATCGAGCGCTACATTTATATTAAAAATGAAATGAAATTTTATAAGAAGTTTTATACTTGGCCTTAATTAGTGAAAAAGACAAATAATGTCACAGGAAAATGTTACAACAAAAGAAAGCGGTTATAAAAGTTTTTTTTTTTAAGTCAATTTCTATAAATGAAGTATCAGTTTGAAACTAAACGTAATCGAATGAGGTCATTGAAATTTGAGCAATTTTTTTCTCCAACAATTATTATTTTTTTTTATTCCGATAACTACATCAAACTAAGATAAAATATATTTCATTGGCTTACATGACAAAACCTAATTTAAAGCAACTTATTTGCAAAATTACAAATTTTAAAGAAATCCCATTCCTTACATATTTCCAATTTTTTAAACAATATTTTACCACAATATAAATCCATGAATCATTCAAAATATTCTTAGCAGAAATATTTTACTGAAAGATAATTAAATAACGTAACAAAATTATACATTTTTAAATTTACATATAACTTAAATGTGTTCATCAATACAATATGCAATTTGATAAGTTTCGTTTCGGAATTCGTTTCAAATTTCTCTGATTCTTCAAAATGTAATTGAATGATTCAAAATAAGTGAGTAAACAATTTCAGTTTTAATAATTATCCCTAAGTACTTTTAAAATGATTGCAGATCCACGCCAAAAGTAACACTATTTTATTTCCACTAAAATTTGTAGATGTAATAAATTCATCATTAAACAGAATTAAAAAGGTTTCAATAATGAAACGTCTTGATAAAGACTTTGCAATTAAGTTTAATAAGTGCAGAACATCGATGCATTATTTTTAAATAAATCATATCTTTTAAAAAGGTTAAAATTGACCGGATTAAATAAAAATTTACAAATAAACAATTTAAGGATGCTTAACAAATATTTTAATATGCGAGTTCAGAAATGCAATACTTAATAAACCAATTAGGATATTTTAATGAATATACGTCAGTATTAATTTATTGAAATATATGTTGAAAATCTAAAATGGAGATTTTGTGTTTTCTACACGTTTTAATAAGGTTTTCGCGAAAATTCGATATACAAAAAGGTTAGTTATAACAGAACGATTTTTGGTTTTAAAGTTATTGCTGAAAAACGAAAAGAATTACAGACTTCCAATTTGGTACAGAAGTTCACAGTACATGTCGGACGTCAAAATAAAGTAATTGGCAATTAGGTAGTTAAATCGTTTCTGGTTGTCTATTTTTAGACTCCTTTGGAGCTTTAACACCTTGCATACGACTGGACATCACCAAAATAACTGCCGACTTATAAATGGCTCGTGCATCAGACAAAAATGTCCAGCGAATAACACCCCGTGTAGAGGAAGTGCACGTTAAATATGCTCCTACAATAAGTCCCAACGCTGCTTCTCTCCTTGGGAAGTTGCCTACTCAGCTACACTCTTAAAACATAAGAGTGAAGTCCACTCCAGTTGGAGAAGTGCATTTTCGACACTGGAAAGGATTGAATATTAACTCAGACTGAGTTAAAATCACTCGTTTGGAGTGATCCTGTCGGAGGCTTAACACACAAAGAATCCACTCCTTCCGGGTAAGTGCATTTTCCAGACTGGAGGAGTGAAATTAACTCAGACTGAGTTAAAATCGCTCGTTCGTTTTAAGAGTGTACAGGCTCATCACTTGACCATATAGTTCTACATTACGACGTCCGTCACCAATAGCTCTAGTGCGACGATAATTCCCACTAACCAAACCTTTATTCCAGGGACAACAACTGAGTTGGGCAACGCGTTGTGCAACAAAAATGCCAGCATCGCCCTGCTGTTTCGGGAGATGTCCTCTCGTCCGAGGCCGTTCACTCACACGATAGTCACCATCGATTTCTTGGTGACGAGTTACAGGCTCACATTTGGGATAGATCCAAGTAAAGGAAAAAGTAAGTGGTCACAATGGAAATGTTTCAGACAGGGACTGCTCTTCCATAAGGCCTGTTAGGCCCGGTCCTAGGGCCCCCAAATTTTAAGGGCCCCTAAATTTCAGTTTCTATTGTAGTAAATGCCGTAAATCCCCAAAATATCAGAAAACTAAAATGAATTCTGAAACTTCACTTTTTTTTTCTTGGTTATGAGTGAGAAATTGTCCTATGGGGGGGGGGGGGGGGATATTTTTGATCGATATTTATAAGGCAGGCAGTAAAACCGTAGCAAAATTTGATACACAGGTCCATATTGCACCATCACTTTGGAAATCATACAAAACATTTTCCGTGAAGGGGCCCCCAAAATAGGTTAGTGCCTTTTGCCCGGGTTTTCCTAGAGCAGGCCCTGGTTTCAGATGATGTAACTCTATTTTTTTCCTTTTTATGTGTACTGTGATTTCATTAGTTGCTTCGGTTTCACGTACTGTGATTTCATTGGTTGATTCGGTTTCACTTGCAAAATAACCGATAGAGATGAAAATAATTTTTTCTTTCTATGGCAATTAGCTTTCTTTAACAAATGTTTTGAACATCCAATACCATAGCAAGAAGTAGGCTTTTAAAAATGTAATAAACAAACTATTTTTAGAAAACTCATTTTCGAAATGAAAACTTAGATAATTCCAGGCAACAAGTGGAGTCAAACCGTTGAAGCTGTTGCCATCCACGACTTGAAACATCCCCATAAACAATAGTTCTTTTTTTAATTAAATAATATAAACTTTTGATTGACGATTTCAGTGGACAAGTTTCACGTCTTGAGTTGCAACAGTTCTAGAGGAGATGTTTTAGTTTTTGTTCCTCCAGGAATTACATTTGAAGAGTACAGGGAAAAAATACTTCATTGTATAGGAATCTGTCTGCATCAGGCCTCTTTGGCGACGATAGCTAGCCATTGCCTAAACTGGTATAATGAGCGGTTTCTTACTTGGTTCCTCTTTATCACCATAGGCCGGGTGGGTTGCTTGCGGGGTATAAGGCAACATTTGACGTAAATTTGAAATCAAAAGTAGGAGCAGCAATTGAATCGGTGAGTGCAGAAACAACGTCAGTCACAAATTTCAAATTTTTCAGGAGGGAGAAAAAACGTAATAACCCCCTCCTCGATTTCTGCACTCAACACTCAAAACAAACGTCCTGTATTTACGGAACTACTCAACAGACTAACGTTGTTTTTGCACCCAACACGCATCTTGCCTTTCTGCGCTTATTTTCATTGAAAACGAATTTTCGGATTTTTTTTACTGAAGTGGTTTCTGCACTCACCGATTCAATTCCTGTTGTAAACTTAATTGTAATTTAACTTCTTTGAAATCAACTTCCAGTGCTCCTGACCGTGAACGGCCCCCAGGAACTGGAAAGAAAGTACCAGATACCAGGGAACGTGTCTGCCGGTGAACACATCGCGGTATTTGTACCGGACCCGAGGGAGTCCTCGCCGGCCAACCTCAGGGTGTACGTCAACTGCACCCTGCAGCAGAGCATAGAACTGCCCACGTCCATGTTCGACATGTTGAAGCAGAACACGGAGGTGCAAGTGGTGAGTGGCGAAATCTGAAATCTACCAAGTTACACTGCTCAAAACAATTAGGGGAGCACATGTTTTAAAATCTTTCGCTCCCAATGATTCCATTGGGAATCATCAGGTTGTGATTTTTTTCTGACTAAGTTAAATTCGCCACTTATGTATCGTTAGATACATTGTTAGATGGAAGAATAACGTATTTTGAAGAATTTAATATTTTTTTTATATTAATGAAAATAAAAATATGGTGTAATAAATTTCACTTTAAAACAGTTTTAGAAAATAAATTGACCCTAAATTTTTCATGCTTGCATTTTTTAGATGTTTAAAAATATATTTCAGCTATTTTTAACAAAAAAAGTTTTGAAATAATTATTGTTATATTTTATTAAAAAGTTATTATTCCATTTCCCCCCTTTAAATTTAAGTATTAAAAACTTACGATTTTTTTTTCTCCTGTTTTTTACTGTTTCATTTCGAATGCATAGTGAACCTATTTAACAAATTTTAGATTTATAGGATAAAAATTAAAAAGTTGGGAGTGAAGTTAAAGTTGGAATTAAAAAGTGCTCCCCTAATTGTTTTGAGCAGTGTACTTGACGTTTAAAAAAAATACAAAAGAGGTTGTAACGACAATACGAGAACACCAAATGACCAAAGTTTTTTTTTATGTTTGATATATGTTTTGGTTCAACTTCATAAACCAATTCACCAGTGGGCGCCATCTCATAACTCATTTCAAAATAAAAGTAACGTTGAAAACTTATCCCATTGAAAAACTTGACCCTATCGCCCCTTCTGTTAAAGAAATTAAATAAAAATTAAAAGACAGAGATATTTCAAAAATAAAAATGGAGTTTATTAAAATACTTGTTTACGAGATGCACTCATTTATTTAACTTATCCAAATGCTACTATAATTGACATGTATATTAATTAATTACTTTGTCTGATTTATAAAGGTTTTATAATCCGTTATTATCTTCAATCATTAAAAAAATGCACTCATTTGGTCCTCATTTTCGAGTCTAAAACTACCCGAAAATATGCCGTTACTTGATTACAAACTTAGAATTAAAAATAAATTTCAAAGCATCGTATAAATTTGTCGACTTTAAAAACAACTCCGTGAATAATACTTATAATTAGAAATGAAACATAAACACACCCATTAAAAAGTTTGACAAACGAGCTAGCAAATAATACTTCGAAATGGCAATTAATTCAAAATAGCAAATCAATTTCCTACTATTTTTTTTCTTTGAATCAGTAGCAAAGATTATGGTTTTAGAATCACACTAGCAGTTTATTAATGGACAAACATTTTTAATAATTAGTTCGTTAAAGTTTTTCTAACCGCAAAAAAAATACACGTCAAGGAATTTAAATTGCAGTTATTTGCAGTGACTTCAAATTGGTGATTAATGAACGTAATTTTATCGCTTCAAAAATTGAAATTTTTATAAATCAGCAAAGGCAGAAATTATTTTAAAATATTTGAAACAAACATTAAACAAAATATTTGAGATATTTAAAAATAAAAATATTTAAAACAAATATTAAATAAAATATTTGAGATATTTAAAAATGAAACTCATTACGTGAAATTGGAATTCAAATCATAATAAAGTTCATATTTTAAATATTATTGATCATCGTTACTTCCTACGCCTTCTATAAATTCTTCAAAACATTCTCCAATAAGAAATAGTAATTTATGAATAAACCACATAGTGGGAGGGATCTAAAAATAGATTTAAGAATCGATTGAATATTTCTGCTGTAGAATCTAATGTTGACAAATTATTCAAAGATAGTTCTTAAAGCGCTTCTTGTATCACAATATATGATACGACACTTTTGTAATTTATAATGAAATACAGGTTAAAAAAAATAATTTAAATTGAAAGATCTATAATAATCTAGCTTACAATGACTTTTTTTAAAATTACGATATATATGTTACAATACTTTTTGTTAATAATAATACAGGTAATAAAAACTAATTTAAATTGAAATATACTCAATAAAGTAATATTTTAAATTACTTTTTTAATTACAATCTATATGATACGATATTTTTGTAAGTTATAATAAATATAAGCTAAAAAGTTAAATTGATATTGAATAGAAAAAAATGAAGAAATTAAATTATGAACTAATTGTATTGTTCTCTAGTTTGAATTTAAATGAATTCATATGCTTTTAGAAACTCAGAACCATGGAATAACCTAACCATGTGTCAGCGAAATAAAAACGTAATTTTTTTTTAATATTTAAAGATGTGGCAAACTCTACATCTGGACAGACGAATGTTATGAATCACCGAACTTGTGACGTTAAAGTCAAATCTGTTTCAAAAGTCCTAGAAGACAAAAATCATTTTGAGTCACAAAATTTTCGCTGAAAAGGTTTAGTTGAAAATGTTGTGGTAGTATGGATCAGGTGTAGGATCGAATTTGGTACAAAATTGAACTTGGAGGGTAACTAAATATCTTAAATTCAACAAAAATCATGTCCGTATTTTAAATTCAACGAAAAATCATCTCTCAATTAACCAATTTTTGTTTATGAATAATTGGACTGTTGGGCGCCCTGTGGTAAGAGTCTCGTGCAACGGATCGAAAGGTCCCGCGATCGAGTCCTGGTAGCTGAAAACCTACCGAGTATGCGGAGTACGAGCTCGTTAAATCTGTTGGATCCGAAAGTCCTGTGGGCGGTCATTGCGCAGTTCCCCACGGGTACAGGTTCCTGGAGACTATTTCCCTCCCCTTCAGGGACATGTCTGAATTGTGAAGGTGGCGCTCGATAGATGGCAGCATCTGTCACGTATGTGTGTGTGTGTTGTGTCTGGCTAACTTGACGAAGGTTTATAAGCGGGTCTTTGACCAAGCACACATGCCAGAAAATGTATGTATACCAACCAACAAACCTAGCCAATTTTATTTATCAAAAATAGTTTTGGTGTCTTTGAGAGGAAAAGTGGTCTTTTTGAAAGTACCTTACTTGGGGTAGCTTCCTTCTCACTCACATATATTTCAATGCAAACAATAAAGGCGAATATCTATAACAGATAAAAATAAATAAAATATTAAAATTTGTGATGCTCAGAAAATATCTTTCAGCTGAATTTTGTCACATTATTTTCAAAGAGTCAAAAATAAACAGGGAGAAAACTCAGATATTCTATACTTTCTAAAATTCCTTTCTATAAAGTTTACAGAAACTATAAGTTGAATGAAATATTTTCACGTCGCAGTTATAAAGTATAAATTCTTTCACGGCTAAATCGATTGTATTGATTTAAATTCAAAAGGGGAAACATAACTCGCATTTCCACCATTTTGATTTATCTCTTTTTATTTTAAACCACGGCATTGAAATTCAGATGAAATATTAAGCAAAACGCGATCAAATAAGTGAATAAATTTAGAATAGATAGAATATTAATCTAGATACTAAAGGATATAAATGAATAGAGAGTATGTTTAAAAATATACAGAGTCTTGCATTTCCGTTATTTTAATACAAATTAACAATTAATATTTTTGAATTAAATTAATAAATTTAACATTAATTCAAATGCAATTTCCTTACGAGGTGGCTCTTAATGATTTTTTTTAATGAACTTTTGCACAAGTTAATTTTTTATACTGTACTAGAGCTTGTTGTTTGGGTGTCAATATTTGTACTGCTATCTGCTATTAATTGAAAATACAATATTCAAAATTTAAATTTAAAAACAAACATTGTTTTACATAGGGGAGGGTGGGGGCTATTGGGACAATTTCTTTTCAACCTCTGTAGTTCATCAAAAATATAAGAATTTTAATTTCTTTTTTTACAAGCTCATAAATTGAACATTCATTTACTTAAAAAGTCAGTCGACAAATGTTATGACATTACCCTATCTTGGTTGCTGAGCATTTCAAACAAACATGTAAATGTCCCATTAGCCCCCATATGTGGGGGCTAATGGGACAGGGTGCAGGGCTAATGGGACATGCTAAATGTTGCCAAAAAATATTTAAAAAAGGGAAAATGAATGAGAAAATTACCAGAAAATAAAATTTTAAAGCAAATATCATTTACATAAATGTACACATAACGAAATTTTATTTTTTTAAACAATTATTTCCCATTGAAAGATGAAATATCAAAGTTAAAACTCAATCAAAGATGCTCCCATAATTTTTGTTGAATCACTGGAAAGGATTGTTTTATATATAATTCTTTAGTTTTGTAACTAAATCTTCTAAAATTTATCCCAAACTTGTCCTCTTTTTCACGGTACAAGGACTTAAAAGACCGTCTTTATCTTCAAATAGCGTACCATCGTTCGCCTTTTTCATATAATTTTAACGAACATTTTCAGTTCATCACCTTCTTTTTCAGAAATCAATAAAACGAATAAAAAATAGCTTTCGTCCTAGCAAAATTTACCAACAACAATTTAATTATCTTCACCAAGCTCTGTTCAGATGCAATTAACGAAATTGCAGGTGGAAATATGTCACCAATAAAGCTACTTGAACTTTCACTTATTATATGATGAAAAAAGTTTAAAATTAAAATTTAAAAAAGTTTTTGGCAACTTGACTGAATAAGATATTAGAGATTTATATAGATTCTTCGAGAGAAGCATACAAAGCTAGGTTTATTTGTGTCCCATTAGACCCCACTGTTTCTGTCCCATTAGACCCCACAGTGTTGTTTTTTATAAATGACCCAACACAAAAGCACTTATACTTCACCACGATATTTGACTTATACTATCTTAATCTAGGATATTTCATCTATCTAAAACTGTAGTTTCATTCAAAGAAAGTTTTTATTCAATGCTTCAAAAGTGAAAAACAAGGTACACTTTTAATTAACTTTCAATTCTCCAAAACAACAATTCTTCTCTCCACTTCAGCACATGTGTTTAATGGCTTATCTTTGGTTTTTAAAATGTGAAAACTAACTGTTACAATGCTGTAGTGTGGAAAAATTTGTAAAAAAGTTTAATTTTCCCAGCTTTAGGGCGCTTGTCCCATTAGCCCTGCGTCCCAATAGCCCCCACTCTCCCCTATAAAAAATTAAATTTTGTCTTACGAATCATAACTTTCAATAAATATACATATTTAATCCCTTAAAATATAATGGTTCAAACCTCAAACTTATTGCCTTATCAAAAAAAAAAAAAAAAACCTTTAAGAGCAATGGTTTCAACACAATAAAAAATATTTGTTCATTTTAATTGAACAACATTTTTCCCTAACTACCGGTAACATGATATTTATATTTTATTAATATATTCCTCACTACATAGCTTAGCACTCTTTACACAAGGGGAAAAACAAAATGATTAACACACTTTGAAATTTTTGAACATTTTTTTTTATAAATTTTTACAAAATATGCAATAAGCCTTTGACAACTTGTAGCACGTGTCACAGCACACATTTTCGCGAAAAAATATAGCCATTGCGTAATTAGATGGCACGCAGAATAGGTAAAAGCCGAGATTTTTTGTTCGAATGTTTTTGCGTAAAAATACGCGCTATGATGAGTGTTACAAGACGTCATAAGCATTTTAAATAAAGCCGAGCTTTTTTGTTCGAATGTTCTTGCGTAAAAATATGCGCCCATAATGAGTGTTACAGGACGTCATAAGCATTTTAAATATTTCTTGGTACTTCATGAGAAAATTTTTAAAAATAATAAAACCTCATTTTACCCAGCCCCTGTCCAACACAAAGCCTTTACTCTTCTGATAATGGCGTTTAGGATCTAAATAATTTTCTAACGCCTTCAAGCTTGGTTTAAGCTCAGCGTGAAAGTGGTTAATTTAACAAGAATCACAAAGGAAGTGAAGAATGACTTTTGGACAGTCTTCCCATCAATTAGCAAAATTGATTACAGTGTTTTGTTACAGGATAATTGCCATTTAGCGGTATTGACAGATAATTTTAGGTTGCTAATTAAGGGTCGTTTTTAAACAAAAGTCTGTGAGTGATGGCTGTTTTTACTTGTTCTGAAAGACACTAAACTGGAAAACAGTTTGATCATTGTCTGGTATTTAAATTTGATTTGAATTAAAGTTCACTTTACGAGAGTTGAATTAACTTATAGATTGTGTTTTGATGCACAAAAAATGACATAAAATATTATAATGAAACTTATATTTAAATATCTTTTTTTGTTTGAGTTTGGGAAAAGTTTTAATTTTAGTTATTTTTCAAACAATATTCGGATTCTATATAATTTATTAGGGACAGTTGAATTCTAATATTTAATTCGTATGTGCTTCAATTAGAAATTTAATTTCTGAAATTACAAAAAAAGGTACGGTTTAATAATAAATAACAGCTTGAATAATAACAAATTGTTTGAAATATTACATTGAATGACTAAATTTCTTTTATTATAGGAACGTGACAGAAAGATGAACGTCACGGTTTTGACCGGAATCACGTGGCAGAAAGCTCTGGAACTCAGCGGATGCATCGTGAGACAAGCAGCACAGAGTACGCAGCCGGAGTATGAAGTGTACTACAATGCCCGAGGTAAAATTACACCAAAGCCACGTTCACAGAATGTGCAGAGTTACAGGGGGAAGACCCCTTCATCTACTGGGAATCTGTCTGTATTAGGTCTGCTTGTGGCGACAATATCGAGTTATCGAATAAGATGGTGTGAAGAAACCATGGAGTTAGGAAAGAGAATAGAGTGGCCCATGTATAGAAAGAAGACCTACAAAAGAAGCATGCTAGAGCAATGCATCTTGGGATATCTCAGTGCCAGTTGTCACGTGCAGTTGCTCAAAATTCCGCTAAAGAGATGCATCTTGGGATACCTCAGTATGCGCAGTAGCTTGAAAAACCTGACATCCCTGCTTCAAACCATTTGAACTGATATACCATTCTACTCCTCCTTCCTAACTCTATTTTAGAAACCCGTTTCGATTTGGATCTTATCACGGGTTTACTATATCTGTGATCGAGATTCACGCCATACACTAGTTTAAAGCTTGAATCGCGAAAGAAGAACAGAGGTAGAACCAGGGTAGACCCTGGGTAGAACTCGGTTTCCTTTCGCAACTACTAGCCAAGCAGACCTCAATACCGAAAGATTCCCAGTCCATGAATTGCCCCCCCCCCCCTCCCCCCCCTCCCCCGTGCTCGTCATATGTATTCTATTTATCAGCGATTGGAAAGATACTTTTAAAAAGATACTTTATTTCCCCCAAGGGCCGCCCCGGTGGCTGAATGGTTAGCGTACTAGTCTTTGGAGCTGCTGGGGTCGGGTTCGAATCCCGGTGAGGCATGGATGTTTGTGACAGTCGATAAATGTTGTTATTTGTCTATGTGTTATTCATTTCTTTGTGACTGTAAAATTTCTTTCTGTGGGTGTCCCACTTGACGAAAGCTTATAAGCGGTTCTCTGAACAAGCACACAAGCTGGAATGTATACGTATCATACCATACCATACTATTTCCCCCAGTACAGTTCTTATTTAATAAAGTGACTCTGTTACAGTTACGTTAGGTTAGTTTGAATTTCGTGGCACTAGAGCTACACGAGGGCTATTGGAGAATTTAGAACCACGTCAGCAAACCAGTTACAGATACTTAATATGAAAAGTAGCTAGTTACAGGTAATTTTAGGAACTTGAAATTGTTAGAAAGATTAAAATTTAGCCATCTTTTTTCAAAGAGAACTAGGTTAAAGAATTAGGGATAATAAGAAAAAATCAAGAAAATTCTGCTCTGTTAAAAGATAATTTTAAGTAATTAAATTTAAGCAAAATGCTGAACTGTGTCGAAAAAAATCTGTAAAAAGTGGCATGAGAAGTAACGGGGAAAGGAAAGAAAATATTTCGTTACTTCGTTACAGCTAAAAGTAACTAAGTTACAGTTTCTGTTACTTTATGAAAAATCTAACGGCGTTCCTCAGCATTACCTAAAAAAAGTAATGTGTGTCATTTGGTCATTTGGCCAAATAAACAGATCTTAAATATTGGAAAGGTGTTAAATACGCAGAATCGAACACTAAAGTTATTTTTAAGTGCTACTTTAATAAGTAATACTTTATAAAAGTATTTGAGTTTGCTCATTTGAAAGTAACATTTTTTAAAAAGACAATCATGTACAAACCACCATTTGAATGTGCCCCATATAGTCCTGAACGTTTCTGAATAGAAGAGCTTAGTGGAAGAACGTGCTAAGTGACGAGATGGTGAAAACGAGAAAATGAAGATTAATTTTTTTAGTTTACAGTTGTTGAAAACGGAACTAACAAACCGTAAAAATATATACTTAACTTAAATTTTATTAAATAGAGGAAACTTGACATCGTTAAAGAAGTTAGTAATATGTTCCTTGACCGAAAATCTCAATTTTTTCAAAAATGTCACTTAGTACGTTCTTCCACTAAGCTTTTCAATTATTTTTTCAGTGTAGATTTAAAAGCTTAGATTCTTTATTTCCTTTTTTTTATTTATCAAGTAGCTACTTTTATAAAACCCTTTAATTTCAGAACAAGACAATCTTGTACGTTCCCTGACAGAGCTTACTTTAGCACTCAAAGAATTAAGAGGAAATATGGATTTGCAGGTAATTATAAAAATTCTATTCTACTAAATCCACAGAAATTTGAGTGCAAGTATATTTGCCATGTATAGTAACCATATATTTTATATTTGTATTTCAATTTGTACATAATTAACATTAGGTTTCTCAGTGGCTGAGAGGTATTACGTGTCCCCCTAATAAGTCGGTGGGTTCAAACCTCGGTTGAGTCGTTAGATTTTCTGAATGGAAAAAAATCGTCGACACGTATGTCTTATGATTATGTACGGCATGTTAAATATTGCTTGAGTACCCATTTGGCTTGGCTTCTCTCAACAAAATTAATCTCTACATGATTTCACATCAGCAGAGAGCTCATATTTATTGTAATCTGAGCTTCGAAATTGGTAGCGAGAGCCGCCTAGATAATGCCATAAAATATTTGGTCTTAGTTCTGTTGAGAGAGAATTCGCCGAGTGTGAAAATTCTTGACCGCCAATAAAGCAGCCCCGTTGGAAAAAATTATCATGAGAGGAAAATAAAGGGATAGCCACTTTCTGAAAGATGATAGAACTTTATTCACAGCATTTAATATAACAGACTTCAATTTCTTGATAATTTTTTTCGAATATATCGAACGATTTACGATGAATGTTGTTTTGAATAAAAATCATCGATTATAGAACAGACTCCGGAATGATGAACTATAACATAAAACAGAAAAAAAAAACGAAATTTTATCGACTTGTTAGAAGAAAACTGGATGAATATGTGCCAATTTTTTTCCAATTGGTTGTAAGGAAAAAAAACTTTTGTTATCTTTAATATAGTTAAGCTTAAATCTTCATTAATTATCAGTTTTATTTAGGATACCCTTTTTATTTTACAAAAATAACGTCCTGACATAATAATCAAAATTATTATTATTATTTTTTGTTTATAAGTAGATCTAGATTTCAAGAGTCCGTTGACAGTTCATAATTTATTTTTAATTTTTCAATGCCGGAAAAAGCTGAAATGTCATAAGAGATGAATTAAACTCCAATTATTCAATTGATATAAAACAAAAATTTTACTTAATTATTCCCTAGTAATTATTTAAAGAAAATAATTCGGACTGAATTCGGAAAACAAATTTTCACTCATAAATTTAACTATTTAGTAAATGACTCTACAAAATTGTAGAATAGAAATGCTAGAATAGTAGAAGTGCATAAATAAGGTGAAGTTTTCTTTTCCGAAAATATTCACGAAAAGCAAAACAAATAACCTACCAAAAGAGAGTACCTTTAGAATTATTATTTCGCTAGCACTATTTAATTTTTTTCTCTGAGCTTTGGTCGTTACAAAGAGTAATCGATTTTTATCCAAGTGCTTGATTATATCTAAGTATAGGAAAAAAATCGTTGAAATTTTTCAAGGTAATCAATGTTGTGTCAGTAGCAAAATCTGAGATATACGATGTTCGATTATTTTTTTATAACTTGATTATTAGAAATTCCTTTTTTGAAATAATTACATCGATTGGTTATCTTGTTTTAATACTAAGTGAATTTTCATTTCGTACAATTTTGCTAGTCAAGCGAGTGGGCCCGGATTCGAGTCACGGATAAGACATAGATATTTGTGTTGTCCCATGTACACGAGGGGAACCTGTTTGTTAAATCTGTGGGTACGAAGAATCCTGTGGGCGGTTGTAATAGCAGTTACAATTTTTTCAAATATTCAGGAGAAAAATACCCATCCTCTGCAGAATTGTACCTTTTTGAGGAGGTGCCACCCTCTTCTTTTTTGAGGAGGTGGCGCTCTCTCGGAGTAGAAGTCAGGCATCCACCTTCATGGGTACTCAAAGCCTTGTGCTAATGAAGCTACTGCACCTCTCTCGCCTTCCATGCAATGCTTGGAGGTCACGACAACAACAACTAGTAAAACTGTATAAATCTGTGGATTTTGTATGTCTATTGTTGAAAACATTTCAATTGTTCTTCAGCAACGTAAAATTCCATTGCTGAATTTAGTCCAGTGTTCCTGTCAAATTACGTTTCATTTCGACGAATTGCATCAAAATTGTTGTTGCTGTCTTGTATACGGATTATTCCTTTTCGAAGACGTTTTAAAATGCAACTTTAATAATAATCCCCCTTGCACTACAACACAACACTTAGAACTCCAAAATCCGCAAAAGTTATCTAATATATTTATATACAAAACATTCAAATGCTCGATTATCTCCTTTGCAAAAACCCAATTGAGGAGCTTAGTTTAAAAACGTACTAAGTGACATTTTTGAAAAAAAAAACTGATAATTTTGAAAAAATAAACATGTTATTAACTCCACTAGAGATATCGAGATTCTCCCTCTTCATAAACTTAATGTTAAGTATATTTTTTCACCTTTTGCAAGTGCCGTTTTAAACATAGAGGTTGTTTTTCATCGTATCTAAGTAGAAAAACGTATTCATAAGAAAATACTTTATTCATTCTAACCTCTTCCAGTACTTCTAAAATTTTATTTAAAAAAAACTATTGTAATATTTATAACTACTTATTATCAGTTTTAAAATTTAGACAATATATATTAAGCTTCGATGAAATTGTCAGTTAGTTTACTTCCTTGTGTTTCTTTTTATGTGTTGAAGTGTTTGTTTGCATTTCATTTATTTGTTTTTTGCAAGTATCCTTGTAATATATTAATGTTAGTATTATGTATAGTATTATATTATATTATGTATAGTATTATATTATGTATAGATTCTGCCAACCCTTGTAATTGGGTTTAAGCTCCATTGCAGTAAATTTCCAATCTATCTATCATCTATAAACGTATCTAAGTACAAACAAACAATTTTAAACCTCATTTTCCCGTTTTCACCTTTTTGTCACATAGCACACAGTTCAACTAATCTCTTCAGTTCTCCTGATAAAACCCTCCTAAACTCCTTTCGGGATATAATAATTCCCGAAATGCTGTTTCGAATCCAACTATTCCTTATATTTATCGCACTTTTCCTTCCTTTGTGGTGGGACCACTCGTCCCGGCCACACAATGAAATCTAATTAGTCCGTTCCTCTAAGGCCATAATTGTTCCTTTTGTGTTTCGAGTGGAATTTGGAACGTCGCTCTTCTTCGACAATCAATCGGCAACCCGAAAAGCTGAATATGGAATGAGAGCAGGATGGTGACTCTTCGGTTATTTTAAGTGATCAGCTCGGTTTGTTGATGTTTTCATTACAGTCAAACGTGGTTACAATGGCATCGTTTACAGCGACAGCTCGTGACTGACAAATGACAGTGATTGCGCCTTCTATAGTAGATCTATTTAGTATGTAAGCTTGGAGCGCATTTCCTCCCCCATCAATGAGTGCGGTTTTCTTAGAAGCGGGGTGATTTATAGCTGTTTCGTTTTTTTCCCCACCCTTCATGAGGAAATACTAACTGTTTTGATTTTAAACCTCAAGCGCGCTAGGATTAGAAAAGCTATGTTCCCCCTTTTTCTTGGAAAACCCAGTGAAGGGATGGGGGAAGAGAGTCTTTTCAAAGCTTACGTTCTTGCTAGCCTTTATAGCCCATTACCCAGTTCGCCAGAAGAGACAGTCACATGAGACACACAAAGAAGGACGACACAAAAAAATAGACAAATAACAACATTTATTGACAAGCACAAACATCCATGCTTTTACCGGGATCCGAACCCGAGCCCAGCAGATCCAAAGGCTAGCACACTAACCACTGCGCCAGTGTGCCGGCGACAGCTCGTTTGTAAGGCGACAAATGAACTTATCAAAATTATTTTATGCTAAAACTATTTGTCTATTGCCTTGCCTTGAGACGTCACGTCTTATAGGCGCATGAGGCCACAATCGTTGAACACAGTCCCCCCGGTTCAGTGCGGCCTCCCTGGCAACTGTCCAGCCTTGCCAACCAAGATTGTCACGTTCTTTCAAGATACTTGGTTACAATGATACCAGTCAAACTTGGGTAAAATGGGCATCGTTTACAGCGACAGCTCGTTTGTAAGGCGATAAATGAACTTCTCAAAATTATTCTACACTAAAAATATTCGTCTAAAGCTTTGCCTTGAGACTCGTCACGTGTTATACGCGTATGAGGTCGCGATCGTTGAAACACAGTCCCTCCAGTTCACTGCGGCGTCCCTGGCAACTGCCCAGCTTGGCCAACCAAGATTGTCTCGTTCTTTCAAGATACTTGGTTACAATGATACCAGTCAAACTTGGGTTGGGTAATATGGACATCGTTTACAACGACAGCTCGTTTGTAAAGAAATAAATGAACTTCTCAGTTATAACTTTAAAATTATTCTTCTATATGATACCCAAAATACCTCCTTTAAGAAAACAATTAGTTTTCTTTGGTTAAATTTTATTTTTTTCGCCAATTGATGAGAAAAGTTGTCAAATTTGACATTTTTTACCGTCCACAAAATATCGATTTGAAGAGGAGAAATAAAACTATCTCTTATAATAAAAAATAGGATCTAAAATGTATTCACTAGATGGCAAAATATAACTTTAAATTATATCAGGAGCATATAATACGCTTTTTACAAGATTTATTTCAATTACTATTGAACCTTGTTTATTACGTTACTCGTTTATAACTTCATAAACCTTGAATATGCTATAACTGGGTTAAACTGTGTATGGAAATGTAGTTGGGAATGCCATTTTTTAAATTCTGATTACATAGCTTTGTGAAAATATTATTCAAGTCATTATTATTAACAGTAAAATTATGCACTCATCAATCTGAGTCTTAATTAAAAGTATGATTTATTGAAAATATTGTCTGGTGTGAGGAGAGAATCTTATCTATGGGTTTCGTTAAAATTTAAAAACAATCGCAACAATTCTCTGAGTAGTAATATTTTTTTTAATTTGTAAAACTTTGATATTTTACTTATTTTTTTATTATTTAATTGGATAAAACTCACTTCTACTTAATATTGTCACTTCAATTTCTAGTATTCCAAAATAACAGACGAAAAATAAAACAATTAAAACTCTCTTACTGATACATAAGCTAAAAAAACACCATCATTACTTAAACATTAACACCAATTTTTAATAACATATCATGATCTTCCCAAAAATGATAATTTTAATCAATTATTAGATTTATTTTCACGTATTTTTTTATAAAAAAGTAACTCGCTAATGATTATTTAAATAAAAAAATGCAAATTTAACATTTTTTTTAACGTTTTATTGTGAGGAACATCTTAATGTGGATAAACATGTAACACGTCATAGGTTATTGATTCTTCGGCATCCGTAAATTGCATGAGGCTATTTCATATCGATTGGCTAAACTCGGGAAAACCAAATTAGCTTTAATTTAGTTTCGGAATGTAAAGTATATACAAAGTGGCATTTACGTTATTCACACAGGTGGAAGTTTTTTGCGCGGTTTTAATGTGTCCAACACTAATCACATATTCGCAACACAGTTGAAGCGGATATCCTTTGAAGTAATGTGAACTTTTGTTGATTGAAATTCACGCTTCAAAAATATAAATAGCTTTTAGCATTTTTGTGGATGAAATGTAACGAGAATTCTCAACTTTAACTTTTCATAATATAAGCCTTAACCATAAAATAATACCACTTTAAAAATGGCTATCACTGAATAATTTTGCGTATGAATGGATGGAATATAACGCGAATTCTTAACTATAATTTTGCATAATATAAGCCGTAACCATATAATAACACCCCCCACCCCCTTTTAAAAAAATGACACCGGTACCACTGAATAATTTTGCGAATGTTTAAGAAATAACATAATTAACGTGCAGAAACGCACCCAAACTGTGATAAATATTCTTTTAAAAACTAACTAAGGATCTAATGGAAATGTATTGTGAAAAATTACACGAATTACGTATATTTTATTATTATAGTTCAGACATCTCTAAATAAACATACAAAAAATATCCTCAGATACTCAAACAAGAACGAGAAATGTATCCGATGATTGCTTTGTATTTCGTTTCATTGGTGGAATCAAATAAACAATGAATAAACTTCTAGTACTAGTTGGGTTAAGTATAACAACCTCTATGGTATTGGTTGACAGTAAAGACTATTAAGATGAAAAGTGATTAAAAGGTTAATTTGGGAGTAGTTCATACACTCTGAAAAATGAATGCTCAAAAACGACGAAATTTTCCTTAATTTTGACGATTCCGTTACTGGCAAATGCTCCGAGTTTTCGTTTCCTCAAAGTGAGGAAATTTGAATCGTCATTTTTATGAGGATTTGAATGTCGTCTAATCTAAAGAAATATTTCTTCATTTTTGAGCATGTGAGTACAACAATGAGATTCTGTTTCCTCAAAATCAAGATACAGAATCGTCAAATCACGATCGTAAAAGTGAGGATTCGCGTTTACTCAAAAGTCACGCGATAGTTTGACGAATCAATCCTCAAACTTAACGAAATGAGGCTTGAGGATTCAAGAATCGTCAAAAATGAAAGTGTTATTTCTGAGAGTGTAAGGACCACACTGTTAAAAATAATAGCTCAAGGTTGAACCGAAATACGGTCAAAATTTGCTGCAACCATGATTTGGTAGACTGTTTAAACATGAAACGGTATTTTTAATTTGCGTAACTATATGGTGAAAGGTTTTGGTGTATCTGCCAGAAGTTCTCAATTTTCACCAATATTTGGTTCAATGTTGAACTGAAATTTTTAACAGTGCAGGTAATTTCTTTTTGAAATGCTTTATATAATCCAACCTATAACATGAAAAATTTTTGAAAAGAAATTAGAGAAAATGTATTGCAGGAAAAAATTTAAAGACAAACATTAAATAAATTTTTAGAAAACGAAGAAAAAACTATTATTATTTAATGTGAATGTTTATCTAAACGAAAATGGAAAATTAAAAAAAAAAACTGTCTTTTAATATTTATAAATAAATAAATCCTCAAACTTTTTTGACACTTTTTTACTTGAGGGTATTTATAGCACCATCTTTTTAAACCCCAATTAAGCACACAAAAGCTGAATAAAAAAAAGTCATTTTAACAGCCACGTTTCCCCCCCACATTTTTTACGTTAATTATTAGAACATAAGTTTTAAAAGAGCGCATTAGTTAGCTCATTTGCAGTGACGCGTTTATGGATGTTGGGGCCATAGGCGGCTTCAGAATTTGCCCCCCCCCCCCCCCCCCCCCAAAAAAAAAAAACAACAGAAATTAGAATTTAAAATATCTTAATACTTGTACAAATAATAAAGCATGATGAATTATGAACCAGTTTGTAAATTGGAATTCTCCCCCTTTTTGGAGCATGAAATGCTAGTGAAGCAATCGGGGCTGAAAAAAAGAAATGGTCGGCTAAATATTACAAGAGACAAGAATTTCACTTATACTTTTAATGCCCTTACATTTACATACTTATTTTTTTATTTACAACTTTTTCTTTCTGTATTTTCTTTTTGCAAATTCGTTTATCACCTCGTCGAACAGTTGCATTGTCAATCGGAATTGTTAGATACATATGCAACAGCGTTTCCACTCTTGGAAATGTCGATTTACAAAAATTGATATCTATTGTCTAAAATATCCCGTCAAAAACAGATTTTGTAATTTTTATTACAATAAAAGTGTTTATTTTTATTTTTTTTTTGGTTTACAAACAAATCGGGGGCCAACAAATCGACAAACAGTACATAAATATTTGAAAGAATTAGGATTATTAAGAACATTTTATTATACGTAGTATTAAGAAATTTTGAAATTTGGGGGCCCTCACAACCTTGGGGCCACAGGCGGCCGCCTCTAACGCCTATTGGTGAACGCGCCGCTGCTCATTTGTTTACCGGCGAAAAGTTCTTATCGCAGTTTAACAGTTTGAGCCCTCAGGCGCGATTCGGGTAATTTTTCGCTTCCTAAATCATTGTGGAATAATTAGTTATGATGTAACGCCTCAGGCAGCGAAAATTACACGCTTCGTTTTTAGTAGAACGCACCAAGTCTTTAAATAACAATCTCCATTTTGGTTTTGAAACGGTTGGAATGGCAGGTTGAAGCTTCCGAAGGGACACTGGTATGCTGTCACCACCATGCCTGCCGCTCCGGTGGCGCAATCGTTAGGATGCTAGACTTTGGAGCTTGCGGGGGTTCTGGTTCGAATCCCGGTCAGGCATGGATGTTTGTGACCGTCAATAAATGTTGTTATTTGTATATGTGTTTGTGTTGTCCTTTCTTTGTGTGTCTCTTGTGCTTGTTAAAACTCGTTCTGTGTCTGTCCCACTTGACGAAAGCTTATAAGCGGTTCTCTGAACAAGCACACAAGCTGGAATATGTATGTACCTACCATACCATAGCACCAAACCTTTGAAGTTGCGATTTGCATAAATATAAAAAGGCATCATAAACAACGAGAAATAGTTCGTGTTAAGTTAGTGTCATTATTAACTGCGATTTTAACCCTCTAATGCATGAATTTTTTTTTCATTGCGAAGAAATATATATGTATCTTTATTACTCATACATTATGGGAAAAATACTGAACAAAAAATTAACTGCATTAGAATTGAAATCATTTAAATTTTTAATATTTTTCCATATGACTAAAACCAACTAAAAAAATCCAATTTTGATAATAAGGATTAGAGCACTACTAAATATATTTTAAAATAACCCTCTTGAACTGTAATTATTTTTTTCAAAACAATTTATTTGTATTTAGTACAACTATTATTATACTTTGAATACTGTCAAAGACGTAATTTCACAACATTTAATCCAGGAACATTACTGGTAAAAATTGGGCAGCTCAGCTGCCCATTATTTCCCAGTAACGTTCCTGAATTTTTTTTATAGTGAAGATGCAGCACACATGTATCTCCTGAAATGTAGTGTAGCTCAACAGCATAAGATGTATGTTCGTGCGTCACTAACACAATTATTGTTTTGAAATAAACTCACTATTATAATAAAGCTATTTTTACATAATACTAATGTTCCAGTTGTGCTATTGGAACAACTTTTTTCAGAGTGCAACCAAATATTTGCTTATTTATTATTGCATTAGAATGTGTTTAGACTATTTTTTTTTAAATATCGTGGCATTCGGTTATCAAACATTTTAAATGTTATAACATTGGTCATAATTAAAACTTAACTGAAGCTTGTTATTGTTTTTGAGCAAAAGTAGTTATTAACTAATAAGTTTTCAAGTATTACCTACAGTATTGTTAAGTACTTTGTTAAATGCCTTATTCCCATCGATTTACTTCAGACATCGGTGAATAACTTGCATTATGCAAAAACTAAAATTTTGAAAAATAGGTATTTCCCCATTACAATTATTCATTTAGATATTAAAGTTAGTACTTAAAAAAAACGCCTAAGAAATTCTTAATATAAAGAAAAAATAAAGATTAAATGAAAGGGACCTTGCATAAAAAGAAATTACTTCACACTGTAATTTAATTTACTTTAAAATAGGTGTTTGGAAATAAAAAGTACTTTTAATTAACTCCAGGGAAAAACTTGTGATTAAATAAAAAATAATTAATTCTTAGTGGTATTGAGTTCAAATTGTAGGATTAATTTTATCGAGCTCTAAATAGGATTTGAAAAATTTTATTTTTCAGCAGGTTTTCACTTACATTCTAAAGTATTTAGTATAAAATTACAATACTAATTATAAAATTATAATGCTAATTATAAAATTATAATAATAATGATAAAATTATAATAATAATTATAAAATTATAATAATAGTTACACAATTATAAAACTAAATTAATTATATTAGTAGTTAGTATAAAAAAAAGCATTAATCTGGTTGCACGGTAGTGCAACCGCCAAGTTCAACGCACTACCCAACCTTTTCTGGAAGTGTTTCGGCGTGTTTTCGGACCCCACCGTTCTCCAGTTCTATGCATCACAGAAAGGAGTTTAGAAACTTTTATTGGTCAATAGAAGCTTGATGAAGAGTATAAAAAAAATCAGCGTTCTATCTCTTTTTATCTCCGAGAAAATTGAATTGGAAAATGACCATTTTTGGGGCTCACTCACTCACTCACCGATCATCAAAATGTTCTATGACACCCACTTGTTCTAGAATCCCGAAAATTGGAACACTGGTAGATTTTGTCATGCAACCAACATAAAAAATCCGAAAATCGAATATTTAGTACGGGTTTGGTCTTAAATTGCTTGGCGCCTTTTTTCAAAAGCAGTCGCAATCCTCTTACATAAGCCGGTATGCCAGCGGCGATTAATTGAATCGCCAACAATTCAAATAGCTATTTACCCTCAGATGATACGATAAAGGTTTTTCAAGTGTGGAATTTAGCACACGATATTACTAATGGAAAGTTTCAATCATCATTTTGATTAAGTTTGATGGTTTTTAAGTGCAACACCTGAACTGGCAACCAGCTCCATGTTTTATAATGAAATATGGTTGTTTGTTTTTAAGAGGAGTTACATCGCTAAAGGTATATATATACGCATGAGCAATGGCTTTAACCAATGATTTACAATAGGCAATTTTTGTTTGTTTTATTTTAGTTGGAATAACATCGCACTAGAGCGACAAGGGTTAATCAATTATTCCCTATTGTTTAAATGAAAAAATAGATACCAGAGTCCAAACACACAAATCATGAAGTTATATTGATAACAATTGGAACTTATATTACGCTTTGACAATTTGTATAAAAGCAACTATTCGGGTTTCAAACTTTCAAGGATTTAATTCGATTAAACAGGAACTACAGGATAGTTTGGCCTGCAGTGGATTACAAACCGAAATGCAAAATACACTGCAAAAAGCATTTAAAAAGGTAGAAGCGAAACTGGCAGAACTGGTAAAAGAACAAGAAAACTTGGAGAACTGCAAAGGTCCGGATTATCCTTTAGAATTCGAACCGTTAGAAGCATCACATAGATTTAGCTGAAGACAACTTTGATATGGGCGATTTGGACTAGATGATGAAAAACATTAATAAAGACCAATAAAAACGAGTTTTCGATATTTTATATGTGAAAAATTGATGATGAACAATATAATGGAGTCAAGCAAGTTTTACGCTGTTTTTTAAGTGACACAGGTGGAACAGGAAAAAGCTATTTCGCAGAAACACTTAAAATCTGGGCGCAGCAGTACCTACAAAAAAAAAGGTGGCAGTTAGTGCACCCACAAGCTTCACTATAAATAGATTGACTATGTGTTGAGATTATGGCCGTTGAACATAAGAGTTTTCCCAAATATACGCAGTTATCTGATCAAGTTCTTGTTCTAAGATGTGATCTACAAGACGCTGTTTTGTTCATTATTGACGAAGAGTACCCATGATTTTAAGTAGTGATAATTTATTTAAAATAGGTACAAAATGTACTTATGTCAACAAGCAGTACAGAAGAGCAGTAAAATCAAACAGTACAAAAAATGTACGGACATTCGTCAAATATAGTTTTTTTTATTTTATATATCATGTTTACTTAAACACGTGGATTGTCCTCTAAAAAATTTAATATTTATAAAACAATTGAAAGTGTCATATTTAAAAATAAAATGTTTTTTATTTAAGAACTTATTTAAATTATTGTATTTAGTGTACCTACAAAAAGAAGTGAAATCCAAGCAAAAACCTCACAGTAAAAGAAGGCCAAGTTCTTTCAAAAAATATGCCCTGGCCTTAAAAAGAAGTGAAATCCTGAAAAATGTACCAAGTTCATTAAAAGTTTCTGATGTGGTATTGAACACCAAAACATTTTTGTCTTTGATCATTCTTATGTTTACCACATTCAAGTAAACTCGCACTTGTGTTTGTGTAACTTGGCCATTACGCATTTTTGAATAAAAACAAACAAGCCATTAAAGGTATTATCATACATGATTATTCATTACTGTACAACTCGATTCCAACGGTCCCACGATATTGCGACCGCCACTAAAAGTAGTAACTGTTTTATCACAAGTTCAATATAATGGTAGTTTAGAAATTCGTTTACGACATTTATAAAAAAAAAACCGTATAAAATACTGAAAAGAAGTTATATTGATGTTCATAATTCATTGGCAATTTTTTTTTTCGAAGAAAAAAAAGAGAAGGCCATGATTACTCTGTTTGGCCACACTCTAAAAAATGAATGCTCAAAAACGACGAAATTTTCCTTAATTTTAACGATTCCGTTACTGGCAAATGCTCCGAGTTTTCGTTTCCTCAAAGTGAGGAAATTTGGATCGTCATTTTTATGAGGATTTGAATGTCGTCTAATCTAAAGAAATATTTCGTCATTTTTGAGCATGTGAGTACAACAATGAGATTTAGTTTCCTCAAAATCAAGGTACAGAATCGTCAAATCACGATCGTAAAAGTGAGAATTCGCGTTTACTCAAAAGTCACGTTTGACGAAACAATCCTCAAAATTAACGATATGAAGCTTGAGGATACATGAATCATCAAAAATGAAAGTGTCATTTCTGAGAGTGCACTAGGCAGAAAACAAAGCTTATAAAATAAAAACTTTTTTCTGTTAGGTCTCTTTTTTTGTGTGGCTTGAGACACTATACCTACAGGAATACTTTCATTTCAATGTTCAATAATTTATTGGTTACACCCATCTCTAGTGCAAAAGGTTCAACATCCCATCCCCCCCAACAAAATTTTCACAATGCGTAATGGCCAAGTTACACAAACACAAGTGCGAGTTTACTTGAATGTGGTAAACATAAGAATGATCAAAGACAAAAATGTTTTGGTGTTCAATACCACATCAGAAACTTTTAATGAACTTGGTACATTTTTCAGGATTTCACTTCTTTTTAAGGCCAGGGCATATTTTTTGAAAGAACTTGGCCTTCTTTTACTGTGAGGTTTTTGCTTGGATATTTTTTTTTCAAAGCGTCTTTTTATTTTTAAGGTAGGCGAATACCCAAAATTCCTCCAAATTCTAAAATTTTTACTATTACTTTAATCTTTTCCAAATTTAGTATAGTGATTTCAAATATTATTAATAATACTATTTAGGCATTTTTTTAAAATTTAAATATAATTTATTTGTTTTAAACGGTGTTTTTCTACTAAAAAAAAAGAGGTTTACGCTAACAAGTCTACCACATTGAATTTTCATCCTATAAACATTAATTATGTGTTAAATTCTTCAATTTGAACTGATGCATGCGATGACCCTCTAGAGTTACATACAAATTACGAGAAAAGAAGTTATTAAGAAAAATGTCATAAATTAACCACAAAAAAGGGATTTTTTTCAATTAACTTACACTTGGACACTTTTTTAAAAAAAACTTGTATATTTACACCAAATGTTAGAGGTTCATGGCACAGATATATATTGAAATAGTATCTGTAAAAATTTTCAGGTAAATTAATGTAAAACTTTTTATACTAGAACTGTTGCCCTAAACCCCTTTTTTTAGGTGAAAAACACCGTTTAAAATAAATCAATTATATTAAAATAAATAAAATTGCCCAAAAAGCATTGTTCATCGTAAAAATTTTAGAATTTTGGGTATTCGCCTACCTTAAGGCGGAATTGGAGCGTTATTCAAGTCTCCAAACCAAAGTATTCTCTTCGTTATCCAATGTACAAAAAAAAAAAAAAAAAAAAAAAAAAAAAAAATATTCTGAGCAAAATAATTCCCTTTATTGAATATTTTTATAGAAGAGTTTTTATATAATAAACTAGCTGTTATACCCGACATTGCACGGGTAGAGGTGAAAAAATAATTTAAACTTCAATTTAACTATTTTTTTCTTTCATTTTATAGTTACATAAGATATGAAGATAAACGTAACGTCGGGTGTAGTATAACAGCTATAATTTAAAATCATCTCCCTAGTGATAATGCTGTTGAAAATGAAAATTAATCTTTTTGAACATTTCTTTTAAAGTTTAATCAGCGAAATATACTTAAAAATCGTTTAAAAAAATGTGTAAAATAAAACTAAATAAATGATCCGTGAAAACGTGCAGTTGAAGGAGCAATAAACCTCTAAAGTCTTCAATGCATTGAATGAGAAACATAAAAACGTTCGAAAACGATAAAAGGAATGGTCTGATTCAAAAAAAAATTCTTAGCCTATGTTTGTTCCGGAGATGAGATGAATTTTTGTGCCAAATTTTGTGACGATCTGTTGCGTGGTTCTTAAGATCTCGAGTCTTACACAAACAAACAGACAAACGGAAGTTGCCTTTAATGTGTATCGATATATTTAGCTTAAGCATCTCCAAAATACCACTTTTGAATTTTTGGTTCAAATATATTTAAATGTTCAATATATAACTTGACAGCAAAATAATATTAACCCTCTAATGCCTGCTGTTGCCATATGGCAACAAATAGCATAATCCACTTTATTCCATTAAAGTACAGCTCCCTCTCGATAAATCTGTGTTTTCTCATCTGTTACATTCCATTTTGAAGTTTTAGTTACTAATAACCCACATAGATGACCGTAGTAAAAGTGTATTCAAAATTAAAAAGTGAAGTTATTAACTGTTGTGAAATTAAGTCTTTGGCAGTATTCAAGGTATAAGAATATTAGCACTAAATACAAATAAATTGTTTTCAAAAATAATTGTAGTTCAAGGGGGCTATTTTAAAATATATTTAGTAGTTTTCTAGTCATTCTTATCAAAATTGGAATTTTGTAGTTGGTTTTTGTTACATGGTAAAAATTTAAGAAATTGAAATTATTTAACCCTTTCAGTCCCAGTGATGCCATTTGGCATCATCACTTTCAATATTTTTTTCAAATTTTTTATGTCCCGTTACGTCATCCAAACACACATCATTCGATTCTTCGCACTTTGCTCTATCAGACAATATTTTACATTAATCTCAATAGAAGTCAGAACTACTATTTTTTTTATTTTGAAAATAGTCAACAAGCGTTTCTCTTGAATTTTGATCAGTTCACTTCAGTTCCACATATTTAAAACACAATTTAAACTATTTCGGTTAAAATAATTACTAATTTTTTTTTTAATAATATGGTCAGATACCTTAAAATATATAACTCGAAGTGTTTTTAGGTAACATATATTTTTTTATTTTGTTGTTTTCCACAATTAAAAAATTTTGGCATTGATTCAAAAACCATATAAAAAATTTTAATGAATTTTTTTTTCCTGCGGAATTCGTATATTTGACCTAAAATAAGCTTATTTTGTGAATATCAGATGTTTCTGTAGTGTAGTATTTTTTTGGGACTGAAAGGGTTAAATTCCAAAGCATTTAATTTTTTTAAGTATTTTCTCCATAACATATGAGTACTAAAGATACAAATATATTTTTTCGGATGAAACAATTAAATTTATTCATTACAGGATTAAAACCTATTTTGAAAAGCGGAATTATAGGGACGTTTAAGCCAGCTACTTTTAACAAAAAAAACCTTTGTACAAATATTTAATACATCCGGTGTAATACGGCTTAGAAAATAAATATATATATATTTTCAAAAGAATAACATAGGAGAAGACTTTTAATTTTTAGCCATGAACACTCATATTTATTCCCACTTTTAGATTAAATAAATGGAGCATTTTATGTAAATTTATACAAAAGAAAAAACAAGTTTTCCGCGAAAGTAAGTACGTTTTCAAAAATGAAACAAACTATAATGATAAAGCTTAATCTCAATCTAAAATTTCTCCAAATTCCGTTTTATGTAGCAAAAACAATATTTTATAAAAGTCTTTGTTTTTTTTTGTGTCGAAATAAATATTGTTTTGAAAATTTCGAATCGAGGAACATTAAAAAAATACATACACTGTTAACTTGTTTATCTCTTGGTTTCACCATGTAATGGTTCGGTTTAATAGTTTTTCAAAATTTGAAAAATATTTCAGCCCAATACCGAAAATACGGTGAAACATTTCACCACACTGCCGTAGCTGCTACCAGAAAACCTCATTATGCTGAAACCAAGCATAAAAGTTTCAACTGTGTAGCAATAACAAATCTCATATCAAACTAATTATGATGGAGCAATGTTATTACAACAGTCGCATATGAATTTCCAATATCCATTGGTATTTTAATAAAACTGGGTGATACTTTCCGTTAAGAGGCATTTCAAATCAATCCTCAACAGTGGAAAAGGATCTTATGTAGAGGTTTAACAGAAAGCACCGCTCTTAAAAGTCATGATGTCGGGTGAAAGGACCATTGTCATTAAATGTGGCCATCTGGATCCCATATCCGCGACATTTGAAGCGACTTTCATGACGCCTGGGGGGAAAGTTTATGTGTGCTATCAGTTTATTAATTCATCCGCACTGGTACTGATGCGGATGCTGAGGAAGCAGACATTTCTTTTTTGTCACCAGTTTGGACTTAGAGTGCGGTTTTTAATTATCCCTCTGCACTCCATGCCACCCTAACTTGAGTAAAAACAAAGAGTAAAAAAGCAGATAGAAAAGCGTGATTGGTACGTTAGTTGGAAACTCTTGTAAGGTAATATTTATATACAAAATGATCTGAATACAATGTAACCAAAATACATTTTCCATTCCGATAAAATCGCTACATTTTCTCAAATAATATTGAAATCTGTTGGACAAACGAAAATAATGTTTAAAACATGTTTTCTGGATGGATTCACAAATAATTTATGGAACTCTTTTCATGAGCGGAAGGATCTTCTCCATAATTTCTATTTACCCAACTTATAGGTTGGCAAGGAGTGTAGTGCATACCTGGTCCTGATCAAGAAAAGCGCAGATTATGGGCACAACAGATTTTAAGGAACTTTTACGAAACTTGTTGTCCATGATAATGCTAGTTGACTAATGTGCTATATTTTTTTCGTTATTTATGGAGTAATGTTGTGTAACATTCTACTAAAGCGTTACAGTTCCTAAACCTTTTGAACATCATTCAATTTTTTTTATGAAATTATGTGCAGTAATTTTTTTGAATTTTAAGCAATGGCTTTTAAGGAATAAAATTATGAGTTTTGCAGTGAACTAACGTTAAATATAAGGTTTGAATTTTTTTAGGCTTACTAAGGTTACTTGGCGACTATCTGAAGGCTGCGCTTAGTTAAAAACACTTCATTTTGTTGAAAAACAGCAATAAAGGGGCCCGGATGGCCTGGTGGTTTGGATCGCAGACCATTACGATAGCAGTCTGCGCGCTGTAACGGGTGCGGGTTCGATTCCTGCCTTTGCGCTGGGTGTACTTTCCTTCCTTTTGTGACCTTAAAAATTCCTTCTGTGTCTGTCTTACTTGACGAAGGTTTGAATACGGGTCTCTTATCAAGCACAGAAGCTGGATATAACTGTATACCTACCCTACCCTAGCAATAACCAAGTGTTTGGGGAGGCCTGGATGGCCGAGTGGTTTGGGCTATTACGCCAGCAGTCTGCGCGCTGTAACGGGTACGGGTTCGATCTCCACCTTCGCCCTGGGTGTACTTTCCTTTCTTTGTGACAGTAAAAAATTCTTTCTGTGTCTGTCTTACTTGATGAAGGTTTATAAGCGGGTCTCTGGATCAAGCACAGGAGCTGGAATAAATGTGTACCTACCATACTCTAGCAATAACAAGCAGCAACTTTTCTTTTGAAAGTACCATAAATATGACATCCCTAAACTGTTACCAGGACCTAAAGAAACGCTCTAAGCAGCCGTGTTTTATGAAGCAGTTAAGGCTGCTTTATCTGCGCCGATAGGGGAGTGATATAAACTGCTCGGCACATTAAATTTCTACCATCGCTCGGATTTCCACTATTATTTTTAGAGGTATCTGATGGCCCGGTAGGTTAAAATAATGACACACGAGAGCTTCGAAACGGGCGTTGGGTGAGAAATATCGAGAAAGTTGCAGTTAAAAAAATTTCAAATGAAAACCAAAGTGAATACTTTTAAATCCTTAGAACGTTAATCCAAATAGAAAAGGCTAAAAATATATGCTTTTTTTTTCAATTTCGTTCATAATTTTCATGCAGCGATTTCGATGAGATTTACATTGACCAGTGTTCCATCAGTTATTATACACCGATTCGTGTAATAATGTAGAATTAGTTGAATTAGCGAAGTCGTTTGATATTATTCAGTAGATCACCTCAATATTTACGTTCTACGCAATATTTAAATGCATATTTACCACAGGCAATATTCTAATAATTATTTATATTTGTGCAAATGGGAACCCTTAATTATCAATAAACAGAAGTATATGATTGTTATGTTACCATAGATGTAAAATAACTAAGGAAAGTTTGCCTATTTTAAAAATATTAAAGCCATGATAAATATTTAGTACAATACAAAACTAAAATTATTTTAATTGGTCCCATTAAGTAACATTTAGTAATTGTAGTTATTTCAAAATTTGAGTTTTTCTCAGTAGGGAGAAACATAATTTTCCCCAGGACGGTATACCGGTTTTTACCATGGTATTCACCTGGGGTGGTAAAAACCATTCCAATCCTGCCCTAAAATAATTTACTGACACACTTTGCATTATTACTAAATAAACTATTACTCTCTTCATAAAGTCAATTTAATCATAAATCTTTAAATTAGTACACCGTAATAAAACGCCAGGTATTATGGTAAAGTGCTTCAATCGCAAACTTTCAAAACGTTAAAAAAATCTTGCTGACAGAGATTAGAAGTTGACTTGTACTTAAGAGGACTCCCTTGGGATTTCACATCTTGAAAATCGTAATGTTATTCCTATGGAGAATATTCGCAAGTCAATTACCGCCACAATTTTATTAAAAGGTTACTAGTTTCTTGTATCATTGTAAAGAACGAAAGGGACTAAAAGGCTAAAATTAATTTGTTTTGTAAAAATCACGTATTTAGTACTTTTAATATTTTTTTTAAATAAGAACTTAATGCTTACTCCATTTTTTACTAACTTCAAAAAATTATTAAAAATACTAAATATGTGATTTTCACAAAACAAATTAATTTTAGCCTTTTAGTTCCTTTCGTTCTTTACAATGATACAAGAAACTAGTCACCTTTTATGAAAATTGTGGCGGTAATTGACTTGCGAATGTTTTCCATAGGAATAACATAACGATTTTCAAGATGTGGAATTTCAAGGGAGTCCTCTTAATATACCTGCACTAAATGTCAAACAGTCACTGTTAATTTTGAAAGTTACGGAACTTGGTTAATCTATCAATCGGGGGAACTGAGAAGATTGGTCAATGGCGTAATCTGGACCATCATTAAACGCTTATATCACTTTTCAAACTCATCAATTCTGATATTTAAAACTTGAAATTACTGATAAATCATATGGTTTACACAAATAACTTAAGGAGGTAAATTTTAAGTGAATTATAAATACAAATACAAAAATTGTCGACCAACAACAGGCCAGAGGCCCAGCAAGGTTGGTCCAAAATATATCTAATTCCTTACCAGTTTCCAATAGTTATCGAGATTCTTCTTAAAATCTTCCACTCTCTTCGAATGCACAACATATTCTGGTAAAGCATTCCACTCATTGACGACTCTATTGTAAAAATAATGTTTTCTAACCTCCCTTCTAAAGCATGATTTATTCAATTTCTGTCCATGCCCCCTGGTCCGGCTATTTAAGGTAAAACCTAAGCCCTCCATGTCTCCCTGTTTAATGAACTTGAACAACTGAATTAAATCACCCCTTGATCTCCTATTTTCCAGGGAATACATGTTTAACGATCTTAATCTATTACCATAATCAATACCCGATAAACCCTTAATCATTTTTGTAGCCCTATGTTGAACCTTTTCAAGCATTTCAATATCTTTTCTGAGAAAGGGGGACCAAAACTGAACAGCATACTCCAGATGTGGCCTTACCAATCCCCTATACAATGGCAAAATAATCTCTTTAGATTTAGAAGTGATACTTTTTCTAATATATCCTAACATTCGATTGGCCTTCTTACTTGCTTCAACACATTGTTTACTCATTTTAAAATCATTGCTCACAAAAACTCCTAAATCTTTAACAAACTCACTGTCTTGAATACTCTCTCCCTGTAAAACATAAGAATAATTAACATTGTTCTTGCCCAAATGCAAGGTTTGGCATTTATTCACACTGAACGACATGCCCCACCTTGCAGCCCACTCAGTAATTTTTGTTAGATCACTTTGCAATTGCTCAATTTGCTCAACAGAATTAACTGTACTCGTCACTTTTAAGTCATCTGCAAAAATACTTAACTTGCTGTTCAACCCCCAGCTGATATCATCAATAAACATAATGAATAAAATTGGCCCTAGTACAGAGCCCTGAGGCACTCCACTTACTACTTCATTCCAATCAGAGTACTTACCATTAATGTGAACCCTTTGTTTTCTATTGGTCAACCAATTTTTAACCCAACGGATAACGGCTGTTTCGATTCCAAATCTTCGCATCTTATATAGCAAAGCTTCATGAGGAACTTTGTCAAAAGCCTTTTGGAAATCGATGTAAATAATATCAACCATATTGCCTTTATCAATCTCTTCAGTAACAGTGTCATAAAACTTTAAAAGATTAGTTGTACAAGATCTACCCTTTCTAAAGCCATATTGATTTTCTGAAAGTAAATTATTAGTTTCCAAAAAAGTCATTATATGCCTCTTCAATAACGTCTCAAAAACTTTACCTAAAACAGATGTAAGACTAACTGGTCTGTAATTACCCGGATCAGATTTTGGCCCTTTCTTGTACAATGGAGTAACATTTGCCAATTTCCAGTCTGCTGGCACCTGTCCAGAAATAAATGATGACCTAAAAATAGTCAGAACTGCATCCCCTAACTCTTCTGCACATTCAACTAAAATTTTAGGATAAATATCATCAGGCCCAGGTGCTTTGTTAGGTTTCATAGTTTTCAATAGATGAACAACATCCTCTTTAGAAAAATCACACTCGATACATACCTGTTCTTCAGTTACTTCCCCTGAAACATGAACATTTTTAAAATCTTTATTAAAAACACTAACAAAAAAGTCATTCAAAAGATTTGCCATTTTCATGTCGTCATGGATTAACTGCCCTTGACTACCTTTAAATGGCCCAATAGAGTTACCCTGCTTTACATTACCCCTCGCATAAGCGAAAAAATCTTTAGGGTTATTCTTAATATCCCTAGCGAGATTCTCCTCTAATGCAGATTTATGTTGCCTACTCATATTCTTAAACTCTCTCCTAGCAACTCTGTAAGCTTCCTGATCAGCTTCTCTACCAGATTGTTTAGCAATTTTGTAAGCCTTCTGCTTTAACCTAAGGGACTTTTTAATATCCTTCGAAAACCACATAGGATACAATTTCCTTTGGGAACTTTTATTCTTGAATTTAACATGTTTTTTCACAACATCATTTAGTTTAACCTTAAACTCATCCCATAGTTCAAAAGTATGGGTACCCACCAGCCCTATATCAAAAGCTAATGCAACATCATGTCTCAGGTTGTCGAAATTAACATCTCTGAAACATGGAACGACTCTTACACTATTATTCTGTATGACCTGAAAAATAATATCAAATTTAATACTATTATGATCACTCTCCCCTAAGTGATCACTGACTATAAGGTTCTGCACTCTATCTTCACAACTGCTCAAAACTAAATCCAAAATAGCATTACCTCTAGTACACTCCTTTACTAACTGGTACAAAAAACAGTCATCTAAGACCTCTAGAAAATCTAAACCCTGACAATTAGTAATCACATTATTGTCCCAGTTAATGTTTGGAAAATTGAAATCCCCCATAATCACAACTTCATTTTTGTGACAAATCTCTCTTATGAGGTTATACAGTACGGTATCTTGCTCCGCATTACTGTTGGGTGGTCTATACACATTACCTACAACCAGATGATTACCGTTGACATTAGTCAACTTAACCCATACAGAGTCAATACCTAGAGAGTCACTCTCTAAGTTTAACTCAATGCAGTTCAAGTCACTTCTAATATAAAGGTCTTTTATTTAAATTATATTTTATTACACATTATTCTATTACTTAAGATACCCTACAGTACATAATCAAGAACCAGATTTTTAACATTACCTATATAAATAAGATAAAATGATGATGCTTCACCCAAAATTTAATTCCATAACTTTCATTCACTATTCCCATGCGACATAAATGTATAACTACGTTATGAAAGCGTTTTTTATGACATATTACGTAATTTGAAATAAAAATATGACACTGTTCATTTATTGGAAAGTTCTGTATTTTTCTGATATCAAACTGAAATGAGAAAAAGAAAAAGTTGTCAATTACTTTCCCACACAGTCTCGCAATTACTCAAGTATAGTAAATATAATTATGGCCAACATTTCATATAAAATAAATTTAAGTAAACAAAAGTGATATTACCTAATTATAATACCTATAGTAGGATTCCCCCAAAAAATAATACAACATTTGTCAGATATTTTAATTCTTAAATATGGGAAAAGTTAGATATTTGTATAGACTTTTACCCAAAATAAGCTGGTAATAGTACTTACTTGTACATAAATTTGTTTTGGCATTTGGTTTAAAGAAATATATACTTTTGTTATTGAAATTGAATCTTATTTTTGTTAGTTGGTTAAACAAAATTTTAAATTATACAATTTTAATAAATTTGTGTTCATCTTGCTTTATTAATTATTTTTTTAAGAGTTTAAATAACAAAAAAGTTTCAAAGATTTTTGACTGTTCAAATGATTTTTTTTTTAAAGATTTCCCGGAAGTTATTACTCAAACACTATAAAAAGCAAATTAAGTTCCAAATGCATCCTTTAAAAACTAATCAAAATAGTAAGCCTAAAGACTTTCTTGTCAGCAGTCTACCAATTTTTTTTTAAAGTCAAATAGTAGAATTTCAATTTACAATTTCCATGAAATAGTTTTTGCAAACGGAATTCAATACTCATCTTTTAGCAATTCGTTGTATTTTTAATAAGTTATTGAATTCTTTATAAAGAACATAAAACTTCAAAGAATCGTATTGCAATTACTCTAGCATAGAATTGTTTTTAATTATCACAAATAAAAAGTCAAAAATAAATCGTATTTTTTTTCCTCTTCAATTGTATTTTCGATTTATTTGTGCAAAATATAAATTAATTGGAAAGCAAATATTAGTTTTCCAAACAATTTTATTACTTAACCTTTTTTGCTTGAAAAAAAAATCCTATTTGAAAATAATAGCTCGTGGGCGGAATGGCTTTTTTTAGTACTTTTTCTAATAATAATTTGGTAGAATAATAAAATACAGTTTTGTGATTCCCCTTTCATATGTTTTAAAAATAACTTTTAATAAACAAGTTTTGCTTGAATTTTTTTACAATCGTAATTGTTAATATATTTCAATAAAATATTTGTTTCGCTTAGCTAAACAATGCTTTATATTTCATTTCCCAGGAATTACGTTAACTGAAATAGAAGACTTTGAATTGCTTATAAATAAATCCGAAACAATATATTTATTAAGTTATATGATGTTCTAACTTACATGATACTCTTGTAATAACGTGTATGAAATTATGTAGACTTGTATATTTTAACGCAATAGGAAGGTATTAGAAATGAGGTTGTTTATATGATGTCACTCTCGAGTTTTCAATTTGATTCTTCTTTCAATTTCCTTTGTTGCTTCGATTTCAATCTCAAAATTATAATTTGTTCGTCTGCTAGAACACTATTTTAGAGTTTTTAGATGCAACTTGGGTTTTATATATGAAACCCTGAAAAGACCTGTGGCCTTGTATGACAGTGAATGCTCTGCTTTGAATAGGGCAGAAGATACCCTTTAATCTATTTTTGAAGGAATAATCCTAAGAAAGATTTTTAGACCAGTTAAACAAGACAGTGTTTGGAGAATCGCCTGCAACTACGAAATATACAAAAAGTATGGCGAACCTGACATTCTAAAGGTTGTAAAGGCATCCTTCGATAAAAAGGCAGCTTCCCCACCAAAAAAAGTAACTTTCTCGAAGATTGAAGGAAAACGGCGCAGAGGAGGACCCCCAACTATAAACTATACCTTGTCTAGCCAGAATGTGAGCTTCGAAAATAATTTCTTCCCCCATCCCTTCCCTTGGTTTTCTAAGAAACGGGGTGGGGGGGGGGGGGGAAGCATCGCTTTTCTTAACCTAACGCGTTTAAGGTTCTGTTGCGGGGTTAGCAATACGTTCAGTTCAAACGCAAGTAGGGTGGGGAAAACACGTTCACGCCGTTTCGAAGAAAACCACAGGCGGGGATTGGGGGGGGGGGGAAGAGAAAGTCTTTTCGAAGTTCACATTCTGGCTAGACAAGTTATAGATGGCTGGAAGTGGTAGAAAAAGACCTCAAGGTGTTAGGAGTTAATCGATGGAGGGCTTGTGGGGGACATAGTCAGATGGAGGAGACTTGGAGAGACGGCCAGCGACGAAGAAGATAGATGCAACTTGTTTTTATTCCTGCTTAAATTTCAAGTATGAAAAACAAGCTAATGCGTCAATGTTGTTGGAAACCCTTGGTTAAGGGGATATTTTGTCTTCTGCTGAGAAATTAAGTTAGGTTAGGTTTGAATTATCGTACCACTAGAGCTACACGAGGGCTATGGCGACGGGCGTCGTATTTTAGAACCACAGTCAGTTGACGAGCCGACGCATGAATAGGCACCCAACGCAACCGTTAAGGGCAACATCGTAAGCAGCGTTATGACTTTAAAGGGTATTTAACGTGCACTCCCTTACACGGGATATTATTCGTCGGACATTTTTGGCTGCACGAACCGTTTATGGGTCGGCAGTTATTTTGATGATGATTTTTGGATGTCTTACAAACGAAGACTTACTTTTCTTTTTAAAGTTCAAATGGTTAAACATCTATTAGCAGCAAAATATGTTCTAAACATATTATGTGTAAGTAGAGCAGCAAAATATGTTCTAGACATATTATGTGTAAGTAGAGCAGCAAAATATGTTCTAGACAGTTTATTAATTGCCTAATATTGACTCATACATAGATAGCTGAAACCTAATATTTGTTAATTATTAAACAGTTACTTACAGCTGTTGGATAGTCAGGATTTAAAAAAAGTAAAAAATAACAATAACGAAAAGAATAAAAAAAAGCCCTTATATTAGTGGCTTATGCACACAAACTGATTTTTTTCATAATTTTTTTTGTAAAAATATATGTAAAAAACCATTCTCTAAAATCCTTTTAAATAAGTAAGCTTTAATCTGCACTTTATCAAGTGACAGTTTTTACTTAATACATTTTTTGTGTCGCAAAGCCATGATTAAAAAAACTCTCTTATCTCTACTATCAAAACCAATATCTGCAATGCTGAGATTTCTGAAGTACATTGACTAAAGTGCTTTGAAGGGTAAAGCTTTAAGTTTCATAATTATTATGAAAAATTATTATACAGATATTTTCTAAATTTATAAAGTGTCACAGACCTTTTTTTAATTAAAATTAATGGTATTTTTTCAAGCATCAAAAATTTTTAATCTTCCAAAATATGTAAGAATTCAATTTAGATGTGAATTGCGAATAGCAAATATGCATTAAAGAACAACTAAAAAATTATTTCAAATTAAAGTTTTTTTATTAAATAAAATGCTAACTCAAACGCAAGATTATACAATAAAAAAATCTATGTGCTAATATAAATATTTTAAATTTAAATTATTTGCCTAATGTAAAATGTGTCAAATCATTGATCATAATATGTTTTAACTTTAGTAAACTATCTTTTGCAAATTAGTTGCTCTTTTGCAAATTATAAGTTTTTTTCAAACAAAACATCTATACGTTATTCAACTTTTGCCATTGTTAATTGGCAAAACATTTTATAAAGATGTTTTTAAGTTTTTAAGTACGTAAATAATCTAACCATTATACTATTTGTTTAATTTTAGATAAGAGAAACAAAACATTTGCGCGAATCTCTCCAGAATTGTGATATGTGCCGAGGTAAGTAAAGCAAATATACATTAAAACAAAGAAAGCATTTTAAATATGTTATTGAAATTTAAGGAAAATTACATGGCTTTTTTGAAGCTGCAACTCTTTGTTTATTATAATGTCATTTTATGCAATTATTTTAGCCAATTTATTTTCTTATTTGAAAGATATTCATAAAACACAGTGAAGTAAGAATATACTATGTTATAATTAATTATGGAATGGCTTGAAATTATGGAATAGTGAGTTGTACTACTCCATCATTTCAAGCCACGCGTCGAGACTACGGCTGCTCGTTGAGTTGAGTAAGATGCATTATACAAGCAATGTGGATGTTCATTAAGCAATGTAGTCTTAAGTTGAAAAAAATAATGTCCCTATTACAGTAGAGTCCCGCTTATCCGAAAGGTACGGTACCAAAATTGAGCAGCCAACATATAAAAAAATTACTGCATATTTTGAAAATTAATCCAACTTTGTAAGTACGTATTTATCTTTTGTGTATTCATTTATGCGTATACATTTCATATTTTAGCAAAAAAAAATAATTCCGGAGCCTCTCGGTTAAGCCGAATTTCGGATAACTGAGATTCGGATAAACGGGACTCTATACTGTATTGAGCTGTTTAAAAGAAAGTTTGTTAAATGATATTTATTATTTTTATAGATAAAATGTATTTATTATTTTTATGGATATATGATATTTATTATTTTTATGGGGAAGACCTAAAATTCCCTATAGCTTATCTGCCGTGGGCAGATAAATTGCAGAATCTAGACTATTGTCTTGAATCATTTTATTAAGCACTCAAGAACTTTAACCTTTAAACCAAAATATACTAAAAAATACTACACTGTAAAAAAAACTGTTGTTTTTACAGTTAAAAACTGTCAACTTTCACTAAAGTTTATCACTGCTTGTAATACAGTTTAAAACTGTAATTTGTGTTACTGGAAAACTAAAATTTTAACAGGATAAAACTGTTAATTAGCAGGGAGAAACTGTTAAATTATACGTGCAAAGAGTCACGTGATTGAGATCATCGTTAAGCACAAATACCTAATTCTAGTCCTAGCGACCGAGTAATTACTTCGTCGCAAACGGTTCAGTATGGGGCTCGCACACAAGAGGTTCCTGGATCAAAACCGGGGCCCAGTCCATACCTATTCCAGGAGCCTCTTTGGTGAAAGTCCAATACTGAACCGTCTGCAACAAAGTAATTACTCGGTCACGAGGGCTAGTATTGGGTATTTTATTTCAGCATGGAGAAACTGTTAAATTAACAGTTTTTCTCTGCTAATTTAACAGTTTCTCCCTGCTAAAATTACAGTTTCCTGCAAAAAATTACAGTTTTTAAACTGTAAAAAAACACAGTTATTAACTGGCATCAAAGTTGACAGTTTTTAACTGTAAAAACAACAGTTTTTTTTTTAAACAGTGTAATTGTTTTCGAGTCGAGGTGCTCCAATCCATTGTTGTGGTAACTGCAGTGTAATTGCCTAGTGCAGTTGTGAGGAAAGTACTTGGTATATAAGCGGAAAGTAACAGTATTTTTTTTAAATATATACACTGTAAAAAATAACACTTTCATTTTTGACGATTCATGAATCCTCAAGCCTCATTTCGTTAATTGTGAGTATTGTTTCGTCAAACTATCACGTGACTTTTGAGTAAAGCGAATCCTCACTTTTACGATCGTGATTTGACGATTCTGTATCTCGATTTTGAGGAAACTGAATCTCATTGTTGTACTTACATGCTCAAAAATGACGAAATATTTCTTTAGATTAGACGACATTCAAATCCTCATAAAAATGACGATTCAAATTTCCTCATTTTGAGGAAACGAAAACTCGGAGCATTTACCGTAATGGAATCGTCAAAATTAAGGAAAATTTCGTCGTTTTTGAGCATTCATTTTTAAGAGTGTATATATTAAAAATTTTTGTACCAGGTGGTGTTCGGACATGCAAAGACCGACCCTGTTACCAAGGGGTGACTTGCGCTGATGTACCAGGTGGGTTCAGGTGTGGACCCTGTCCCAGAGGATTCATCGGGGACGGTATTACCTGCACACCAGAAACAACTTGTGCGGACAGGCCATGTTACCGAGGTATGAGAACTCAAACGATATTTGTATTTTTAATTAAATCCTAATCAAACACGATCGAAATGTTAGATGGAAATCAGTGTAGGGACAGTTTTCATATCTTTTGCAAGGAATTCTCCAGTATAGAAACTGACCATACAAGAGTTTTGATATTGGATATACTTTGACAAATGAAGAGTACACGGGAAAAAGCGATTGATTTATTAGGCGGGCGCCCGCAATTGTATGCTTGGCGGCATAAAACCGGTTTCCCTCTTTCTTCTTCGTTGGTGATCGCCAATCGCCAGAATCTTGGTAGCTAGGAACCACAGAGATAGTAGTTTAAGTACTACAGTGGCATATCACGTGATCTACAACACTGACTTCATTGGGGCTCTTCTGGGAGCTCCTTGCGCGTTCCGTCCGTCGTTAGCATTGGAGGTCACGTGATCTGCCACTATATTACTTCAACTACGATATCTATGGTAGGGACTAGATTCCTTACACAAGTTTAGGCGATCACTCGCTATCATCGCCAAAGTGGCCGGCTAAGGAAACTTCTCTGAAAAATCAATCGGTTTTTCCCGTGTACTCTTCAAATGATATGTGTATTTTTAATTGAATCCTAATCAAACAAAAGATCGAAATTCAAAAAGATTGAAATCAGTGTAGGGACAGTTTCCATATCTTTTGCAAGGAATTCTCTCGTATAGAAACTGACCATACAAGAGTTTTGAGATTGGATATACTTTGACAAATGGTTTTACATTTCAAACATAACGAAACTCAAGCGTGAGGCTATAAACTCAGGACATCAATAACGAAAGTTTTTAAGTGTTTCTATTTGGCTTCAAATGCTTTATACTTTTTTTTTCAATATTTGAGCCATTCTATAAACCATGGAGTGTTATGGTATTGGCAGTTTTAAATCATATTTTAGATGCTTATTTTCTTCTAAATATACAATTTATTCTAATACAATATACAGTAAATTCAACAATCCACTAGTGCACAAGTCAGATAATTGTCAATTGAAATATAGGACCTCTTAGAACTGAGTAAACTTTTATTAACCCTCTAATGCATGAATTTTTATTTTCATCCCAAAAAAATATATATGTATCTTCAATGCTCATACATTATGGGAAAAATACTGAAAAAAATTTAACTGCATTAGGTTTTAAATAATTTCAATTTAAAAAAAAAATTTCCATGTGGCAAAAACCAACTAAAAAATTCCAATTTTGATAATAATGACTAGAAAACTACTAAATATACTTTAAAATAACCCTTTTTAACAATATATATTTTTTTCAAAACAATTTATTTGTATTTAGTACTAAAATTATTATACTTTGACTTACGCCAGAAAACGTAATTTCACAACAGTTAATAACCTCCCTCTTTAATTTTGAATACACTTTTACTACTGTCATTTATGAGTTTTATTATTAACTAAAACTTCAGATGGAATGTAATAGATGAAAAAAACACAAATTTGTCAAGATTGAGGTCTACTTTAATAGAATAAAGTGGATTATGTAACTTGTTACCAAACGGTAACAGTATGCATTAGAGGGTTAATAAACTAGAGTTAACTATGTACCAAAAAATAATATAAAAATGTTTGTAAAATGAAAGGCCAAAGAATAGTTTGCATGAGATTTATTATTAGTAATGAGTTTTATTACTTTTATAAATATTTTGTTTATATTAAATAAAATAGAGGCCGACAACAACATTACAATTTACAAAAATTAAATTCTGGCATTTTCAAATAAACATAGTTTTTCAATGCAATATTTAAATATATCAACAACAACTTTCTGCACACTTCTCACTTTTTAAAACAAAACAAAAGAAGACAAAATTTATAATGAAATGTCATTAAATTCCATACTTAAATCCCTTTTTTTAAACTTTAAAGAAAGCATTTTTAAATATAAATCGAGTTATTTCAATACAATTTTAAAATATATCACCAACCACCAACCAATCTCATCACACTCCAATCCTTTTTGAACAAAGAAAACAAACCAAATTTATAATGCAAATTCAATAAATAAAAGAGAATCAACTCTTAGATTCCATACCTCTCAGAAAATGTCAATACATAATCTGATATTTTCAAATTTTCTCAAATCTAACTGATGGCTGGCGAAACAAAAGTGTGGGTTCGATTACATAAAGGCGATTTATGAACACCGTCACTTTATAGGCAGCGGATACTCTTACCAAATCACACTTGGTCCAAACACAGTAGCACTCGGCTTGGATTCTCCTCCAGGAACGGGAATATTTGTGCTCTTTTTCAAAAGCTGTTGTTTCATACCGCGGTTATACGCCTTGAGCGTTAACTTGGGCAGCGATTTGAGTGTGACTTTGGTTTTGCCAAGGTAAAAAACAAACAAGCTACACTCTTAAAACAAAAGAGTGAAATCCACTCCATTTGGAGAAGTGCATTTTCGACACCCTAAAGGCATGCATATTTTCTCAGATTGAGTTAAAATCACTCGTTTGAAGTGATCCTGTCGGAGGTTTAACACACAAAGGATCCACTCCAAAAGGAGAAGTGCATTTTCCAGTCTGGAGGAGTGAAATCCACTCAGACTGAGGTAAATTGGGAGTGTTTGTTTTAAGAGTGTAGATACTCGAGCTTCCGACCAATCTGGCACTCAAGGCCACGAACCCATCTCGATTGGGTTTTTTTCGGCGACTTCAGTGGAAATGGTTACCATAAGGTAAATAACAACCATGGCGGATTTTTTTCTTTTTAAGTGATCCATAATCTCATTCGATTTTCACAAACAACGAATAAAATCGCCACGTTATACAATCACTCGCCAATTTCTCGCCAACAAAAGGTCGAATAGCTCAAATTCAAATTGCACAAGTCAGCTTTCAAATCGCTGCCCAAGTTAACGCTCAAGGCGTGTAACCGCGGTATCATATTTCAATTTATATTGCATTTTATTGTGGGCATGTTTCACGCCATGAGTCAACAGTTCAATCTCTTCTGGAATTGCATTTGTTTTGGTGATAATTCGATCTAATTATTTTTATTCCATAATTCCGATATATTTTTTTTAAATAATAAACTAAAACAATTTGAGCAAATTACCACCAGAATAAATAAAATTCCAGACAGTGTATGTTTACATAACGATTTGTTTTGATTTTATTATCTTACATTTTTCTTTTTTTCGTCAAGTTCTCTTTATTGTTCTTTTTTAAGTTGAACAATTTATTGTACTATAATAAGTTTAATAGTTTTATCTAAACACTAAAAAAATACTAAACATAAAATATTCGCTAAATGTAAAATATCCGTGGCTTTTTACAGCGCATTCAGAGTGAAAACAAAACAACCAATAAAATCATGGAAGACAAGAATGAAAATCTAAAGCTATCCCCGGGATAAAGAGAAAAGGGGATAAAGGGAAAAATTGAAGCGATCTGAAACAACCCAAAAAAGAAGTTTTTTGTCGACACATTATTAAACGCTATATGAGCTGGTTCATTGAACCATTTGTTAAAAATTAATTTCTCATAAATGATTGCTATGATTTTCTCATTATATTATGAAATCAATATATGCTCCAAAACAAGTACCATGGAGTTTCAAATCATCATATTATATTCTCAAAATAAGAAAATGTGATGAACAAACTAAGCTTAGTTTTCACAAGTTTTTAATTTATCCAGATATTAAATTTCCATTAATTTAAACGTCCCTTTAACAATGGTGAATACTAAAATAATTAGGTTTCCTGTACACTTTCTAAAAAAAAAAGGTGCAATGCTACTCCGTAAGCCTGGCGACAGCAAGTGTTGGCTTCTTCTATTTTATCACTTTAGAGCTCAGAAACATTTCAGCAAAAAATTTAAATAAATTATGTAGTTACAAGATCGTAGGGGCTCGGATGGCCCCGAGTGGTTAGCACCGCAGACTAGCAGTCTGCGCGCTGTAACGTTTGCGGGTTCGATTCCCGCCTTCGCCCTGGGTGTACTTCCTTTCTCTGTGACAGTAAAAACTTTTTCTGTGTCTGTCTTACTTGGCAAAGGCTTATAAAAGGTTAACTGATTAAGCTCACAAGCCGGAATATATGTGTACCTAACCCTTACCCTACAAGATCGTAATACAAAACACACATCCATTTCAATGGATGTCAGGTTTCAGGAGGTCATCTATACCTTTTCTATTACAATATATACCAAATAATATATATATAAAACTAGCGGCTCAGTGGCTGAGAGGTTAAACGTGTCCGCCTCGTATTCCCAAGATCGCGGGTTCGAGCCCCGGCTGAGTCGTCGGATTTTCTGGATGTGAAAATTCTTGGCACGCATGTCATATGATTATGTGGCATGTGTAAAAGATCCCTGGAGGGCCCACTTGGCCTGGGTTCTCTCGGCAAAATTAAATCTCGGCATACTTTAACATCCACAGAGAGCTCACATTCATTGTAATCTGTGCGTCAAAATTGGTAGCGAGAGTCGCCTAGATGGTGCCACAAAAAAATGGCTCTCATTTCTAGGGAATGTGCCGAGTCTACATAGGCTTGACCGCCAATGTTGCAGCCCCGTTAGAGAGAAAAAAGATATATACACTGTAAAAAATCTGGCTTGAATTTACTAACGATTACTTAGTAACTTTACAGATTTTCACCATTTACTAGAAAATCATCTGTAACCTAAAGAAACTACTGTAGTAATACTAAGCAATACTAAGTAAATTGATGTAACGCTTACAGCGCCCCCTGGCTATCTTTTCTAGAGATTATGACGAATCGATATCGCAACAATAAAAAACCTAAAAACGTGGGTTTTTTTTTTATTTTAGACAAAAATTACGTTAAATTATTTCGAAAACTTCACATCCCCCCCCCCCAAAAAAATGAATCTTAAAATTTCTTAATCAATAAAATAAAACTCCTTTAACGATCAAGATTTTAATCTCTTTATTTACACGCAATCAAAATGCAAGTCCCCGATAGCAGCGAGGACTAACGCGCAGTTCTACGTTGCGAGACATGCGGATACCGAGGATCTTGGGTTCGGTCCTTACTCCTTCTCTGGAAATTCGATATAAAACCTGACTAACAGAAGAAATAGTGGTGCCCTCTGGTTTTAAACTTTTGTAACCAGTTTACTACCAGTCTCTTTGTAAACATACAAGAAAATCCCTTGCAAATCTACTACAGTTTTCTTAGCATAACTTACTAAGCTTTAATTAGTAATATATACACATATTTCTTATGTAACATTACTAAAAAAACTTATGGAAGCTGAGTTTCCTAGATAATTCTTAGTAACCTTACAGATATTTTTTTAGAGTGTATAAAACTAGTGAGCATAAATAGCATCATTTTTCCTTTTCATCTTCTTTTTCCTTCAAAATATTCTCTGTTTCGATCGGTCACTCGCCATTTATCAATAATTCCACTCACGGACAGAGGAGGGGAGTATCTTGGGAACGACTTCACATGCTGCATCCCTAACGCAACAGCCAAAAAAAAAAAAAGTTTCGAATAAACGGACAAGAAAAGGAAACGTTTATATACTTTTGGCTTGTGATTCCAGATAGTTCTAAAAATAGACTTTTACAAATTCAAACGTGGGTTGTCCTTTGAGATGAAGTAGAGGGTTATTTTGAGTTTGGGTTATTTTGTGAATGAGATGAAAGGATTTTCCAATTATTTGAGTCAATGTTGACTTATCTGCATTTGAATATTCGGATTAAATGTCATGTTTATTACATTCGCTGAGTCTAAAGTTTCATTCTGAAGTTAGATTCATAGCAAAATTATTTTAAAAGGATTTCATAGTTCAGTTTTGTTTTCTATTTTAAATTGAATATTTCGCTTTTCTGATTTTCAGTTAGCTCTAACACATTACTTATATGTTTTATATTCTGTTATAGTGTTTTAATTTCATGCGTATACTCAATTATGCTTAATGTATGAGGGCTCTAAATGTGAAAGTTAGACTCCTTCTCCAGATTTTTAAACATATGTGATGCACTTAGGTAAAACTTTTGTTCACACATCACAAGGTTTGAAATACAAGTATTGTGTAAAGCAGGAAAAATGTTAATGTTTATTACAAGAATTGTGTAGATGACATACGAACACAAATTTGCTTTTTTGATTGATTTGAATTGATGATCTCGAGGGAAGACGATTATAGTAACCACGCTTGATCGACAAAAAGTCTTAAACTATATTGTTCTTTAATCCTTAAAGTCCCAGTATGATGCTATTTGGTGTCATCATGCTTCTGTTTATAATTAAAAAAAATTAATAGGGCTGAGATCTATTAGGATTAATAAAAAATATTTTTTAATCGAAAAAGTTTTGAAGAATCGAATGATGTGCTTTTTGATATCATAAATAGCTATAGACTGAAAAGATTAAAATAAATAAAACAAAATGAAAACATTAATTTCATAGTGCCGTAATATGTATTTTGAAGAGCATGTGGTGAACTACATTTTGGTAACGGCCAACGTAATAAAAAGTATAATTATTTTTGATTTTTTAAAACATTTAGCACTATGATAGATATTGTTACTATTGAATTTGATGGATGACCTTACTTTAAAAGGTTTTTTCCCCAAAAGTACCTACGCTCCTCGCCAACCTAAGTTGGGTAAATAGAAATATGCTATGGAGATGATCCATCTGCTCATGTAAAGAGTTCCATCAATTATTTGTGAATCCTTCCAGAAAACATGTTTATAACATTAATTTCGTTTAAGGTCTAACAGATGTGAATATTATTTGAGAAATTTGGCAATTTTATCAGAAGGAAAAGTGTATTTTTGTTAAATTGTATACAGATCCTTTTGAATGTAAATATTACCTTACAAGAGTTCCCAACTAATGAACCAATCGCGCTTTTCCCTCTGCCTTTTCACTGTTTATTTTTACCCAAGTTAGTTTGGCATGGACTGTATGCCTAGGAACATAACCTGTCATGGTCAGGCCCAGGACGCATGCACTCTCAGAAATACTACTGTCACTTTTGACGATTCATTAATCCTCAAGCCTCATTTCGTTAATTTTGAGGACTATTTCGTCAAACTCTCACGTGACTTTTGAGTAAACGCGAATCCTCACTTTAACGATCTTGATTTATTTGACGATTCTATATCTTGATTTTGAGGAAACTGAATCTCAATGTTGTACTCACATGCTCAAAAATGACGAAATATTTCTTTAGATTAGACGAAATTCGATTCCTCGTAAAAATGACCAATCAAATTTCTTCACTTTGAGGAAAAGAAAACTGGGAGCATATACCAGTTAAACGGCATCGTCAAAATTAAGGAAAATTTCGTCGTTTTTGAGTATTCGTTCCTGAGAGTGAGCTACATTTTAACAAAATTTGGAGTTGTGTAGTTTGGAAACTCTTTCTCGTCAGGTGTCCGATGCTACGACAGCGAGAGTGGATACAGGTGCGGCCCTTGTCCCTCGGGTTACACAGGGGATGGCGTGAACTGTAAACCCATCGATAGGTGCGCAGAAAGACCGTGCAGTGCGGGGGTACTGTGTACCAACATCGATGTACCACCGTGGTTCCGGTGCGGACCATGTCCAGAAGGTTTCTCCGGCAATGGAACCCACTGCGATGACATCGATGAAGTGAGTGGTGGTTGAAAGTTTTCTTATTACACATCTAGATATTTACTTGGTATTCTTCAGTAAGAAGTTAGTTTTAACCCTTTCAGTCCCAAAAATTTACTACAGTACAGAAACATCTGATATTCACAAAATAAGCTTATTTTAGGTAAAAAAATAAGAGTTCCATAAGAAAAAAAATTCTCTTAAATTTTTTATAAGGTTTTTGAAACAATGTCAAAATTTTTAACTATGGAAAACAATAAAATAAAAATATATGTATTTCCTAAAAACACTTCGACTTATATATTTTAATGTATCTGACCATATTATTAAAAAAACAATTAGTTATTATTTTAACCGAAATAGTTTGAATCGTGTTTTAAATATGTGGAACTGAAGTTAACTTTTCAAAAATCAGGTGAAACGATTGTTAGCTATTATCTAAATTTAAAAAATAGTAGTTCTGACTTCTATTTAGATTAATGTAAAATATTGTCTAATAGAACGAAGTGTGAAGAATCGAATGATGTGTGTTTGGATGTCGTAACGGGACATAAACATTAAAAAAAAAATATTGAAAGTGATGATGCCAAATGGCATCACTGGGACAGAAAGGGTTAAATAGGTGTATAATTTAACGATGTTAATTCTTTTAGCGGACGAACAAATTTAACAATGAATCCAACCTCATTGGATCAAGAAATTGGATTTCGAGAATACTATTATTGTATCCATGGGAGCATAAGTAGTAGTATTCTATCAATGGGAGCATAAGTAGTAGTATTGTATCAGTGGGAAAGTAGTTCACTTAATCTGTGAAGTATTTCCGATCACGAAGTATCTCCATATTCCGAAGTATCTCCAACACTTTAGTTCGGAAATACCAATAAATTATTTACGAAACGAAATGCGCACAGACAATAGAAACACTTGCAGTTGAACTCCAATTAAACGAATTCAGACTATTCGAATTGCCGATTATCAAAATCAAACGAATTATTGGCATAACGAGTCGATTGGTGGACGCTTCTAACCGTCAGTGTTTGTTTTGTTTGGTCAGCCCTGTTCAGTAAGATACAGCAATTCAATTATTCAGAGATTATTCATAACTTTGCACATGATACAAGAGGATCACCTACTTCTGGATGATACAGTAACTAAGGTTCTGTTACTAAGCTCTGAAGAAAGTGGTTCTCTAGTGCTCCCACAGAAAAATATTAATTTTTACACAAAAAAAAAACAATTTACATCCCGAATCAGTTATTTACTCCATATCTACAACAATCTAATAATATGAATAGGATCCGGTTCCATTTGATTCTACGTAATAATTGAAGTTCTACTGTAGTAGAACTTCAATTAATTCGAATCAAATGGAGTAGTGGTAGTTATGAGTAATAGCGGTAGAAGTATGAGAGTAGTAGTAGTAGTATGATGATGAGGAGTAGTATGTATTGAGTGTAGCATAGTGTGTGTGTGTAGTATCAAGTATAGGTAGTAAGTGTAGTATGAGTTGGTAGTAGGTAGTGAGTGTAGTATGAGTATTAGTATGTGTAGTTTATGAGTCGTCTTAATAAAATATAATATTTTTAAATCTAATTAATTACTATTGCGATAGTAATCTATGTTTGATAATTTTTCAGTGCGACCTTGCTAGTCCTTGCTATCGGGATGTATCGTGTAGAAACACCGCCCCGGGTTACCGATGTGACCCTTGTCCTACTGGCTACACTGGACCCGCTGTTGAAGGAATAGGGATAGAGTACGCATTGACAGTTAAACAGGTTTGTACACAATATTATTGTCAAGTATATCACGTAACCGTTGTTCATTTGTTTTGAAATTTAATATGCATTGAATTTTCAGCACTCATTGTTTCTTTTTTTTTTTTTGCAATAGAATTGTCATGATATTGATGAATGCCGAAGTAATAATGGAAGGTGTGCTTTAAATTCAAGATGCATCAATACTATGGTAAGTTTTCGAAAATGCATAAGTGTTAATGAATTTTCGAATTTGTCTTTGAAAACCAAAAATCATAAATTTTTAGACAGTTTTAACTTAGTTTACGCTGTGTTAACGAATTTCATAAGTATAACTATCATTATTCAAATTTGATTTTGAAATTTTCTAGAAAAATAAACATGAATTTTTAGTTTTATAAGAATTGTTTTAAATTGATTATTTCTTAAAATTAAATTATGCACCCACGTTGATTCATGCTTTTTTTATTATTAAAAAATGTATGAAAGTAATATTCAACAAATGTCAAAGAATTTACTAACTTTAGCTAATCTGAAAGTTCGATCGGAACGCTGATGGTCTTGATTTGTACGTTATCCTATTAAACTTAAGACTCTTAAGAGTCTGATTGATGTAAGGGCGAGGTGAACTACGAGAAAAAGGATTAAGTCCATAAATCCTCTGTAGGTAATACGAAGGTTACTTCCTACTGCCGAGGGATACTTCTTATTAGAGATACTGTATTAAAAAAGTGTATAAACTACTCAAAAGTTTTATACGTGTTAGCACCGGAATTCCGAGCCTTTTTTAGCTACCCACACTATTTAGAACGTGAATTGATTACAATTACCCAATTTTGCGGTAAAACCATAACTTAACCACAAAAGTGTTGAATCAATGCTCCAAATAGCGGTGGCAGCTAAAAGTTCCTGAATTCGTATACATTCTTGTACCAAAATTTATAACAGTGTACTGTAGAAAATGTTTTGGTTTCTTGTAATTTCGTAATGTGTTTGTGTTTCTCGTCTTTCTCGCAGGGTTCGTACATCTGCGGCGAGTGCCGAGAAGGCTACGTGGGCAACCAGAGTGTGGGCTGCCACCAGCACCCGGGTTCGTGTCCGGACGGAACCATCTGCGACCCCAACGCGGAGTGCGAGCTCAGGAGGGGGTCCACGGCCTACACCTGCAGGGTAACATCACAACACTAGACTTTTCCATTTAGTTTGAAGTTTACTCCTATTTTTTCGTGTAAATTTACACCATAGATTCTGTGTAACGATATTTTGTAAAGCGGGAGAAACGTTACACTAAATTTTACAGTGAATTAACAAAACTACACTCTAAAAAATGAATGCTCAAAAACGACGAAATTTTCATTAATTTTGACAATTCCGTTACTGGCAAATGTTCCGAGTTTTCGTTTCCTCAAAGTGAGGACATTTGAATCGTCATTTTTGAAGGAATCGTCATTTTTATGAGGATTTGAATGTTGTCTAATCTAAAGAAATAATTCGTCATTTTTGAGCATGTGAGTACAACAATGAGATTCAGTTTCCTCAAAATCAAGATACAGAATCGTCAAATCACGATCGTAAAAGTGAGGATTCGCGTTTACTCAAAAAGTCACGTGATAGTTTGACGAAACAATCCTCAAAATTAACGAAATGAGGCTTGAGGATTCATGAATCGTCAAAAATGAAAGTGTTATTTCTGAGAGTGTAGACTTTATATTTAGTTTACGCCCCCTGCTAGCTATCGCCCGCCAACCCCCGGGAACTGCTTGCTCAGTTCCGTTGGTTGGAACCCTTGATTGAACATTTCCTGACCAATCAAGGGGTTCTTCCCCTTTACTCTTCAAATGGGCTATTTTAAATAGGGAGATATTGTTGTTTGTTAACTCCATCAAATGCAAATTCAATTGAAGATATGAATGGTGTCAGTAACGGGATCGACGATTAACTAAATTGGTCCGAGCTACAGATTCCGAGAAATCGCTACGTATATAATAATGTCTTACTGTTGCAAAGTTCATACATCAATTCTCCCCAGTTTTATTTATTACCCTGTCTTTTATTTTTTCAAAAAAGTTTACTCTATTTTTCTGTTGTACATGTTCATAACAGTATCTCTCACTTAGTTTTACTAACCTGTCTTTTTAAATGTTTTTTTCTTTATTTTTCTTTGTTAATGACATCAATTTATGTTACTGTTCTACTTTCAATTAGTTTATTAATTATTGTGTATTTAACTTTTTCTTCTTTATTTTATTTAACTGCTGCAAAGTAAATAACTTAACTCTTATTTAGTTTTATTAGTTATAATTTTTCTTTATCTTACTTAAAAATATTACTTATTTTATCCTTGGCAGAATAAGAATACTGTTCAGTAATAAATAACTTCTTGTACTTAATTTCTTCAATAGGTAATGTTTTTATTCGGAATATAAGAGTTTTAAAACTGTTTGTTTTCTTTGCTGTTTTGTTTGATGTAGCGTTGAATTGGAGCTACTCGATTTTATTTTTACAGCTTAAAAATACAAAATAAATTTGTACATGAAGGATTCGGTATATTCACTAACACATTACATTGCTTCTGTACTAAACAAATTACTTTATGGTCAGGCTTGATTTGCTTTACGTTTGAATACACACATTACGCTTTGATTAACTATAAAGGCACATGCTAATAAAGTTTACTTTGAGGAGTCAGAGACCGTTAAAAAGAGAAAATCAGTTTTATGTATGCTTCACTGGAGCCTTTTAAAATCAATAATGAGTCGGTTGCTAAAATTAATTTAGTTTGGGGCTCTTTACCACCTTAGCAAGATCAATAAACTTCTCTGTAATATTAGTGATATAGCAACTTATAATTATCATCATACGAGAAGTTCGAAAATGTGTGAAGTGTTCTGAAGGTAATTTTAATATTAAGTTAAAGACTTTCAAATAAAGTTTAGATACAGTTTCTATGTAAACACCACTACTTTAATTTTGTAAAAAAAAAACATTAACACTAAAAATACGTTAAATGTGTCGTATGTCCCTACAAACAAATCACCCGGCATCTAATTCGTTCAAACTAGAACGAATAATATAACAGTGACGTCACAGCAACGTCGAACATTGTCTTATACACAACGAACACCGCTGAATCGGGCATTGAGAGAGTAGCTTAATGTAAAAAAAGGAGTCAAGTTTACTAGAAAAGTTTTCCTATACGCTTCTACTTATAGTAAAAGGTCATAAAGAAGATTCGTAGCGGGAAAAACTCCAATAGCCCCAACCCCGTTTAGTTATTTCATTATTCAGTAATTAAAGTCGTAATTAATTTTTCTAGTGTCGAATCGGATGGGCTGGCGATGGTTACATGTGCGCTCCGGACAGTGATTTGGATGGATGGCCGGATTTCGACTTGAGATGTAGCCATCCAAAATGCAAGGCGGTAAGAGGATATGAAGCATTCTTTTCCTTTAATAACAACGTATATACTGCATAGAACTTTGTATTGAAAAGTGATGGATCTGCAATGGACTTGGGGAAATGGGGGGTCCAGTCTCATTCCCCATAACATCCACATCCTTTATTTTTCCAAAACAGTTCGTTATTTATGACGATCATGAATGTTTTGTGTTTTATAATAAGATGTGTTAACTAAATATGAAGTTTAATTTTTGTTATTAATATAAAAATTAAACATATCAACAATTTGGAAATATATGTCTTCCATTTTTTCATAAAATAATTTGAATAATTTGTGGTTTTAATAAATTGAAGTTGTTAAAAATATTGTTGAAGTAGTATGTTTTTAACCAAATGAAAATCTAAAAATTGTTTAAAAATTTGTTGCAAATTTATAATTTATCTTGACTAAAGGAAACATTTCATTCGAAACGCATAACGTTAAAGGGAAGCATATATTTTATTAAAGTTAAACCTAATTTATTTAGTTTAATTAAGTTTATGTGAGGAAATAATTAATACATAATTTATGCTTACTGAATTGACAAATTAATAAATAATAAGCAACAAAAAAAAATCGAAAATAATTGAAAAATTAACATAATAAAATCTAAGCTTTGAGGGTCATTAAAAAATATAGAAAATTCAATAGCATTCTATTGCAAATAAATAAATTTATAAATTATTTGTAAAAAATCAAACTAATATAAAATATTTGTAAAAAAGTTGTCAATTTAAACATGTAAACTTTTCATGAAAGATTACCTTTTTCTTAGTTTTCAGCTGTCTGTAAAAACCAGTTCAGAGCAAAAACAGCAAAAGTCCAAATGAAATTTTAAAATTTCCTGAGTCAAATTTATGTCGAAATTAAATAGTTTTTGCATGCCAGATCGATGCATGCCACATCAATGCATTTTATGAAAAATAATATTCAAAAATTTTAACAATTTGTGGTGGTATGGCGTTTTCCCTCTCTCTGTCTCCGGAACTTCACTGTTAAAAATTTCAGTTCAACGTTGAGCCAAATATTGGTGAAAAATTAAGAACTTCTGGCAGATACACCATAAAATGGTTCAACCAAATATCACATTCTTTAAATAGACCTGCTTTCACGAAAAATTGGTTCGACTACTTACGAAATTTCGGTTCAACTTCTGCTAACTGCAACCGACAATTTAACTGTTTACTCAAACGGATGCGCCATTAGTAGTACTGCTTCTGCTTGAGAGGTGGCCCGTCCGTGGTCGAGTGGATATGGCATCAGCCTAGAGATTCAGCAATCTCAGGAGAGCGTGGGTTCGAATCCCACCTACTGCCTGTCATCCCATAAACCGGATCTCTTTACTGGAAATAGTAGAAAACTCCTCAATGCATCATGGATGGGCCCGAGTACACCAGGACAGACGTGCTCGTTAAATCTGTGGGGTCCAAATTCCCGAAGGCGTTAGCTTACGTTGTTCGAAATACCGTTTTTTTCCCTTTCACTATCGTTATGCATTGGGAGAACCTTTTTATGGTTCAACCTTTCACTATAGTTATACGTTAGGAAATCCCGCATATGGTTCAGCCTCTCACCATAGTTAAGCAATTTGAAAATACCATTTTATGGTTCTACAGTCTATCAAATTATGGTTGCAGCAAATTTGAACCATTTTTTCGTTCAACCTTGACCTATTATTTTTAACAGTGTTGTGACTGAAGCTATTTCTGCACTCACCGATTCAAATATTTTGGGCATGTTTTTCAGGACAATTGCCCTGTGACCCCCAACAGTGGACAGGAAGATGCGGACGGAGATGGATTAGGTGACCACTGTGACGACGACGCAGATAACGACGGGGTAAAGAATAATCCTGTAAGTTAATATTGTATTAATATATTCTTCTTCTTCTTCGCTGACACTACAGCCTGTTACAGGCCAAGGCCGTCTCTCCAAGTCTCCTCCATCCGACTCTGTCCCCCACAATGGCCCTCCATCGGTTAACTCCTAACACCTTGAGGTCTCTTTCCACCCCATCCAGCCATCTAGTTGGGGGTCTTCCTCTGCGCCGCTTTCCTTCCATCTTCGAGAAAGTTACTTTTTTGGTGGGGAAGCTGTCTTCGTATCGATATACATGTCCCAACCACCTCATGCGGGACCTTAACTGGCCTTTACCACCTTCCGAATGTCGGGTTCACCATACTTTTTGTATATTTCGTGGTTGTAGGCGATTCTCCAAACACCGTCTTGTTTAACTGGTCCAAAAATCTTTCTTAAGATCTATCTTTCAAAAATAGATAAAAGGTCTTCTTCTGCCCTGTTCAAAGCCCAGCATTCACTGCCATACGATACAAGGCAACAGGTCTTATCAGGGTTTTATATAGGTTTACTTTTGTTTTAGTGTTGATGTATTTTGATTTCAGTTGGCTTTTAAGTCCATAGAAACATCTATTAGCCATTGCTAGTCTGCTTTTAATTTCAAGCTTTAAGTCATTGCAGCTTGATATTATTGTGATTAATATATTACATTGGTATAATTTATTTTCCGGCAGTATAACTTATTGAAAGGATTTAACAGGCAAACTCCCATTCTCCAAAGTATAAATAAGATATCGGTAGTCCGGTACGTAATTGGACAATTCGTTCGATTGAAGTTACGATCGTCAAAAGTCGTCAATTAATGGACAGGTTCTTATTACTTAGTTCTACTTTCTGAGTATTGAAAATTAAGGGTTCAGATATTTTTTTCGACATTGGAGTTTAATTGCAATGACCTATTGCTGGAGATCATTTGGTATGTTTGTGAAAAACAATTTGCTTCAATGTAATAAAAACTAGCCAGCATCTATTTTTCATAGGTAAATGCACTGCTAATTTTTAAATTTACAATAATAAATTATTATTTTTAAACTGAACGTGATACGATTGTGTCAAAAATAATGTTTTCAACATTGGAGATAATGTTTCTTTCATAACTCTAATCTATCCCCATACCAACTTGGCCACCGAACCTCTCACAGGACTGAAGCAACAAGATAAGCAATCTTGTTGTCGCTAACAATACCTTCGGAGGGACGTTATTGAGAACAAGTTTGAAGAAAACAGTTGCAAACTGTGAACGCGTCTAAGAAAACAATTCAAGTTTAATAAATTGAAATGATAAAAAGGGTTTTAAACTGTCGAAAATGCTGAAAACTCCCGTAAAAGTGACGGAATATTTAAGTAATTGAAGAAACATAATATTATCAACACTTTATCTGAATCAATTTAAAACTAAAAAAAATCTTGCTCTTGCAGCCTTTGGACAACTGCCCGTTCACCTACAACCCTAAGCAAGAGGATACGGACATTGACGGACCGGACCGCAGGGGTGACGCCTGCGACAACTGCCCGAAGATACCGAACCCGGACCAAACAGACTCTGACGGGGACGGGATAGGAGACGCGTGCGACCTGGACTCAGACCAGGACGGTAATAGATTATTGAACATCTGTCATATATGAAGAGTACACGGGAAGAACCGCTTGATTTCTTAGAGTCTTTCCGTAATTGTGTCTGCTTGGCGGACATTGACGACCGAAAACCGGTTTCTCTTTTGGGTCTTCATTTGCGGTACAAACGTGTGTGTGGTATCCACTTATTTCTGGCGTGAATCAGGGGTGCCTCGAAAGATAAACAAAGTGAGTTACCCCTTTTCTTTACGCCAGTTTAGGCTATTTCTCGCTATCATCCCCAAAGAGGCTATTAAGGAAATCCTTCTATGAAATAAATCTGTTCTTCCCGTGTACTCTTCATATGTAGTGCTTAGAGGAAGAACGTGCTAAGTGTAAAGCGTTTTTTTCAAAAATGTCCTTTGGCACGTTCTTCCACTAAGCTGTTCATATGTCAAGACGTAATTATCTGCTTATTCATTATTATTGTATTATAAATATGTAACCCTTGCACAATTGTATTGCCACTGGATATGTATGGTACTGGATATCATATGGCTTGCACAGGTGTTTTTTTTTTTTTTTTGCTCCTGGTTCCGGCCCGTTTTCCTCTGGGGCAACACCTATTGAGATGCTAACGAAGCTAAACAGTCTTACTTCACTTTATTCCCAATTCTATTTCACCGCAATAAAGGATTACAAATCTACCGGATACATAGTTCCATTGTCCACATTAGTTTTTCTTTTGTAAATTGTTTAGTACTATAATCTTCATTTGACTTGTATTTCGATCATCTATAGACATTGGCCACACATACGTATGACATACTTCAAAAACTACTATATTGAACCTATGTTTAATTTTATAATTTGAATAATTTCTTTAACATCTCTTTGATATTGCTACTCTTGTTAAACTCTTTAATATCCATATGGCGCCAATCAGTTTTTCTCGCAGAATCATCTTACCTCAGCAAATATATTTCGCCCTTTCTCATCACCCATTCGCGCACCTAATTGGTCTCTCAAACTAAACAAGTCTTTCGAATCTGCATCTTTAAGACTCTTCAAAAGTTACTCTAAAGGTTTCAACGCGTTAAAAGTTTCCTCTTCAGACGTGAATAAAATATTTTAAAATACTATATTTCATCTTTTCCTTTATTTCAGATACTTATATGTAAGAAAGTTGAATTTAATTTTAAGGGTTAGGGGATTTGACTCGTTGCATGTATGGAAGCACGCGGATAATGCGGAAACCTAAGATATTTCGGCTACAGAAAGTTTACCTGTTTAAAATCAGAATTATTAATTAGAATTTATTTTTACCCATTCGACCCCTCGGAGTAATAAGGAAGATATTGTTTGATTTCAATCAAACATAGGTAACTATTTTTAAGCTTCACTCGTAAAATTTAGTTTGGGTAACAGTGCGGATAACTTGAAAACATGCATATGAAGGCAATGTGCAAACATTTATACACTAAATAATTTGGTACAAGATTGTACCAGAATCCTGCAACTTTCTGGCTGCCACCTAATCGCCCATGTGTAGCTGTAGTGCGACGATATTTCAAAACCTAACCTAACCTTTGGCTGCCACCTTTATTTGAAGCCTAGATATACCACTTTTGCGGTGCATCAAAGTTATGGTTTTATTAGTAGTTGATGGAATTCTCTCTCCAAATAGTGGTGGCTGCTATATCCTTCCAGGATTTTGTATATCCTTCCAGAAATTTGCGCCAAAATTTTTAACAGTCCACATTGACCTCACTTTTACATCCGTATTACACCTATATACATTCCACACTAACTCCACGTATATACTACATTGATCAAAAAGTTCCCGGAATAACCACCGTGAAGCGCTACCATCATTTCGATTTGAATTTTTTTTGGTTTTGTTAAGTTGGTACATCTGTTGTTGATATTCCCTCCAAATCTTAGCGTCATAGCTTGATATTTGCAAAAGTTACGTAGCTAAGAGTGCATCTATCTCTGTGTGTGCTCTCGATTTTTTGGAAATGGATTTAAATTTGCAACAACGAACTTGTATCAAATTTTGCAGACGGATCCATAGTAAATGTTCTATCTTCCGCTATATCTCTGATGGTTAATTTGCGGTTATTAACCAACCTTTTCTGTGGTTATTGACCTTTTATTTTATCAATGTTTTCATCGGTTTTCGATGTCGATGGTCTGCCACTGCATTCATCATCTTTGATTGACTCCCGACCACTTTTGAACAGCTCGTGTCACTGGTAAACGCCCGGTTTCTTCAGAAAATCGTTGTTGAAACACTGTTCTAACATTTTCAACTCTCTTGGTTTATGAAATCCATTTTTTACGCAAAATTTGATACAAGTTCGTGAGTCCATCGAAGATGGTAAACGCAGTGTCAGACCATAGACATTGTAAACCGATGAAAACATTTATAAAATAAAATAATTAATCTCAAATTGACCATCAGGGGGATAGTGGGGGACTTGAACTTGCCTATGGATGCATCCGCAAAATTTGATTCAAGTTCGTTGTTGCAAATTTAAGTCCATTTCTAAAATTGTAAATAATCGAGAACACGCTTAGAGATAGATGCACTCTCGGCTACGTAACTTTTGCAAATGTCAAGCTATGACGTTAAGATTTGGAGGGAATATCAACAACAGATGTACTAACTTATATTAAAAAAGCCCAAATCGAATCGATAGGAGCGCTTCACGGTGGTTATTCCGGGAACTTTTTGATCAAGGTAGTATGTTTGAAATGCCGCAGAAACAAATCCGGCATAAACCATAGAGTCTTTTGAAATAGTGTGATACGCCGTATACGAATATGAAAATAACTTCTTTTAACTTTTTATCACATATTTGGGTTATTTACACACAACTATGATTTTAAATAGAATTATTCTTAATTGATATTTTTTTAATATAAAATTAAATTGTATAGCTAAATTAGTTTTCTTTACTTATTTAACTGTTTAAAAATTTAAAAAAAAACTTTTATTTTTACTGTGCAATATTTCATTCTGCTAATTACTGACAAAAAGACTTTTTTTTTCGAAAGTCTAGAATTTTCTAACCTTAAAAAAGTATATTAAACGAAATTAATTATAATGCAGTTTATTGATGAAATACATTGAACAAAAAAAAATGAGCATTAAATTCGACCGAAATTTTCTGTTACCAATTTATTATTATCGCTGAACTAAAAAGGATTTCCAAATAAAAAAATAAAAAGCAAGCCTGCAGTGCTATTTCATAGAATTTATTCTTCACGGTAAAGTGTTAAAAAACCAACGCACAAGATTTAAATCTCTCTCCCATAAAACTGAAAGACAAAAAGAATAATTTTCCCATTCTATTTTATCTTAAACAAATAACATTTATTTTCAAACTTACTTGGGATATTTCTTCAATGACAAAAACGTGTTAATTTCGTTCAAGAGAAGAATAAAAATTACCTTTTTCTTCATTTAACCTACAATTTTTTTCAATACATTGAGTTTTTAGTTTTTGCTATCTCTTAACAAAAATCTCTGTAATTCACATAAAAAGGTTTCACTCTAACGCAAATTCCATTTTTACGAGGTAATTTTCTTTCTTAGTAATCTTACTATGCATTGCTTTCTAAATGATAACTTTTTTATATTTCTTTGTAAAGAAAAAAGATTTTTAATGAGTCAACTCAACGAGCAAAAAGGTTTTCCTTTGCGGTACTTTCTTTTTATACTTTTTATATTGTGCATTTTTATTATAAAAAACACCAAGTTTATCTATTATTGAAAAAGTAAATGATTTTGATACAAAAAATATTTTCAGTACACTCCACTTTAATTGAAGTTGAGCTGGATAGCACTTGTGTTCCCTTTTCATAAGTAGGCAATTTAGTGTTTTATAGCTGCATTACCTTACCTTTCAAAATGTCCTTTTAAAACTGTTAAATACAGGATTTGAAAGCCATTTCCAACATGTTTTGGGAGAAATTCCGAGAATTATTTTTTCAAATGTGGGTTCAAATGTAAACTATTTTGCCTCGTCTTGACGCAATTTTATCAATCCATTAAAAGATCCATTTGTGAATATTATTAATGCATTCGTAACTAAATTAAAACATTAACCTATAGGTTTTTTCTTAAAATTCAGTACAACTTAAAATTGGCTTTTCTTAAATTGTCCTATGGTCTTCGTTTGACTTGTATTTTGTTAATTTCTTTCTTCTTCTTCTTTATTGGCTCGACAGCCCTTTGTGGGCCAGGGCCTTCCTCAGAATCTTCTTCCATTCTGATCTTGTTTTGGAAGCCAACCTCCAGTTTTGCACTTTAATCGTTCTGAAATCTTCGTCTACGCAGTCAATCCATCGAAGTTTGGGCCTCCCTCTTGCCCTGGTGCCGATTGGCTTATAGTGGAAGACTCTAGATGTTAAAGAGTCTCGGTTCATTCTGCACAGATAGCCAGCAAATTTTTTTTGTTAATTTACTTAATTTTAAATAGAAGACATATTTTCTCATGTAAATTTCTTTGCCATAAACGGGGTTAATGATTATAGTGCAACTTTAGAAGAACAACCCTGGTAGAACAGCAGTATTGGCCAATCTCTGCTCATACCCATCGCCCAGTGCATAAAAGACTACGTTTTACCGACGCTGGGCAATATCGGGGTGCAATGTTGGTTTGAATATTACATGAAAAAATTTACAATCCAAAATTCTTGATTGAAAAATATTGCGAAACATAATATTTGACTTTTACAGTTGCAAAATACTATAAGATTGCAGTAAAATCATGTATAGCACTTTTCGTAATTTCCCGTATGAAACCTCAAAGAACGGGCTAATCTGGTTAAAATCGGTAGAATATGATTGATTTTCTTTAATATTTCCCAAGTTTGGCCGATACTCATGCGACATTGGCAAAGATGGGCTACCTGGAAAGACCGATTTGCAATGGCGATTATGTCGAGTTATGGCGATTTTTTTCAAAGTAGGGTGTTTTTCTGTTTAGTAGGGAGTAGGGGGAGAAAGACTCTTGAAAACAATGAAAATGTATGTAAAGAATAACTGCAAAATGGGATTTATATTAACAAACTTTTTTACAGTGCGTTTAAACTCGTATTTTTTTTCTCTGCTCAGGCTACGGAGATGTGGAGGACAACTGCCCTCGAGTCACCAATCCAGACCAAAGAGACAGTGACGGAGACGGGCTAGGAGACGTGTGCGACAATTGTCCCTTCATATCAAATCCAAGCCAGGTAAAGTATGATATCGTCACTTAGGTTCCCACATATACAGGGTGAGGCAAACAAAACCGGCCCCGAGGTGGAGATACGAATACGACAGAAATGTTGCCAAGTCAAACACCAATACAAAAACAGGTTTGCCAACTGAAGCTTTTGATCGCTTCATTATTAAGCCCAAACAAACGCTTGACGACTTAATTGCCGGCAAATACGCTACGCATGGTTAAAAAAGCTAGTTGAAATGAAATATAAACAAAGTTTGTAGGGCTGATCAAAAAAGTTTCCACTTGTGATTATTTCGGTTGTTATTTATCCTAGAGAATCGGACCTTTTTGTTTTTGGTAACACAAAACATTCTAAATTTATTGCAAGACACAACATTTGCATTATGGGACGTCTTTATACAATACGAACCAAGATCTGAACTCACCACTAGTCTATGAGTAGCTCTAATGTGAAGCTAATCCGATCCAACCAATGCACAAATGGGTTCTAGGCGGCTTCAAGATTTTTTTCTCGCCAAGCATTTCTACGTATTCCCATCTCTAGATCGGGGCCGGTTTTGTTTGCCTCACCGTGTTTATGTGCTATATAACTTTGCAAAACGGTAGAAATTTATTGAACGGAAACCCTTGGCGAACTTTCCAAATAAGTTGATGGATTTTTTTCCGTTACGAAGCAATTTAGAATATATTTGTACTTAGCAAATATATTCTGTAACGCTAGTATGTTAAATAAAGAAATAATTTAACTCATGATCCATATGCGAACCACCGGCATAGGAGACAACAATAAAAAAAATATTCATTTTAATTATAAAACGAAAAAAAAATCTGTTCTCAAGCATTGCAATCTGTATCAGTGATTACAGATTTTAGAGGTATAAACACAAAATGTATCTTTTAAATTCAAATGGAATTTTACTTTAAATTTAAGCTGTTTTAGAAAACAATAATTTTTCGTAAACCAATAGCAGACTAAGTCTGATTTCTAACAAAATTTTATTTTAGTGTTAAACAAAAACAAATAAGCAAAATATACATGTGATATTAAATCTTTTGAGAACATCAATCCATTTTGAATCTTCTTACTACACCTTTGTTTCAGCTGAAATATCTGGAATACTAGAAAAAATTCTTTCAACAATTAAAAATTTTACTTGAAAGATAATTTTATTTTTAAGTATTAACAGAGAAGCAATGCATTTTACCTGAAGTATTTTTTAAACACTTTTTTAATAATTAAAGATTGAATTATTTATTATCTTGATCCCTCTTTTTTACATTTTAGACTGATTTAGATAAAGATTTAGTTGGAGATGCATGCGACACCAATTTAGATAAGTAAGTGTTTTTATTAATAATTCGTTTGATTATTTCGAGTACAAAAAAAAACTGAATTTTTCCAGATTTAATTAAAATATTTGTTATTATGTGTGAAGTTATTGGGGTTTTTTTTTTAACTTAGTGCAATGTATTTTCTGTATAAATTATCATTAATACTTATTAATTTTAAAATTCGGATAGTAAAATTATTTGCATCGATGTATTTTTAAATCGTAAGATATAATGCTTTTATCGTGAAGATTACTAGCAAATAAAGTGAAATATTTTAGAAACTCTTTAGTCAAAGGACCAATTATTTCTGTACTCTTCCTTTCAAATACTTTTATATACAAGATTCAAAAAATATTTTCTTGAGAATTAAATATTCTTTCAAAAGTGATGGTGATGGCGTTCAAAATTACGCATAATTTTACAATTCGGATAATAAATTATTTGAACCATTGTATTTTTAAATCGTAAGACAAAATGTATTTTTTCCTAAGGATCACTAGCGAATAAAGTGAAATATTTTAGAAACTCTTTAATCAAATGACCAATTATTTCTGTACTCTTCCTTTCAAATACTTTTATATACAAGATTCAAAAAATATTTTCTTAAGAATTAAAATATTCCTTAAAGCGATGGCGATGGCGTTCAGAATAACGTATAATTTCACAATTAGGATAATAAAATTATTTGTACCGTTGTATTTTTAAATCGTAAGACAAAATGTATTTTTTCCTGAAGATCACTAGCGAATAAAGTGAAATATTTTAGAAACTCTTTAATCAAAGGACCAATTATTTCTGTACTCTTCTTTTCAAATACTTTTATATACAAGATTCAAAAAATATTTACTTAAGAATTAAATATTCTTTTTAAAGCGATGGTGATGGCGTTCAGAATTACCTATAATTTTAAAATTCGGATATTAAAATTATTTGTACTGTTGTATTTTTAATTCGTAAGATATAATGTTTGTTTTTCATGAAGATCACTAGCGAATAAAGTGAAATATTTTAGAGACTCTTTAATCAAAGAACGAAGTATTTCTGTATTCTTCTTTTTAAATACTTTTATACACAAAATTAAAAAAAAATATTTTCTCAATAACTAATATATTCTTTTTAAAGCGATGGTGATGGCGTACAGAATAACGTAGACAACTGCCCAGCTATTCCAAACAGTGATCAGTTGGATACTGATGGGGATGGAAAAGGTACGTTGTGTTCTTCTTGAAGCTATGTCAAAAAACTTTTTTGATTTTGAAAGAAACGTGTGTTTTTTGATCGCTTCAGGCAACATTATTATATTGAGAAAATTGTATTTTTTCTTGCTCCTCAAGGATATATAAGATTTTTTTTTTATCAAACTTAAAGAAATATCTCTCTTTTACCATTATTAATTATTTCTTTCATCGTATTTTATTCTTTAAAAGCATAAAAATCATTGTTACCAAATTATGCACGCTTTTTGTGCAGATTAACCGTTTTAATAAAGATAGTAATCTAATTAAGTAAGATGTTATAAAATGTCAGAAGTGGAATTTTTTTTCGTAAATTTGGTTAGTTTTGCAATGTTGCTAAAAATTCTTTTGTTGCATTTTTTTTCCACAAATTTGCAACTTATAATAATTTCTTAACTCCAGAGGTACACATCAGTAGACTTTTGCAGAATTCATTTCGCAACTTCATTCTGCATTTTTTCGTATTACTAACATTCAGTAGCGGATTTTTAAATAGGCTAGCTAGGCTAAAGCATACGGCGGCAAATTTTCGTAGGCGGCAAATTTTCAACGGCTGAATTTTGTATGTTGAGGCAATTCTTTCAAAACGCAACTGAAGTTTAAGTACTCTAATACATTGGATTATTTGTTATTATTTCACCACAAGAACTATTTTATACAGCATTAAGTAAGAGATCAGAAAAATTATATTTAACTGATGAAAAACATACAACATTTTTTAAACTTAATGAATTAATTTGGGGGCACTAACTGTCATTGAACAACGGGTTATAATGAGATAAATCAACATTAGTCATTAGTGATCAACTTTTGAATCGATTTTTAACCCCCCCCCCCCACCCCACCCCACCTACCCTATAGGCGGCAAATTTTGGTTCAGCCTATAGGCGGCACATTTGGAAATCCGCTACTGCTAACATTTCATTATAAACTAGAATGATCAAGCTATCTTGAAATACTGATACCGAAGCAAGTGAACAATTAGTTGTATAAAAGTCTTAGTAAGAGGGTCAAGCAGATTGTGAAGTTCTTGAAAAAAGTTTTTTCAATGGCAAATTTATAAAACGTTTTGCATGAAATAACCTTTTTACAATAAACTATTAATTGCATAAGTACTGTTTGCTTAACTATAGCACACAAAAATGCGTATTTTTTACAGCTCATAATCCCAAATTCTTCAAAATTGGAGTGCAGCAACGTTAAATGAATCTTTTATTTCGGAAACCACTTAAGTGACATGAAATGAATGAAATGAACGAATGAAATGAACGAATGAATGAAATGAATGAATGAAATGAATGAATGAAATGAATGAATGAATGAATGAAATGAATGAATGAATGAATGAAATGAATGAAATGAATGAAATGAATGAAATGAATGAATGAAATGAAATGAATGAATGAATGAAATGAATGAATGAAATGAATGAATGAAATGAATGAATGAAATGAATGAATGAAATGAATGAATGAAATGAATGAATGAATGAAATTAATGAAATGAATGAATGAATGAATGAATGAAATGAATGAATGAATGAATGAATGAATGAATGAATGAATGAATGAAATGAATGAATGAAATGAATGAATGAAATGAATGAATGAAATGAATGAATGAAATGAATGAATGAAATGAATGAATGAAAATGAATGAAATGAATGAATGAAATGAATGAAACTCATAATAACGCATCTATCTCGTCATAATAACGCATCTATTTATTGAGAGTTCAGTTTCGTGAAATATTTGAGAGTTCGCCTTTCACTATTTTTTTTTTATGAAATTACTTAGGAAAAATATCAATACAACTTAGATTCTGCAAAACCAAGGGGAAAAAAAGAGATGCATGAGATATTTTTTTGGGTAAAAAGGGTGCAGAAAAAAGAGAAACGTAGCTCAAAGACTGTAAAACCGGCAATAATAAAAAAAATTATATTTGAAGTGTTTATCTTCGTTTTTTCAAGAGAAAGTAACTGTCAAAAAGAGTTTTGCATGGAAAAATCCCTCGCTTTTAAGAATAAATATACTTGGTAACATAACATATTTTTTCTGATATGGTAAACCGCCTAAAGCGATGTTATTTATCTCAATGTATTGAACTCAAAATGCCATGTCCATAGTAAAATTTCTTTTGTTTTCTTTACATCGTTTTTAAAACGTCTGAAGTCGCATGGTTTTCTTCGTTAGGTTGCGATCTACGAAGTGCAAACATTTTTTCTAAACCTTTTTATGCAATTATCTTTTATTCTATAGAAATCCAGCTGTGAGCTGTCATTTTTGCTGTCATCACAGCTGTCGAAAGATTTGTAAAGAATAATTTTTAACTTTGTTTTAAAGTTTTTTGCCTTCATTTTATGCCTTACAAGTAAATTGACAGAAAATTGTGAGTCCTTAAAGTTAAGGTATGCGAATACCCAAAATTTTAAAATTTTTACTATTACTTTTATCTTTTCCAAATTTGGCATAATGATTTCACATAAAAAAAACAATGCTTTTTCGGCAATATTTTTTTATTTAAATATAATTGATTTATTCTAAACGGTGTTTTTCACCTAAAAAAAGGGGTTTACGCCAACAGTTCTAGTATAAAAAGTTTTACATTAATTTACCTGAAAATTTTTACAGATGCTATTTCAATATATATCTGTGCCGTGAACCTCTAACATCTGGTGTAAATATATAAGTTTTTTTTTTAAATGTCCAAGTAAAAGTTAATCGAAAAAAATCCTTTTTTTGTGGTTAATTTATGACGTTTTTCTTAATAACTTCTTTTCTTGTAATTTGTATGTAACTCTACAGGGTCATTGCATGCATCAGTTCAAAACGAAGAATTTAACACATAATTAATGTTTATAGGATGAAAATTCAATGTGGTAGACTTGTTAGCGTAAACCTCTTTTTTTAGTAGAAAAACACCGTTTAAAATAAATAAATTATATTTAAATTTAAAAAATTTCCTAAATAGTATTATTCATTATATTTGAAATCACTATACCAAATTTGGAAAAGATTAAAGTAATAGTAAAAATTTTAGAATTTGGGGAAATTTTGGGTATTCGCCTACCTTAATAGAGTTTCTTATTAAAATATATTGGCGATTATATGACCTATAACTGTATATGCATGTCATGTTTTTACAGGTTGTAATAATAAAACTGGTTAGTTACGAATGCAGTAGGATTGTTTATAGGTATACCATCATTTTCAACTTTTTATCTTTTTAGGTGATGTGTGTGACAATGATAAGGATAACGATGGTTGGCCGGATAGTGACGATAATTGCCCTCTTGTACCGAATCCTGACCAAAAGGATACAAACCGTAAGTAAGGAGTTGGGATTAATTAAGCATCTTCAATTGTTGTATGTTTGGATAATATAAGAAAATAATAATAACTTCTTTACAATTTAAAGTATTTAACTTCTTTACAACTGTTATTGGTGTTTAAAATGAGGGATTTTACTTACTTACTTATTTATACCTCTTTCACTCCAACATGGAGCATAGGGCCTCCGTCATGGTCCACCACCTCACCCCGTTGGCAGCAACGGTCTTAATCTCTCCCCATGACTTGTTAAGTTCTGTTACTTCCCTGATGATTGTTCTACCCCACGTTGTTCTTGGCTTCCCTCTTTTTCTTTTGCTTTGTGGATTCCATTCTAAAGCTTCATTTACATTGAATTTTTCGGGCTTGCGTAGCACATGCCTGATCCAACGCCATTTTTGTTTTCTAATTTATTTTCTTATTTCTGATGAGGGATTTAGTTAATTTGAATTTTATTGTAGCTACATACATTTAATTAAATACATTTGTTTGTCTTTGTAATTCCAAATGTAAAGCTTTTATTGCGTTATAGGAACCGGAGTCGGTGACGCTTGCAAGAAGGACTTCGACGGCGACGGAACAAATGACGAGGACGACGTGTGTCCGGACAATCGAATGGTGTACGCCACGGATTTCCGGGCTTATCAGACAGTCGTCCTCGACCCTGAGGGAGATTCGCAGATTGATCCCAACTGGGTCATCTACAACCAGGTATGCACAGCCTCAAGTTCATACAGTTATGGAAATCGTTGTTTCTAAATGGAGCAACCATTTTTATGCCGAAAACAATAATTGGTGTAAAGGGAGTGAGACTACTAGAAAAGGTTACAAAATTTCAGAAGTCAATTCTTTTTTCTTAAACTTTTTTAATTCTGCAACATTACTGGAAATTCGTTTGCAGTATTTTTTTAAAACCAAAAATAGCAATCTTTTAATCTCGTCACTCCAGGGAACACATGCGTGGACTTTTGTAGAATTCAATAAACAAATTCATTTTACATTTTTTTCGTTTTACTAACTTTTCTAATACAAACTAGAATGATCAAGCTATCCAGAAATACCGATATAGAAGCAGATTATGTATTAATTGCTTTAAAAAAGACGAAGTTAGGAGGGTAAAGCACACTCTTAAAACAAAAGAGTGAAATCCACTCCAGTTGGAGAAGTGCATTTTCGACAATGGAAAGGAGTGAATATTAACTCAGACTGAGTTAATAATCACTCGTTTGGAGTGATCCTGTCGGAGGTTTAACACACAAAGGATCCATTCCAAAAGGAGAAGTGCATTTTCCAGACTGGAGGAGTGAAAATTAATCAGACTGAGTTAAATTCGCTCGTTTGTTTCAAGAGTGAAGTTATCCAGAAATATCGATACTGGAGCAGATTATTCAATAATTGCGTTAAAAAAGACGTAGTAAGTAGGGTAAAACAGATTTTGGGTGACAGAATAAATGACGAAGACGACGTATGTCCGGATAATCGAATGGTGTACGCCACGGATTTCAGGGCTTATCAGACAGTCGTCCTCGACCCTGAGGGAGATTCGCAGATTGATCCCAACTGGGTCATCTACAACCAGGTAAACGCAGCCTCATGTTTATGCAGTTATGGAAATCGGCAAAGAGGCTGGTTTATATCCTCGCCTGTTGTGGGGTTATGTGGGGATTTAGTGTTAATTAACGGTGGAATTATCATTGTTGTGAAAAGGGTTCATGAATTTGTTTTAACGGTGCGTGATTCGGAATGTGGATGTAGGTTCTTGTTCCTTATTATTGTGTACGTAGTTAATAGTGTATAGTTATTATGGCAAGTCCTTTGGTGTTTCTATGCTCAAAACAGTTTTTGAACTAAAGCACAGTAAGTATTTAAAAGATAAAGATAAATCATGTTACCACTCTAAAAAAAGAAACACAAATTAAAAAAAAAAGACTTATTAAAAAATAATTTAAACATTACACATTATTGCACAAGTAATACTATAACACTTCTCTCATTTTCTAGTTTAAAATGCATCTAGTTAGCTGCTTTGATTTGTCTTGTAAAACCTGTTTCTCTTCAAGTATCAACTAAAGAAAGTTTATTCACTGCATCTCACCAATTTTAGATGAATTTAGCCACCAATATTATAATCGATTTTAAGGAAAGACATATTGAAATAAAAAAGCTGGGGGAAATTTGGGAGGCATGATATAAGGCTCGTTATATCCGAATGCGCGATGTAACGAGGCGCGATGGGTAGCAATTGTATCCCGAAGGAGCCCAGTCGGTTAAGCACTCGCTTAGCATGCGAACGGTCCCAGGTTCATCCCAGGTCGTCCCAGGTTCACGGGTCCGGGCATCGCCAAAATAGCTGCCGACCTATAAACGGCCCGTGCAGCCAAAAATGTCCGACGAATAATACCCCGTGTAAGGGAGGGCACGTTGAATATCCTTTAAAGTATTAACGCTGCGTACGATGTCACCCTTAACGGTTGCGTTGGGTGCCTATTCAGGTGTTGGCTCGTCACCTGACTGCGGTTCTAAAATACGACGCCCGTCGCCAATAGCCCTCGTGTAACTCTAGTGCGACGATAATTCAAAACCTAACCTAACCAGGTATACACAGCCTTATGTATATGCAGTTATGGAAATCGGTTAATGGCTTACTTATATAATCGCCTGCTGTGGGATTATGTGAAGATTATGGTTAATTAACGGTGGAATTGTCATTATTGTGAAAATGCATCATTAATGTGCTTTAACGCTCGTGATTCAGAATATGGGTATAGGTTCATGTACCTTATAATGGACAATAGTGTAGTTATTATGGAAAATCCTTTATATATTTGGAATTGAATGCAGGGTTTAATATTCGCAATTGGCCAAGAATATTACGAATACCAAGTTACACTTTAAAGTCAACTTTAGCAAATCGTTTCTGCCATAAGCAGTTTATATAATGTAATAAGACATTGCATATATCCATCCGTCATCCAGTAAATTCACACAATAGCAATCTCGTGAGAAACTAGAACTTTTTGTAGTTAATCAATGCATACAGCTTCAAAAGTGTGGTTATGCTAAAATGAAAACTTTCAAAGAAATTGTTAAGAATTATTTTGTAAAAATCAAATTAAAGCAATAGTACTTATTTACCTTTACCATAAAATGGGAATTTTTTTTGTCTTAATCAGTCTAATTAAATTTGCACCTTCAAAGAGTCACCCTATTCAAGTATTTTACTTAAATTTTAAATACAAAAGAACATTTAAGAGAACATAAATAAGTTATATTTGTCTTTTAAGGCATGTTTATAATTAAACTTTTTTTTAAATTTTTTTTTGAATAAAAAATTCAGTACAGCATTATTTTTCTTACGTAAACACCACAAACTGTATAATACATAAAAAAAAACCTCAAGTATAATGGCTTATATCATAGAGTTGTCTACATTTGTGGCAGATTTACAATTTTTAATGTTCTTATATTACTGCACATAATTTTGATGTAAAAAAGTGAACTAATTGTTTCAATACAAAAAAGAACAGTTATTGCATATTTAAAGAATTTTCTACTTTTACCTTAATTTTAAGATCTATACTCACAATACTTTATAGCTACCAGCATATTATTTGAATTGAAGTTTTCCAATTAAGGTAGGTGAGTACCCAAAATTCTAAAATTTTTACTATTCCTTTAATCTTTTTCAAATTTGGCATAGTGATTTCAAATATAATGAACAATGCTTTTTGGGCAATTTTTATTATTTAAATATAATTGATTTATTTTAAACGGTGTTTTTCAACTAAAAAAAAGGGTTTAAGCCAACACTTCTAGCATAAAAAGTTTTGCATTAATTTACCTGAAATTTTTTACAGATGCTATTTCAATATATATCTGTGCCATGAACCTCTAACATCTGGTGTAAATATATAAGTTTTTTTTAAATGTACAAGTGTAAGTTCATCGCAAAAAATCTTTTTGTGTGGTTAATTTATAACATTTTTCTTAATAACTCCTTTTCTTGTAATTTGTATGTAACTCTAGAGGGTCATTGCATGCATCAGTTCAAAGCAAATAATTTAACACATAATTAATGTTTATAGGATGAAAATTCAATGTGATAGACTTGTTAGCGTAAACCTCATTTTTAGTAGAAAAACCGTTTAAAATAAATAAATTATATTTAAATAAGAAAAAAAATGCCTAAATAGTATTATTTATTATATTTGAAATCACTATGCTAAATTTGGAAAAGATTAAAGCAATAGTAAAATTTTTAGAATTTTTGGGAATTTTGGGTATTCGCCTACCTTAACGAGAACAACTTTTTTTGTCTCCTCTTAGGGAGCAGAAATCGTGCAGACCATGAACAGTGATCCAGGGCTGGCTGTAGGTAAGTCGTTATTTACCTATTAATTATGACTTTGTGTATGCCATTTTTCATATCAATTCCCCGAATAAAGAAATAATTATACGTTTTTCAAATTAGTTTTTCCTCTAACTTAATTCCTCCAACATACATTTTTCAGGACTATTGTCTTTATTTGTCGTTTTTTTTTTCTTATTTAAGTAAATTTAAAGCAGAAAGCCCATTTCCGCGTGACAAATTTTTTCGTCGTTAATTAGTTAATAATGTCCTTTAGTGTGGTTGTATGAACAATTATAAAATGCCTAAATGTTATTTAAAAAATAACCATGGAACCACTAATTAAAACAAATGAACATATTATTTGCGAAGAACACTTCTTAAGGGATGGAGGGAATAGAGGAATATTGTAATTAAATATGTTTTGACTAGGAGATTTACATAGCTGTTTTTAAAAAAAGTTGTCATTTTATGTCATTATAATTTTTTTGTTGAATTTAGTTGTCATTACTGCAGTTTTGGTTTGTTAAAATAAAAATTGCAAAAAAAAGTTTAGGAAGTAATTTAGACACAAAAATGTTTCACAAATAAACTTAATTAAAAACTTCATGAAATGTGATATTTGTATGACCGGTTGTGTATTATATATAGAAAAAATAAAAGAGGGGTTACAGCCATCAAAAGCATTTTATTTCGTTTTGATATATTAAAATTAACATCGCATTATTTAAACAGTAATGAAAATTTGTCTTGCATTTTTTACGATTTGAACGTGTAAAAATGTTTTAATAATTCAAAGCTTGTCCAATTATTTCTTTAGGAAACTTTTAAAACATAAATTGATGAATTATAACTTGACAAGAACAAATTTTGTTGCTAAAGGCAAAAATAATCTTCTTTTCAGTTGAAACAAATAAAGAAATTGTAAAAAAATTCAGCGGATTTCATATAATTTTTCGCCTAGTTCGTTTATTATATTATTAGTCATATTTAAATTATGATGAACTTTTCGCATAAATTCACTTAACACTTCGTGAAACTTACCACCCCTGCTAAAGATAATTTTAGCTCATGGTTATACGGTTGGCAAAACATGACCTCGACTGTTGTGGAGAAATAGATCTATTGTGAGGTTATTGCATATTAATTCTAACCGTTAAAATTACTTTTCTAACCGTGTTTTTTTTTTACCGTAGGATTTCACGCCTTTGGTGGAGTTGATTTCGAAGGCACTTTCTTCGTTGACACGGAAATAGACGACGATTATGTGGGCTTTGTTTTCAGGTACAATAACTATCAATTATATTTACAACACGAATCAGTCAATATTAAATATGCATCTTAAAATAAATTTCTACAACTGGAATAAATGCTACATAACTTAAGGATTTCGCTTCCGTAAATATAACAGGTTGAGGTTCGCCTTCTATTTCTATTCTATCCTTCTTCCGTGATATATTTTGACTGGAGTGTTCAGTACTAACGCGCCAATAAGTTTTAAACTAACTTTAAATTAATCAATTCAAACGCCAATAGTGTTTAGTAGTAACAAGCCTTTTATTTTAAAACCATTTTTAATCTCTCAAGTAAAACGTCAATAATGTTTAAAAACTTTTTTATAATTTTAAGCCAAAAACAAAAGAAAAATTTTATAAAATGGATGCATGGAATATAGGATGTAGTAGAATCTCGATTATCCGTCCCTCTTTTGTTCTAAATTCTTATTCTCTTTTATTCTTATAATTATCCTTCGTCCCTCTTTTATTCTTATCTTATTCTAAAGTAACATTTTTGGTGATTCTGAATTCGGGAAGTTACGGCGTTTATGATTGTCCGAAATTTGCGATTATCCGACCTACCTCCTGTCCAAATTAGATTGGATAATTGAGGTTCTACTACATTGTTAAATATTTGGGATCAAAATTGCACCGAAATCTTTGAAATTTTTAGCTGCCACCATTATTTGGAGAGTGAATTTATCAATTTTGTGGTAAAACCATAACTTTGATGGTTTCACAAAAGCGTTAAATCAACGCTACAAACAGCGGTGGCAGCTAACAAGCTCCAGGATTCAGGAGCAATCTTGAGCTATAATTTAACAGATTAATTTCAATTTGCATCTTGGCCTTTAGCTACCAAGACAACTCCAACTTCTACACGGTGATGTGGAAAAAGAAGACACAGACCTACTGGCAGGCCATGCCTTTCCGGTCGGTCGCTGAGCCTGGAATTCAGCTGAAGTTGGTCACTTCGTCCACGGGTCCCGGACAGATGATGCGCAATGCTTTGTGGCACACGGGGGACACAGCCAATCAAGTAAATTGCAATCTCATAAAAAAAACTAATTTTTATACTAAATTGTTGTTAATTTTTCACACTGTTAAAAATTGTGTGGTTGGTTTCAGGGGACCCATTGGATATAGCCCTTCAAGTAAATTGAAATCGCATAAAAACTATTCTATTTATACTAAATTTTTGTTCATTTTTTGTACTGTTAAAAATTTTGTGCATTGTTTTCAGTTGACCCTTTGGGCACAGCCAATCAAGTAAAGTGTGATCGCATAAAAAAAACTATTCCATTTGTACTAATTTTTTTTTTAAATTTTTCGTATTGTTAAAAATTGTGTTGATTGGTTTCAGGGGACCCTTTGAGCACAGCCAATCAAGTGAATGGCGATCACATAAAAACGATTCTATTTATATTAAATTTTTGTTAATTTTTCGTACTGTTAAAAATTTTGTGCATTGTTTGCAGGTTACCCTTTGGGCCTAGCCATTCAAATAAATTTCAATCACATAAAAACTTTTCGATTTATCTAACGAATTTTTTTGCTATTTTCTACCTTGCTAAACATTTTGTGCTTGGTTTCAGGGGACACAGTAAATCAGGCAAATTGCGATATCATGAAAAAAAAACTCTTCTGTTTATACCAATTGTTTTGTTCACTATTTTTCGTACTCTTAAAAAATCGGGTTTGGTTTCAAGGGATACCGGCCAATCAAGTAAATTGCAATCTCATAAAATTTCTTCTGTTTATACTAAATTCCTCGTTATTTTTCACATTTAGCAATTTTGTGCTTGGTTTCAGGGAACACAGCCAATCAAATAAATTGCTAAAGCATGAAAACTCTACTACAACATTTTTCTACACTAATTAATACTAAATTGTTCGTTATTTTTTGCACTGTTAACAATTTTGTGCTTTTGTTCAACCATAATAATAGCTCTTACTATCTGCAATGTCTGTGTGGTAAAATGTATCGGCATTCCCTTGAATTTTATTTTAGGTATTGGAAACAAAAACCTGAAAAATGGTTTGACCAAAACCGAAAATATTGTGAAGTATTTTATTACACGGCAATTGCAGCTACTAGGAAAGATATATTTGGTGAAACCAGACTCGGAACTTTTTGTAACGCACAAATAATTAACATCATCTCTCCTTTTCAGTGATTTTATTTACATCATGACAGCACTGCTGACGTGAATATTTTTTTTGAATTAAAGAACATATTTTTGATAGTACCTATATTGAAGTACCTAAAGGCAGGAGAGGGAGAGGATTTGACAAATTTTAACTCAGTCCGAGTTAATTTTTACTCCTTGCCATTGTCGAAAATTCTCTTCTCCTGTAGGAGTGTGGTTCACTCTTTTGTTTTAAGAGTGTAGACTGATCAAATAAGATTTTTCTTTATTTTCCTAGTTTTAAAAAAACGTAATCGGATTTTAATGAGCATAATCTCTTCACGATTATTTTAAAGAAAAAAATTGGTATTTGCTTAATAAGAGCTTTAATTCTGTATTACTAACCAAACAAATGTGACAACCCCCCCCCCCCAAAAAAAAAAAAAAATTAACATTCAAAATTAACATAACACAAATGATGTATATGGATTTCAAGCAATAAGGAAATATTTAAATTGAACGAGTGATGACTTTAACTTTAAAAACACCTGAGGCAGATGAGGCAAATACTTAGGTAAGAAATATCAGGCCATTTAATTTTATTCAAAACCATTACGATGCATTTACCACATCACTTAGGTAAGAAGTTTTTTTTTGCACGGCAATGACTCGTGTCAAAAACCTATGAAAAGCATTAAAATATCATTAAAAATCAGTTTCAGACATATTTCAATACGTTTTTCCGTCCTTTCTACGACATATATTTGAAATAAAACCTATTCCAGAAGTTTACTTTTTATCTTAAGTGTTGGGGGTTGTTTTGTTCCGAATGAAGCCTAACATGCTAATCTTTTTTCTAAGTATCATAGTCAAATTTTTCTATAAGCGCACGTCTTCTTTTCAGCAATCACAAAGTCTTTTTCGTGGTGTAATGATGTTAGATGAAGTCGATATAAATGTAGTATTCCCGAGATATATACGTATAAAGGTTTGATATTAATAAGAAATTATGCAAGACTAAATTAGCCTATTTTCCTATTACTTAAATGCTTGCTGAAATTCTTATCGAAAAGTACGTTGATATAGCAGTGCATTTCACCTAGAACGGTGTGATATAAAAAAAAAGGTGTAAATCTTTTATTTCCAATTCTTGAAACTCTATTAAAAAAACTAGATTAAGAAAAATTACTGTGTCTCAGTAAATTTCTGAATACGTTTACATAGAATGCAGAAATACTCAGGAAAAATACTTCTTATAATAAATATGGTAGATGAGTCCTACAAATATGAAAATATATTTCAATTTTACTAGAATAAAATTGTGCATTCCTACTATAAATAAGTCTTTTTTGTAACTTCGGACGAGATTCTTCAGAAATACGTCCGGAACAAAGAACTTCTGCCAAGCCCGTTTCTTTAATACCTTTCCTGCCATCTAATATCCTCTGTCCAAATTTTCATCAGAAAAACAAATATTGACAAGATCGAACAAATGAAACTTTTTTGATATTTCTCAATGCCCTCCATGGAATTCATTTCGTTGGAGCATTCTTCGATACAAGCTCTTTTGTCCGGATGCCCGTCTAATACTATTACGATTATTTCAGCGTTGCTACGAGTTAAAATATATAATAAAAAAATTCTGTGCAGAGTAATAGTTTACTTTCAAAAAAAAATTCTTACGAATAATTTTATTTCTATTATTATATGATACGAAAAAAATATCCGTTCTTCTCGCTGTCTAAAAAGTAGATAGCAATTTGTTTCAAGTATGCATACCATTTAATTTGTTACAGTATTGAGCATTTGTTAATGTTCCCGTTACGCCATTTTTATAAACTTAAAACTTCCAAAATGAGTTTTCTTTATTCGTTAATAATTCATGGAACGATCACGCTACCTCATGCACTAAAAACATCTCATAACAAATTTGAAAAGAAATCATTATTTACTTTATAAATCCCATTTAAACCATAAATGAAAAAAATTATAGTAAAAATCATTATTGTAAAAAAACCCTCATTTTATGCATTTGGACCGTTGTATCTTCTTCTTTTTCCCATATATAAAAATTTTGCTAAATTAGCTACAAATTTGGCAAAAAAAACAATGATTGCTAAAAAAGGTGTTTAAGATCCAGAGAGCGATTTTGTCTAAACAACCTGTGTTGTACATCCAAATTATGAGAAAAACACGTTTCATAGAATTCACTACTTGTATAGGGTCAAGTGGGGTAAGTGTGATTGGGGGTAAGTGTGATAAACAGCTCTTGTAACTTTGGAAATCATTCTAAAAATCTGAAAGTTTGCAATATCTATCATTAGACCACTTACAATTGAACTAAAAAGAAATATTGACCTTATTTTTTGTTTAAAGAAAGTTTTGAGCTTTTGAATTTAAGTGCAACTGTTTTCTTTTTATGTGGGTCTTTCTATGTGGGGTAAGTGTGATGGATTTTGAAATGCAAATTTTGTACACTTAAAATTGGAATTCAAACATATAATTTTTTTCTACATATGTATGTTTTTTATAATAATTCACTACCAATTTTAGGATTTGGAATTTACTTGAAGCAGAGAACGAATTTTCTTAATGAAAAATGCAGAAACCAAATCACACTTACCCCACTTGACCCTAATCTTAACTATAAGTTTTTAGAGAAAATTAAGATTGACCAATGTTCAAATTAAAATCTTAATTAGGAAGCAAAAACCTCACATTTCACACATTTGGCAACTTTGGTGTAAACCTTGTATTTGGCGACAAAATCGGAATCTCACAAGTTCAAGTAAAAGCTTAATTACGAGAAAAAACATTTTTTTTCACTTGAAGTATTTTTTGGAGAGATTAGAGAAATATTTGGCGAGAAAATGGAGCTACTACAAAAAGTTCTACTGTCATATTTTTTTCTTCTCTAGTTTTGGGGTTCAATGTCACTTTTTTGGCATTCAATTAGCACGTTTGAAAACAAATTGGCTGTTTTGGTGACATTGGTGATAATGGCTACACAAAAACTGTCCTACATAAACATTCACACAAATAGAGTAATTAATATATGAATGAAAATTAACATATGAAATTGACATATGATTGATTTTTGACAGACAAATGGTCATTGATACATAAATGGTATTGATAAATAAATGTTCGTTTATTTAAAAAACGATATTCACACTCAAATCGTCAATTACACATAATTGACTAATTAATGTTTTTTAATGACCTTTCTTTAGGTTCGACTGCTGTGGCGAGATCCAAAGAATGCCGGTTGGCGAGAAAAAGTGGCCTACAGGTGGCTGCTTCTCCATAGACCAAAGATTGGATTAATCAGGTAAGGGATCACAAGTTCTTAAAACGAGCTGAAATATCTTTCTAATTAGAAAGCGAAAAGCATGAATTAAAAGTTTATAACAATGCTCAATGCTATTCCTAAGCAGAAATTGGCTCACGTTTTGCCTTCCTACACCCGCTTTGGTGCGAATTTCAAAAAATTGCTTCTTAAACGAAGCTTTCATTACAAAAGATTAATATCCTCAAATTTGGTAGCTGTACATACAGTAGTTAGAACAGGGCGTTGATCCGTGAGTCAGTCAGTAAGTCAGGACTTTGCCTTTTATGTCTATAGATAATGACCATTATTAAGTTAATGGGGCGTGAAATATTTTTGAACTTGGATTTGTAGTACGTATTTAGAAAATGTATATCTATTATTACCATGCATTTCTAACAAAAATATAAAAATCGCATGTGTACAACCTATTTTGGAGTTAAATACGGACAGACGGACATCGCCAGCATATCAATATCTATTTTTCCTTTTTTAAAAAAAAACTCTTCCGCGTTTTTTTTTTAAGTTGGCTAATAAATAGATTTATTTTGCATTATAAGCAGTCTTAGAAAGTGATAATTAAATTAGTTTGTTAGATTGGAGTGGATTGGTAGATTAAATTAGTTAATAATGTGTGTGAATTTTTTTTAAAAAGATTCAATAATTATACCTCACACTTATTACAATAATTTCAGCCTTGAGATATCCATAATGCTGAATCTTTTTTATAATAGTTATAACAAATGATACTATCTTTTACAATACTTGCAAAACAGATAACTAAATTAATCGAGTAGATACAAAATGAATTAATTTCAAATTAATTTAGTAAGTATGTTTAAAATTTTTTAATATGCATTTTTTTTAGCTGAGACATAAATAACACCAACACCTTTTACTGGATAGTTAAAAAGATACTATTAATTATAACGCTATCTTCAAAAGAGAGAATTAAACTAATTTGGAAGATACGTAATGAGCATTTTAACTTGGTCCCTTAAAAACAAAAGCCGAAAGCTTCAATCTCATTAATTCCGGGTGAAAAGAGCCAGAAGCAAATTTGTTTGCTTTCTCTCGCCACTCATTGTTCGAGTTTTCTATTGCTTTTGTTTCAATTTAAAGCCCAGCACCATAGATTTAGAAAGTAGCAAATCTGTCCCTAGGGGGAAATTTGAAGCCACTTGTGAACCAGTATCCCATAAGGCAGTTCGCAAGCACTAGCACATGGCATGCCATACGCCACCAGATTTCACCATGCGATAATTCGACTAATAAAATATATATTTTTAATATTAACGAATTAAAACTTTTTACCAGTTTTGCTAGCACAAGTTTATAGCTTGATATGTATTGATAATTTTTGGCAGACATAAGGTATATATTCATAAATGAAGCATATTAAAATTGCAGTTTTTATTGCATGTAACTCTTCGGTAAAATCATTTTTTGTGAACCAGTATCCCGGGATGCACTGCGAAAATGGCGAAATGTGGATTCATCACACAATCGCGCGGTTTGCATTGCGTTGTACGGGATTGCGCAATCGATGGGCATATCTGCTACTTTCAAAATCTATGCCCAGCACTTATTCGGGGAATTTCTCAAACAATATTGGCTAAATTTGTTTTCCGAAACAATGGGCTTGACAGTTAAATCTACATTGTTCTCTTTATATAAGGTACCATTCAGTTTTTAAGTTGTGAAAGAATGTTCCTTTTGTTTATTTTACATCGCTTAGGTTAACCTCCTTTAGATTAAAATACCGTAATTTGGTTAGTTAAAATAATACAATAATGATGTTATTATAAACAATACACGAGAATGCGATATCACTTTCTTTGCAATGCAACATCACTAATGCATAGTTTAATAATACATAGTTTAGTTATGCATTTGCATTTGCCTAGTTTGCATAGTTTAGTAATGCATAGTTTAACACTTTGCGTTTTGTGTGTATTTTCTTAATGAGGGATATTTATCTCGATATGCACAGGCATATCACGAATACTGTATTTTTTTAGCCTGGTCATTTTTGCTTTATCAATTTAAAAGCTGTTTGTATTTTGCACGACAGAAAATTTATTTTCATTTAGAATAGCTTTTAATAAAGTTTAGCGTCACGTAAAGGAAATTTTATTATTGTTTGGACTATAGTAATAACTAATTAAATCCTTAAACGTAAATTTCAAAAGCTTTATTAAATTTAAACCCCGCACTTAAGCTAAAATAATGCAACTTTCTTAAACAGTTCCAAAGTATACTTATTTTTATCCTTCATATCTATACAATTTAAGTACTGAATATAACATACAATGCATAGCATGTCATATTTAAAACTGAATATTTTTAATAAATATGAATAATACTAGCAAAGCAATTTATTTAAACACTACAAACAAAAAAAATATGCACAGTTTCTTCACATCGACTACATAATAAATCTTTATTGTCTCAATACTACATTAATCTCAAGCCATCAAATATTCACTATAGGAAACTGAAAAAAAAGCAATCGTTCTAGCAAACTGTAATATAAATTCGATATAAAAGTCTTTGCTTGCAATGACAGAAAACGCACTCTTCTCGCGAAACTTGATACCTTTGACGGTCTTAAATGGTCACAAATGCTTTAAATTAAACTAAGAGAAATCCAAAAGAGAATTTATAGTTGGTAAAATTTGTCGCAGAAAAGACAATGTTAAAAAAACTGATTCTTTCAAAGATTTCATTACACTTAAAAAAAGTAAAAAAATTTATCAGTTTTTAGCTTTAAATATTACTGTTTGCGCATAAATTAGTATCGATTTTTACATATAATCAGAACACGCGATTTTTATTATATTATATTTTTTATTTATTATGTGTATTCTATAAATATACAAACGTATTTTTAACGTGCCTTAAATAGGAAATTGTAAAGTTTTGGGCATAGAAATAAGAACACGAAATTGCATTAGCCACGAAAACATCTTTGTAATATCAAAAATCACCAATCTCACGAAACTTGTTTCCTGCGCGCTCTGACATTGCCATCAAACCTAATAGTGTTGCAACCGATGGCATATCCGTCGTAGATTCAATCATGGTGAGTAAAAAAAGTCTAAACAAGAATAAGATTAACCAGAAACCTAAGAGACGATATCAATGTGGCTTTTGTGGATAGATTGGCGAATGAAACCATATTTACATATTGAAAAAAATGTTAGGAAGAACTTCGAAGATTTTTTTTTTTTTTAAGGTTGGTTGGTTAGAACGATTCAGGATAACAATGTATTTGTAGGTATTCGTTTTTGAGATTGTTTTAGAAAAAGCATACAGTCTGACTGAAGATTGAAAATCATTGAATTGTTAGTAAGAAAATATTCATTGTCGAATTTTGAACCCATATTTTTTACGTAAATATTTTATACAAAAGATATTCATTCTACAATGTTTCTTCAGAGAGATAGAAGCTTGACCCCCGTGCTACAAAACATTTATAATATCCGTTAAAGTGTTTTAAATAGTAAATTCAGTGTTAAGTTTTAAGTAAAATAATAAAATATAAAGCAATTCAAAGATAAACATGCAACTCAGCAAAAAAAAACTTCAATTTGGGAAAATCTTAAATGTACTTGACTTTCTAAATTCCTTTTTTCAAAGTTAGATTTAAAATGTAAAGACCTCAGCGAGGTTATTCTAAATTACCTAGAAGTTTGTATACTTTAAGAATAAAATCAGAATATGTTAGACTCGTATTAAATCAAAAGTTTAAATATGCTACACCCAGTTTTTTGTCCAACAAATATTTTCTTGAAAACAACTTCAGTGGATTTATTTAATTTTTATGCTCCAAATCACTTACTGAAAATAAGCTAGCTATAAAGTTGCGTAGATGTCGTTTTTATTGAAACGTCAATTACACAAAAAGCATGTGACAAAATAAAAAAAAATGGTAACAAACTTATCGTTTTTACTTAAATGTCATTATAGATTAATTATAGCGATAGGGAGAATATACAAAACAACTAAAATGCAGATAATGCATTAAAACAACTTCAATTAAAATTAATCGTGCGTTAATAATGCGTGAAGATCAAAACTCGTGATAAAACATGACAAATCTTGCATAAAAATTCAGGAAGTTTCTACGGGCTAATTGAAATAGTTAACTAATTAATTCAGGATGCAACTTCACTTTGGGATTGAAAGAATTTCTTTATTAATAATTTAATTAAAGAGAAAACATGACTTAAATTAATCTAAAACCATAAACTCCAATCAATTTGGGTTTTTTTTAATATGTTAATTATACCCTAAACGTACATAAAAATTAGAATGAAAAAGCTATCTAATATCAAACTTCTTCTATACTTTAGTAATTGAGTGGGATAGGATAGTTGTTAAGGATGTTCATAAAAAAAAGTCATGTTATAAAATTCCTTGTTCTTTCAAACTTGATAATCGAAAAAAAATTGTTTATATACTACATTTTTTATGAAATTGCTTCAAATTATTAGTAAGATTGTTTTATTGGAAATATATGACTTTCTTAAAAACAGATTTGGGCAAAACCAAATCTAAAATAAATATTCTTTAGTAAATCTCAAAAATTTTAGCAAACGCAATTTTTAAACTACATTTTTTTAAAGTTATTCCATGTGATCCAGTTATTTCGCAAATTGGAATTACATGAAGAACAACATTTAAAAAGTAACAAAACACATATTAAACTATTCTATTTAAAGACCGAAAGTTTTGCTAAAATGTGCAAGATCTAGGTCAGTGGCTAATTTAAGATTTTAAATTGCACAAACATGGTTGCAGGATATAATGGATTTTAATTAAACCCAAATGACTGATTTCGAATTTTGGAGTTTAGCATGCAAGGAGATTAAAATTTGAACTATTAATGCAAACCCTGGGGCATTTGCTGAAATTTCGTACCAAAGTGGGTCTTAATGACGTCTCTCTAATCAGGAATTAATGAGGGAAGAATGACAAACAAATTTCAAATGTTGAAAGATCGCTTGCTTAGTTTTGATTGGGTTAGGATGAGTTTTTGAAAGTGCCTTTTACTTAAGCAGCTTATTTTAAGTACAATTAAGAACTTGCATTAATTTTAATAGGCAAAGGATGCTTTTCGAATAAGAAACCAGGGTTGTGTAACACTATGCAATTTTCCAATTACTATTCAATTAATCAATGCATTTTCAGATTTTAGGTATATAAAGGTAATTACATACTCTTTAAACGTAATTTCTATAAATTTAAACCTATAAAATTCTATTGCAGCTACCCTTTGAACTTGCGCGATTTTCTCAAATTTCCTATTATGGCGTCCAACAAGAAATAGATTTTCGTGTACCAAATTTGTCCGCAGCTCTTTTAATTCGAACTGTAGAAATGGTTTCAGACAGACAGACGCAACAATATTCCAAAATAACTTTTTAGCTTCCACATTACGTTTATAACGTAAAAAGTGGAAGGTTTTATAATCATTCAGTCTTAGCTTCCACATTACGTTTATAACGTAAAAAGTGGAAGCTTTTATAATCGTTCAGTCCGTCCGTCTGTCCGTCACCCACTTTCACAGAGCGAACCAATAGTCGCACAAACAATAGGGATACGTCATTTTAAAGCAAAAAATCGGGCTAGGTGACATCCCAAATTTCATTAAAAAATTTAAATTAGAAGTATATTTAAAATTTAAATAACTAAAAATTTAATCTACATTACATGCAAATTCCATTTTCACTCAATATTTTCACTGTTGCCACTTCGTCAAACGTACGAGAAACTTTATTTAAAATAAAAATAAAACCTTTGAAAGAAAATTTATTTAGGTGATATAATTCGGTTTGGATTGTTGAAATATCACAATAGACTTCTTTTGATGGTTCATTATATATGTATGAAGAAAGATGTATAAAGAATTCTAATTTTGCATAAAATATATGCAAAGTTTCTCTTTTATTTTTAAAGCATCATTTTTACTAATAAAATATTTTTCGAAATGTAAATTAAATTCCGGCGACTAAAATAATTATATTTATTAAAAATTTGCATCATTATTCCACGAATACCAAACAAATTTAGTAAACGATAATGAGTAATTTTTAATTTGACAAAGTATATTAATGAAAATGGTTAATTTTGGCGTTTACAATTCTAAATTAGAAGTCTCTGTTAGACGAATTTCTTTCTGATGTGTATAATAAGTGTGTTTCCTGTGAGCATAAATATGGTGGAAGCGGTTTTAGTGACAGGTTCTGTAACAAACCAACTTGTTTTTTAGCTTCCACACTACGTTTATAACGTAAAAAGTGGAAGGTTTTATAATCGTGCAGTCCGTCCGTCCGTCCGTCCGTCTGTCTGTCACCCACTTTCACAGAACGAACCAAAAGTCTCACAAACAAGTGGGTCTCACAAACAAGTGGGATACGTCATTTTGAAGCAAAAAATCAGTTTAGGCTACATTCCAAATTTCATTAAAAAATTTTAATTAGAAGTTTTTAAAAAATTTAAATAACTAAAAATTTTATCTACATTGAAATAACATGCAAATTCCATTTTTATTCAATATTTTCACTGTTGCCATGACATCAAACGTACGAGAAACTTTATTTAAAATAAAAATAAAATTCTTGAAAAAATAAATATTTTTGTGTAATAATTCAATTTGGATTGTTGTAATAGCACAATAAAGTTATTTTGAAGGTTCATTCTATATGAATGAAGAAACATGCATAAAAAATTCTAAATTTGCATAAAAAATATGCAAAGTTTCGCTTTTATTTTTAATGCAACATTTACTAATTTATTTTTCGAACTGTAAACTTGAGTCTTCTAAAATATATTTATTTAAAAAATACATAATAATTGAAGAGCTTAGTGGAAGAACGTGCTAAGTGACAAAAAGGTGAAAACGAGATAATGAGCTTCAAAGTTTTTAGTTTGCAACTTTTCTGTCATTCACAAAATCATAGTTTTTTCGGCATGATATTTTAGTTTGGTTCTTCAAAATACTTGTTGCCTTTTGACTTAGCCGTACGTTACGTAATAACGCGTCATTTACGGAACGCGCGTGACGCCCCCTGCACTTGGCATGTTTTTCCTCCGTAATGCTTCAGATTTTTTCAGTCGTTTAGTGGAAGAACGTGCTAAGTGACATTTTTTAGGTAAATTTGATGCATACGAGTTTCATAATTCCTGTTCTAACATTCTGATTTTCAGAATTATTTTTTTGTTTAGAAGATAGATCTTCACAGATATATTTTATACTTTTTAATAGTTTGCCTGTCTGTCCATCATTTTGTCCGTCCGTCCATATTCCTTTCAATTTCCGATCCAAAGTGCCTGATTTTGAAAATTCAATTCTTTTTTTGGTTCGAACGCAAAAAATTAGATCACTACAATGTATAGTGTTTGGCCACCTGCCTGTACGTCTGACTGTTATTTTGTTTCTGTCCAGGGGCGGACTGGCTAAGTTTGGCCCACTCGGCGCAGTCATGACTTTGGCCCACCATACCATAATGTATATATATATATATACGCATACGCTGGTCGCTGACGCTAACAATTTTAATGCACATGGGTTCATGGCTCACTTTCAAATCCACCTGTAGTGCGAAATAAACCCAATTAACCATAATTTGTTGAACACAATTATTTTTTTGTAAATAACGATTTTTTTAAAAAGAATTTAATTAATGGGGTTTGCGACAACGTGACGGATCGTGACATGGAGGGGGGGGGGGGGTAATCGCTTGCGTTACGTAACTATTCAAAATTTCCAATTTTGCAAGGAAAATCTGTTTACATAAGATAAAATTTTTTAGAAAAAAATCTATCTTTTTTTATCATAAGATCATCATAAGAAACACCTAATTTCAGAAAGTAGTTGAGAAGATTATTTTATGCCACAACGTTACCATTATATTAACCTTCTACATTTTACAGACCTTTTCCTAACGGAGCTTAGTAGTAATGCGCAAAATTGTTACTATTTTGAGGAATCAGAGGACTAGCATCTACAATTCTACATGAACTAACACCAAAAAGATCCAGAACTAGTCATTTGACAGATCCGATTACAATCCTACCACTTTTTTAAGAATATATTAGATGAAAACGTCAACTTTTTTTCCCAAGTTAATTTTTTTAAAAATATCGATTTATGCATTTTTTTTTTCAAATTTCAGAAACACAATGGGAAATATTAAAATCAACTCTTTTTTGAAAAAAAAAGGGGTAGCTGAGGTGCGACCAACGGGACGTAATTTTAGGGGGAGGGGTTCGACCAAACGTGACGCAGCGTGACATAGGGGGAGGGAGGGGTCAAAAAAGTCACAATTTTGCGTGACGTAATTTATGTACGTATGCTTAATGCGAAATATCAATTTCTTTTAAAATCCATCATTAGATTTATTTGTATTATACTTTTTTTTGTCCCATTTCATATAATATGTATAGCTCAGAGGCAATGTGGACCAATGGGCCCAAGTAGGAGCACATTGGGCTCAATTTTAAAACATTTGGCCCTTTTTATATATAATGTATATAGGAGGCCTCAGAAGCAAAGTATGCTCCTGTGCCCGATTTGAAAAAAAATTCAGTCTCTCTTATATAAAATATATAAAGGGGCGTCCAGGGACCAATAAGTGGGACCTTGGGCCCACTTAGCTTTTTCTAGGGTGTGCAGCTGCATCCCCCTGCTCAATGGTGGGCACGCCCTTGGCCTTTTAAACTTAATTTAAATTTATTCCAAAAATATTAAGTTGTTTTCACTTATTTTGCATGTTTTAGAACATTCTTAATTAAGTATTTGTAGATTTTTTTCCACTTTAACGAATATTATAATATTTCTTTTGGCCCATTTAGCAATTGGCCCACTCGGCGATCGCCGACTAGCCGCCCGGGCCAGTCCGCCCCTGTTTCTGTCCGTACGTCTTACCCCCAACTTCTTTTGAACCCGTCCAATTTTTAAAGGTATTACCATCAATTGCCTAATATAAAATATAAGGTAATAAAAGTATCGCGATGGGTTCAATAATACAAAATGAAGCGTTTGTGCTTTCTACACGTTTTGGAGGGTGCTCATTCTAAAAAATTGTTTGTTTTTTTTTACATTGATCCGTCTGTCTGTCTAAAACTATTTTACAGTTCGGAATAAAAGAGCTACGGACTTTCGTACACGGGTTTCTAGTTCATGTTGGATGTCATAATAAGGTTTTCGAAAAAGTTGCGCGTGTGCAAGAAGATGCTGCTCTAAACTTTTTTTTTTTGTTTTAAAGGTATTGCTGAATAACGAAAATACGGATACGGAATACGTAGATACGGACTTCAAATTTGATACACGTGCTCCCTGTGCTAGTCGGACGCGAAAATAAAGTTTTCTACAATATTATGCATGCGAAAGGAGTAGCTGCCGTAGAACTTTTTAATTTTGAAAGTTTTTAAAAATACTTTATAAGGTATATAATGACTTTTAAATGAGCGTTTTGATTTATTAATCGGTAATTGAATGTAATACAGTGTTACACATCCCTAGTTTTTTTTAAAGATATTAGGCACCTATTTTATACTTTTTGTTCGTCCGTCTGTCCCTACTGTAACGATTTCTTTGATTATTTAAGTTAAAAGAAAGAAGGTTATATAATATATAAATTATTTTAGAACTTCTTGCTTAATGTTAGATCAGTAAGTTTATAATTGAAAATATTTTTTTAAAAAACACATTATCACTGAAATTATAATCTAAATACTTAGTTTAATAATAATACAAATCAACTTAATAAAAAAAGTATACAAAAATATAGTAAAAGAAACATAATTCCATGTGAATAAAATAAATATTAAATTTAAAGATGTAAGTTTTCGCGAAATAAATTTTTAAATAGTTTTATAGATTAGAATAATCGAATTTAAAAATAACCTTTTATATATTAAAAAAAAGTAAAAACAAGTTGTGTGGCAAAATATAGATCCAAAGGATATTTAGGTTTTCCTTTCTCCTTTTAAATTAAGGGTTTAATCATTTTTAAGAAAGATACTTTAAATTACAGCATTTCTACAGCAATAGAACATGATCGTTTAAACAATTTATTTTTACAATCGTGATGCATAGTTCTTTTTTTTAAGTCATCGATATTTTAATAAATATTAAGAACTTATAATGTTTTATACTTCTTATTGTTACTTTATTTTTACATCAATTAGAATAAAAATATTTTAGTTTTGCATACCAAAGCAACACCATCTGGATTAAATTTGTACTTACCATATAAGCTGCTATTTGCATGCACATTCAAGCAAAAATTAATCTTTCTGCTTGCTTCTTAATTCCAATTTTATAATTTAGAAGTTTATTACATGTCACAAAATGCGTTCGATAGCTTTAGAGATCAAACGCAAAATGGCTTTAAACTATTTTTGTACCCATAATTCATTGTTTTAAGAAACCAGATGCTTTGAATGTTCATGGATGCAATGTTGTTTTAACGCGAACTGCGATCTCCATAGAGCAGGTGTAACTTTGTTTTAATTCTACCATCTGTTCGCTGCTAAATTATCTGTGTTTATTACAATAAAAATCAGAAGACATTAAAATCAGACGATATTTTTTAAAATGTGAAACCTTTAACGCCGAATAATTGTAAAATAAAAATGCACTTTCTCCTGCTTTGCTAAATGCACTAAAACCAGGTTTTAAGCAATATAAATTTTATTTTATTGGTTATATTTCATAAATAAAGTTAATTAGTTTATATTTATTATATTTTGTTCAATTCTTTTTGATTAAAACTACAAAAGATCCATTTGTTTTGCTATTAATGCAAGCGAAAGTCGAAATTTTCCGCGAACGATGTCACTTAGCACTTTCTTCCACTAAACGATCGTTCCGGAATCGGACGATTTCGGAGGAAAAAAAATGCTAAGAGCCCTTAGCACTTTCTTCCATTGAAAAAGTGACGAAAACGCGTGCACCTACCAACTTCGTTTACGAAAAAAGTACGAAACCGAATGTTTTCTAAAAAATTGAAGGCTGTTATGTTTAAAGAAGGTAATAACATAAACATTAACACAAAAATCTCAATTTTTTCAAAAATGTCACTTAGCACGTTCTTCCACTCAGCTCTTCAATTCTTCGAACTTCAAAAAAATAGCAAACGATAAAGATTAATTATCAAATCCACAAAAGAAGATTGAAGACAAATATTAATTTTGGTTTATAAAAGTTAGAATTAGAACTAGCTAAAGGTCCTGTTTGGTGAATTTCTTTCTGAGGTGCTGTTAGTGTGTTTCCTGTGGACCGTAAATATTGTGTGGAAGCGGTGTAAGTGACAGATTCTGTAACAAACCAACTTGTTTAAAAATATTAAACACTTTCAAAACGTGTAGAAATCCCCAAATCTCCAATCTGGATTTTCAACCCCATCGTAATATGAGAGGATTCATGACGTGTACAATGTTATTGGTGCAAATAGCGTATTGGTACAAATTAACAAATTTCGTCGAGATAAACGGGACTCTACTGTACTTCCATTATTTCATGTTGGGTTATTGCAATTGCAATACAAAAAAGAACTGCTTAAGGTAGGCGAGTACCCAAAATTCTAAAATTTGTAGTATTACTTTAATCTTTTCCAAATTTGGCATAGTGATTTTAAATATAATGAATAATGCTTTTTGGGCAATTTTTTTATTTAAATATAATTGATTTATTTTAAACGGTGTTTTCAACTAAAAAAAGGGGGTTACGCTAACACTTCTATCATAAAAAGTTTTACATTAATTTACCTGAAATTTTTTAAAGATGCTATTTCAATATATATCTGTGCCATGAACCACTAACATCTGGTGTAAATATATCAGTTTTTTTTTTTTTAAAAAAATGTCCAAGTGTAAGTTAAGCGAAAACAATCTTTTTTGTGGTTAATTTATAACAATTTTCTTAATAACTTCTTTTCTTGTAATTTGTATGTAACTCTAGAGGGTCATTGCATGTATCAGTTCAAAACGAAGAATTTAACATATAATTAATGTTTAAAGGATGAAAATTCAATGTGGTAGACTTGTTAGCATAAACCTTTTTTTTTAGTAGAAAAACACCGTTTAAAATAAATAAATTATATTTAAATAAAAAAAAATGCCTAAATAGTGTTATTCATTGTTTTGCCAAGTTTGGAAAAGATTAAAGTAATAGTAAAAATTTTAGAATTTCGGGTATTCGCCTACCTTAAGTATTTTAATTCTGAAGTTGGCTTAGTTGTAACTTCGTCCTTTATAAGCAGGAGCCCGCCGACTTGACAGTCTTACTGGCCATCAAGTTCATATAACGGGTTAGTTTGAATGGAAAACCCATTACTATGATGGACTGCATTGCTCTAATCCAATACGGCGAATGTGCATTTGTATAATCCAATCGAATGCGACTGCTTTCGTTATTGGGCAATTATAGGATCATATCGTCGGTGATCGTATATCTTCGAGTAACGTGTATATTATATTGGAACTGCTTATTTCGTTGAAGTAGCCATACAATATGCAAAACGGGATTAGTTTAGGATTCATCAGTTGGGTCCGGCTTATCCGAAAGGTACGGAACAAAAATTGAGCAGCAAAAAAAAAAAAAAAAAAAAAAATACTGCTTATTTTGAGAAATAAATCCAACTTTGTAAGTACGTACTTATTTTGTGTGTATTTATTGATTCGTATACATTTCATATTGTAACCGAATGGCTCGGGAATTTTTTTGATAAACCGAATTTCGGATAACCGGGTCTCGGATGTTTGCTCTCCTGCAACAGTTTGGAAAAGGACTTATGGTGTATAGTTATTTAACTGGTTACCATGGTTTGTGTAAAACTAAAGTGACTTTCCTTAAAATCATTGCAATTATTTTTTTTTAAAATTGCTATTAGTTGTTCCTTTGCATATGATAGATTTTCTAAAGTATACCTAATTCATCAAAAATATATTTTTTTAATTGTTTAGTTTTTTTACACATAATGTAGCTATACTTGTTGGAAAACACCATCAGAGAACCAATGAATAATGTTTTCTTCTTTATAGGTTACGTATATTTGAGGGCGAAAATATGGTAGCAGATTCGGGAAATATTTTTGACAGTAAACTAAAAGGCGGAAGATTGGGCGTTTTCTGTTTCTCGCAAGAAGCCATCATATGGTCTGACCTTGTGTACCGATGTAATGGTAAGTTTCTTTTTTGCATTTGATGAATCTGTACTCAAATTATTATGTAAAACGATATTTTTTTTAAAAAAAAAACTCTTTTGTGTCGAAATTATTCAAAGTGGCATTAGTGGATATAATTTTTTTTAATGAATTATTAATTAAAATAGTTTAAAAGGAAGAACTTTTGCTGAGATGTGATATCATCTAGCATTTAAAGGTATTCCATCATCAAGCAATTTGTTAGAATGTCTTATTACATGAACGTGCACGACCTTCTGATGAATTAATAGATGCAGGGTGAGGCAAACAAAAGTAGCCCCGGTCTAGAGATTAGAATACGTTGAAATGCTTGGCGAGAAAAGCTCTTGAAGCCATCTGAAAATTGTTTTTGCATTGGTTGGATCGGATTAGCTTCACATTAGAGCTACTCATAAACGAGTGGCGAGTTCATATCTTAGTTCGCATTGTATGAAGACGTCTCATAATGCAAATTTTGTGTCTTGCAATCAATTTAGAATGTTTTGTATTACCAAAAACAAAAACGTCGGATTCTCTAGGATAAATAACGACCGAAACAATCAAATAATCACTATTGGGAACTTTTATTAGTCAGCTCTACAAACCTTGTTTATATTTCATTTCAACTAGCTTCTAAAACCATAGCGTAGTTGCCGGCAAATAAGTCGCCAAGCGTTTGTTCAGGCTTAATATTGAAGCGATCAATAGCTTCAGTTAGCAAACCTGTTTTTGTATTGGTTTTAGACTTGGCAACATTTCTGTCGTATTCTTATCTCTAGACCGGGGCCACTTTTGTTTGCCTCACTTTGGTCTACTGTAATATCCCTTGTTACAAAACGTGTTCATTTGCCTAAAATTTTTTACATTATTAACTGATTCACCTTATTAAAATGTCTCGTATTATTTCACTCTTACAGAGGCCGTCCCTTCAGCCATTTACGCAGAGCTTCCCCGGCAACTTCAGGCCATGACTGAAGTAGACACCACCAGGTCAAATGAGATCATACAGGTCGGCAGAAGAAGGGTCGGCGAATTCCCCGGGTCATCGGGCCCACAAATGCATGCCGACCAACCCTCAAGCGACGACCAAATGCAGGGAGACCAACCCTCTAGCGACGACCAAATGCAGGGAGACCTACCCTCAAGAGACGACCAAATGCAGGGAGATCAACCCTCAAGAGACGACCAATTGCAGGGAGATCAACCCTCAAGTGACGATCAAATGCAGGGAGACCAACCCTCAAGAGACGATCAAATGCAGGGAGACCAACCCTCAAGAGACGACTATGTTGGTAGAAAAGAACTTGATGAAGTAGAAGAGATTGTCGCCGAGTGAGATAGTGTTTTTTAAGTGGTGGATGAATATTGTTATTCATTATTTTTTCTAATGAAGAACGATGCAATTTTCAATTTTTCGTTTTTTGTTGTTATTTTGTGACTTAAAACCCATGTTTGTGTGAGAAATCCCATTTGTAAAGCGATATTTTGGTAATCTTTTTATCTCATTATTTTAAAATATTTACAATTCAATTCATTCTTTCTTTCTTTAATATTCTGGATTACATAAATATATATTTAGTTAACAGCGTTTTTAGTTTTAATATTTTATTTTAAAACTGATTTTTAAAAATGGTTTGTTCTATTGTATTTCATCAAATAAGAAATTGTAGTATTAGTTGAACTCAAAATTTCTTTCATAAGAAATTATTACTGTAAAAAATACGTTAGAGATTTTGGAATTTTGTATGCATTTAATTGACAATGTAGTTTACACATATTTATGTTTTGATCTTTTGTCCCCCCCCCCCCCCCATGAACTGCTTCATTTGTGTTTTAAATTATTAGTTATAACATTTCATTTTGTACCACAGTTTACTATTTCCTGAAGCTGTTATATTCAAAAAATTTTCAAATGAAGTTTAATAAATGAATTTTTTTCCATTGTTTCAAATTTTGATGACTTTTTTGATGCAATATGCTGTTTTTGTCTTTTAAAAATTCTTGTAAATGAAGTCAGTTTTTAAATGAAGTGAGACATGATCTCTTTCCGTAGAATATACCTGATTCTTAGCGAATGATGAATCCATGCTACATTGCTAGATGTACTTGAATAACTGAATTAAACCAATTCTTCTTCTCCTATCGCAAGAGAATACGTGGATAAAAATGTACATCTATTACAATAATCAATACTTGATAAACCTTTCATTTTTTAGCCCTATGCTCAACTTTTTCAAGCAAATCGATACAAATGTTGACCAATATTGACATATTATTGAGGACCAACAATTTGCAATATTTTCTGAGGACCTAGCTGACTATCGTTTTGAACCAATCAAGAAGGAAATAGAATGTTCTCGAAATAAAGCTATCAGCAATTGAAAAGCAGCCCTTCCTCTCTAAATCACAAGCAACCACCATTACGAGACAGAAGCTACTTGGAGCTCTCTTTTATAACTCCCACGTTACTCCCCAGCACCTCCCTCGAATACATGCCAATGGATTCCACGGGATTCTCTCATTTCGTTGTTTGGATTTGACATAATTCCAACTGACAATTAATCGAAAAATAATTTTATATATACAGTAACCCCTCGCTATATCGCTCCTCGTTATAACGCGCATTCGGAAAAATCGAGAATTGTATCATTTCTCCCAATCTTGTCAATATAATGAGTGTAATATTTACCAAGTCGCTCGTTATATCGCCCATTCGGTTATATTGCGTTTTTTTTCTAAGCGCGATATAGCGGTAAGCGCGATATAACGAGGGGTTTTTGATATTTTAACATTAAACAAGTTTTTTTTAACAAAAACCTGTACGTTACACTGTAAAAAATTTGGAGTGAATTTACTAACGATTACTTAGTAACTTTACAGGTATCACACCATTTACTAGAAAATCACCTGTAACCAATATCTAATAGTAGGTATATTTAACAAACTGCTGTAGTAATTCTAAGCAAATTGATGTAACGCCTTACTGTCCCTAGTCATTGTTTCTCGGAATTTGCTCGATTCTTCGATCGTTCATCGGATTTAGCGAAAACTCACCGGAGATCGCATCCGTAATCTGAAAGTGCACTAGACGACATCGGCAATCGGTAAACAAAATTCTATCGATATAAGTCGCCGATTCGTTATCGGTCAAATTTGAAAATTCAATCAGTGTACGTTTCCTCGGAAAATTATGACGAATCGATATCGCAACGATAAAAAAACGAAAATGTATTTTAACATAGCAAAATATAATTAATAATTAATTAATCAATACCATAAAGCTTCTTAACTATCAACATTTTAACGTCTTTATTTTCACGCAAACATGCTGCAAACCCCATAGCCGAGAAGACAAAAGCACAGTTCCTCGTTGCAAGTCAAGAGCGCGGATCCTGAGGTTGGGGGTTCTGTCCTCCCCCTGAAATTCGAAATAATACCTGATAACTGAAAAATTAGTGGTGCCATCTTGTTTATAACTTTTGTACTAACATGTCGTAAATAGCATACATCTTTAAATCTACTACTTTTATAGTATGGTTACTAAGGAAATGTATGTGTTAATTAGTAAGTTTAATGCATTAAGGTTACTAGAAAAGTTCATGGCACCTGAGTTGTTTTAGAGATTTTCTAGTTCTACTACCGATTTTTTTAAATGTATATTTAAAGTTGAATACTTGAATTAGAACTGAAGAATTTTTTTTAATCTGTATATTCCTCCATTGTAAAATTTAGTTTAATTTCCACTTTGATTTCCACAAGTAGACTGGTGTATACAGCTATAACGAACCAATGCAAACCATCTGTAAATGTGTATCGCGACCATGAGAAGCAAAGGGAAAATCCCATCGTAAATTCCGGAGAAATGCCTCTCCTGATACAATTCCGGGATACACCTTTCCCGGGAGACGAACAGTTGACAAACTTTCTCGGGCTTCTAATCATAGCTAACAGCTTCTTTCTTACCTTGACAAAAGTGTAAGTGATTGGTTTAGTTTGGCTTATTAATTAACGTCAGGCAAGAGCTTCATGAGGACTATCGATAACAAACCTTGTAATTTGAACTTCGGTTTAGTGACGAGGCCGCCCCCTGAGTTAGCATTCAAAACAACCTTGAAGAAAAGTCATATTCGGTTAGGTTAGTTTTGAATTATCGTCGCTCTAGGGCTAGCTACACGAGGACTATTGGCGACGGGCGTCGTATTTTAGAACCACATTCAAGTGACGAGCAAAGTCATATTCAGCATCAGGAAAAAGAATATGCTAATTTTACAGGTAAATATAAATAAACATGGTTTGAAATAAGTGTAAGACCAGATAACTCAAATCAAATAACTCAATACAAATTCAAATTAACAAACAAAATATTACATTTAAATAGAACATGCATCTAAATATTCACATCAAAATATGTTTACATTTGTGTAAGACTATTTAGAGTCATAATATAGATTTTTTTTTTACATTACCATGCTTTCACATTAACAATTAAGCATAGTTCATGTTTGAACGGGGCATACATAATAATTTCTATCCAAATAATTACTAACGCTGCGTTCTGGATGCCTGCTTTCGATAACGATCGAAATCGATATCGGGTTATCGGTCAATCTTTATGATTTACTCATCACCAACCCATGTGAATCTAATTACAAATTTTGTCAAACGAATAAAGTATTTTAGATTAAAATGAGGCAGCTGTTAAAATGGCATGGGTAAAACTCAAAGATTATATAAAACTATCTGTTAAAAGACCATGATATCGAAAAGTGTAATAAAATAAACTTACATTAAAATGTTAGAAAGCATAGACTGGTGAAATGCAAGTTTGTTAAACCAATGAACAGTTCAATGAGTACAGGTTTAGTGGACTATGGTGGCCCGCGAAGTATTTTCTTGAGTTTCGACAACTTTTTTATGTGGAGTTTTTTCATGAAAAATATATTGTTTCGGTAGCGTATTTTTTATATGGTACTGTTTTCGGACGCTTATTACATGTGCAATTGATTTTTCGCTTTAAATAAGAAATTTTTAAGTATTTATTTGAAAAATGCTTTCAATTATAATCTTTTCGGCTTTTGATAGTTGCAGACGAAAAGTTATTTCCATTATGCTAATATTCTACTTATCATTAAGTTTAAAATTACTTATTAGATAGTTACCTAATTTACTAGCCCATTTGTCAATAAATTTTACGAGTTGTTGTAGTAAATAAGCTTTTTCATTGCGTCTAAAAGAAACTTTTAGAAGACAATATTGTGTTCTTGTCCCTTTAATCTTACTTTTTCTTATAAAATGTTTAAATGTAGTAAATGAGATTTTTAAGGAATTGAACTTAAACAGAAACACAATCATAAGAAACTAGCTTTGAAACATCATAAGAGCGGTACAGGTATCGTGTAAAAATGGCAACGTTGCAACATTGTGTTGTTTCAATACAAGAAATGTGTTGACAACTTTTGAACACAAGTTTGTGTTTTTTTAACCCAGATTTGTCAATTTGACGATCACGAGAGGATCTGATTATTATATGCATGCACGATTGAATAAAAACTGTAAAGTATATTGTTTTCTAAAATGCGTGCGACAAATTATAACAATAATTTAAAACACCCTAATATTTATATTTTTAAGCCTAAAATACATTAAAAAAATTCTAATATTCCTTTTAAAATACAGTATTCTATATTTTTAAGTTTTAGCACATATATTTATCCGAGATATTAAAGAGCAGATGCTGAACTACGTTTCTGAAGAGTACATGCGTGGTCATGCATTTTTAGGCCAAAAATATGCATAACAAAGTGATATAATATTCCTTTTAAAATACAGTAATATATATTTTTAAGTTTTAGTACAGATATTTATCCGAAACTTTAAAGAGCTGATGCTGAACTACGTTTCTGAAGAATACATGCGTGGTCATGCATGTTTAGGTCTAAAGTATGCATAACAAAGTAATAATATTCCTTTTAAAATACAGTACTCAATATTTTTAAGTTTTAGTATAGATATTTATCCGAAACATTAAGAGCAGATGCTGAACTACGTTTCTGAAGAGTACATGCGTGGTCATGCATTTTTAGGTCTAAAGTATGCAGAACAAAGTGATATATATTCCTTTTAAAATACAGTAATATATACTTTTAAGTTTTAGTACAGATATTTATCCGAAACATTACAGAGCAGATGCTGAACTACGTTTCTGAAGAATACATACGTGGTCATGCGTTTTTAAGTCTAAAATATGCAGAACAAAGTGATATTATATTTCTTTTAAAATACAGTAATATACACTCTTAAAACAAAAGAGTGAATTCCACTCCAGTTGGAGAAGTGCATTTTCGACACTGGAAAGGAGTGAATATTATCTCAGACTGAGTTAAAATCACTCGTTTGGAGTGATCCTGTCGGAGGTTTAACACACAAAGGATCCACTCCAAAAGGAGAAGTGCATTTTCCAGACTGAGGGAGTGAAAATCAATCAGACTGAGTTCAAATCGCTCGTTCGTTTTAAGCGTGTATACTTTAAAGTTTTAGTGCAGATATTTATCCGAAACATTACAGAGCAGATATTGAACTACGTTTCTGAAGAATACATGCGTGGTCATGCGTTTTTAAGTCTAAAATATGCAGAACAAAGTGATATATATTCCTTTTAAAATACAGTACTCAATATTTTTAAGTTTTAGTACAGATATTTATCCGAAACATTAAGAGCAGATGCTGAACTACGTTTCTGAAGAGTACATGATGCATGGTCATGCATTTTTAGGTCTGAAATATGCATAACAAAGTTATAATATTCCTTTTAAAATACAGTATTCTACATTTTTAAGTTTTAGTACAGATATTTATCCGAAACATTAAAGAGTAGATGCTGAACTACGTTTATGAAGAATACATGCGTGGTCATGCGTTTTTAAGTCTAAAATATGCATAACAAAGCTATAATATTCCTTTTAAAATACAGTATTCTATATTTTTAAGTTTCAGTACAGATATTTATCCGAGACATTAAAGAGCAGATGCTGAACTACGTTTCTGAAGAATACATGCGTGGTCATGCGGTTTTAAGTCTAAAATATGCATAACAAAGTTATAATACTCCTTTTAAAATACAGTATTCAATATTTTTAAGTTTTAATACAAATATTTATCCGAAAAATTAAAAAGCAGATACTGAATGGAGAATTATCACATTTTTTTTTCTTGTTTTTAAATGATTCTAAATGACTTAAAACCCATAAAAAATGTATTCATTCTTCTTACAGATTCGTATTTTACTTTTAATTTAAATTTATAAAAGGCCAGTTTCGGTTTTCATTCGATACAGAGAGTCACGTGATATGACGTAGTAAGGTCTTCTCCCAATGAGAAGAAGCGAACACAGCTTTTGCTGTATTCGATTTTTCGCTTCTCTTGTATCCTTTCTTCAAAGCTTATTTTTATAATATTACGGCTTCTAAAAAGTACTGTACTGTGCCGATGTGCGGAAATACTTCCCATATTATACTCCTGACAAACTATTTCTAAATCTACCGAGGAATAAAAAAGATAGACTGAGATTGTGCAGAGCTATGAAAAGGGATCCAAAAAGAACGTTCCTTTGGCCTCGTTCCTTTGGAATGTAATATTGAAACAGAAATATCAAAGTTGGTGATTAGTATTGAAGTACTATTTAGTTTTGGTGATGTTCTAAAAACAAATAAAGGTTTTTAATTTAAAACTAATAATATTCATCTTTAGAACAATCACTTCTATATAATTTTACATTCTAATGTACCCTTATATTGTACAGAACATTAAAGTAGAAGTCTTATATTAGTAGAGTACTCAAGTATACTATTCAAGTTATCTGGTAAAGTAACAAAAATTTACGTTTAAACATTTATTTTTAATACGACAATAACTTCTAATTTAACTAAATAGCCCTTTTAAATATATTTTTAAATAGTTAAGCATGTAACTAACTATAGAGAAAGAAAAAGAATTATCTACTAGTAGGAATACCAAGTTTTGATTTTAAAAATTAGTTTTTTTTTTATCAGACTTTTACTATATCATAAATATCACATGATAAACTTTATTCTTAAAATATATAGTCATAAAACATATTTATGCTATTGCTATATGTAATTATTTTTTTTTATTTCCTATAAAACAATGAATTAGCTAAATATCTTGGAAAAAACTTACTTTTCAGCTTTGATACCTTTCATTTCAGCTGACAAAAAAATCAAAATTTTCTTTGAAAAAATTGATTATCATATCTTCGGAAATCGTTTGGCAAAATATCTCTTTGTGCTGTGGTAAAACCCTGTTCAACAGCCATTGGAGAAAAATATTTTAAAAACTCAAAATAGTTCAAAAATCAACGCACGTGCTATTTCGCTGCGCTCTTCTCAAGTGGTTCCGTAGGGAGGAGGAACGAGAAGACCTTTCTACGTCACGACGCGTTCCTAAAGTGACACGGCCCGTTTTTGATTGCGCCGCGGCTATGGTTTTTCAAATTTGAATAACTCGGAAAATATTTCGTTAAAAAAATTTTTAATGACATTTTTGGACTCCAGACATCTTAATCTACAAAATTAACCCATTTTTAACAAAATTTAAAACATGTGATAATTCTCCATTACGTTTCTGAAGAACGTATGAGTGCTGCGCCTTCAGCACAATTTTTATATTGTTTCAACATAACTTGCAATAAATGAAAAAAAACACATTTTTTTCCCGTATTTAAAGTACTTTTGATAAAGAGAAAAAGCATTAAAACAAGCGTCGCTCCTGAACTCTACATTAAATCAGATTAAATATGACATGATAATTTACGAATTTACTGACTTTATGTCAGAAAATATATCTTTCTTAACGTTTGATATTTAATTAATCTCTTAACATGAAGACACTGCAAATTTTTACTTCTACACATTTCAAAGAACCAAAAAAATTACTTGTTTCTTTTATGTTGGACAGAAAAAAAATATTAATCGCTCCCTGCATTTAAACTTTTTAAAAGTCGTGTCAAAAAATATTTTGTTCTTATTATATAATTTTAATATAATCTCCTAACTTGAAGACATTGAACATCGTTATTTATGCGCATATTTTTAAATATGAAAAATTAATTTTTTTATTTTAAGGAGAAAAAATATACTAATTGCTGATGTGATTTGTTTTTTTTTAGTGTTAAATGAGTATTGGTTCCACATTGAGCTCTCAACAAGGATTTGAGTAGTTGTAACAAATCATTTTATTTTTAATTTTAGATAGATAATAAACTTAAACTGAAACAATCTTATTATTGATTTTGCTTCAAATATTATTATTCTCTGAAGTTTGGATATAAAACTCAAATTACTCGTAAGAACTCGTTTTTCGTATTAAATTAGAATTAAAATTAAAACAAGCGTAAAATGTATTGTAAAACATAGAAAACTACCCCGTATAATCAATGTGCAATTACTAAAGATATAGTTATATAAATTCTCCTATATCATATACCTTGGACAATTTTTCCTTAATTTTTTAGATAGAATTTGAAAACTTTGTGAGAAGATCATGAATATAAAAACTAAGATAAATATACTTTATGGCAAGAAAAAAAATATTTATTGATAAATTCATTAGCAACTAATTAATTTAATTATGCCAAACTGCGAGCAACTTAATGACCATTCAAGTTAGTTGTTTTACATAATTTTTACAGAAAAGGAAACAGTAAATATCCAAGCATGTGATCATACTTTATCAGAGCTCCAAGTAAAATAGTTATTTAATTATGATAGTTTGAAATGGCTAACTTTAAAATATATTATTTTTTTTAATAATTTAATTTTTTCAATGTCTTTAAAAAAATCAATATTTGTTACAATTGCTATAAAAAGTATGGCCACATGCCCTGATTCATACTCTTTAAAATACACTTTAAATTTTTTTAATCGAAGCATATTAATTTGAAATATCTTGCTCGCAGTTCAATCATGCTATGAAAAAACTCGTTCTTCAGAAAATGCTTTCAAGGTTTTCATTGTAAGACTGATTACCGTAGAATTCCCTTTAAAAGATTGCCTGTAAATTAAAAACTATTTATAGTACATGAAATATACTTGTACCCATTTGAAAGATAAGGAATCGGATAACATTTTAATGGAAAAACATCAGGTCACATATTTTGATCAATTTTCCGTTTTCTAAAGTATATGCATACCTTAACTTATTTCACTAGAATAAAAGATATTACTTCACTGTCGCTCCAAACTCTCACCTGGTCTAAAGAAAAACGCATCGCTTCCCTTTCGAATGTTTAAAATAAAAAAGTTCGGAGACGAACAAATTTTTCCGCTCGACGGGTACTTTTGATTTCTTGTACTAGAGAAACAACTGCAAAAAAAAGTACCCCATGTACAAAATAAAAAGAAGGATATAAGCTAAATAAAAGAGAAATAAAAACAAGCTGGAAAGTTCGGAAACATCATTTTGTAACAGAACCCAAACAGAGTGTCTGCACATTATTCTGATGATGGTGGTGCGTAGCGCGTGCCGAACAGGACTGCAGATTTCGAAACTGCAAAGTCGCCAAAATGGTAGCCAATTTAGCGTTTGAGGAATGAATCTTATGATATTTTTTTAGTGATTTTAATGTAAAGATACTGTATGTATAAATTACTGTATGTATAAAGTTTTTCATATTTTTGTTTTTTTAACGAATAAAATTTAGAAGTACTAAAGAAAAAGTATTTTGATTTTAAATAGAGATCGTAAGTTAATGGGCACTTTTCACGTCTTGAGAGGCAATTGTTTCACAAGAATGTAAATAAGGTTTTGATTGGTTAATCCTTGTAGTGAATGGAGATTACCGTGTTAAAGCACTAATGGGATCCAGGAATGAAATCTGGAGGGATCCGTAACTTTAAAAGCCTATCACAAATAATTTAATTGGGTACAGTAACTGCCATTTCAAACAGAGGTTCCAAAAGAGAGTTTTATGATTTCAGAACTTCATCCTTGCAGCACACATTCACATTGGATAATTCTAAATTTCTTTTTAATTTATACTTTAGGATGCTAACTAGTCACCTGTCTCTGAAATGGTTCATTTTAATGCGTTATTTAATATTTTAAAAGTAAAAACGTTGAGTACGATGTGGCCCTCCTTAGCGGTTGTGCTGGGTGCCTACTCAAATGTCAGCTGTGTTCTAAACCACTGACTGTGGTTCTAAATTTTGACGCCCTCCAGTAGACGACAATTCAAGACTTATGTATCCCTTGAAACCTAACTTCAAATTCGCCAACCAAGCGATCCCTCGCCAAATAAGACAGCCCTCTCCATCAGGTACGCAGTAGCGAGTGCGGGCGTGCATTCAGCCATGAATACCCGCATGGAAGAGGGGGTCCGTTATATCCTCGGGGGTGCCATCAGAAGGGGGGGGGGGGAGTGTTGCTCCCCCGCATCACGGGAGGGATCATAAGAGGCAGTCACGTGGGGAGAAGAAAGAAGAGATGGAGATTCACCTGTGTTTGGTGAGGGGGCGATGTGATATTGAGATACCTGAGGTGTTTTTTTATTGCAGTTGGGGTTACTTGTTTTTTTTTTTTCTGTTTGGGGTGGTAGTGGCCATGCATAGGGGTGTGCTCAATTTGTCGTCTGCTAGAGTCTTAATCTAGCTTTAAAAAAAATAGGTTGATGAAGTCTGTATTATGCAGTAAATCCCTGGGGAAACTTGGGGGGAGTAACACTCACCGACTTTCAATTGCAACACAACAAATCAATGTGTATTTTGATATTAGTTTATTTTATTGTCTTGAACCGTTTCCTTAAATTTGTTTTTGACCATTTTCTCCAAAACTTGCTTTCAATGAAGTCAATTCAGATGTTAACGTCAACAAAATTACTTCCTTTAGCTGTAATCTATAAGAGAGTATATTCAAGCACACAATATATATTCAAGCTTGTGACCTTGATCAGAGAATAGCTTATTCAATCCTTCGTGAAAATCCGTAAGAGATTCTGTGGCTGAGTGGGTATGGTGCTTCGGCTTGTGACTTAAAGATTGCGCTGAACGCGCAACCATTTCACAATTCAAAAAATTGTCTGTAGTTCTGATGAGAAATAAAAAATAGCTTCTTAAATAAAATGTACTGTCTTTGTACCTATAGTTAAAGTATTTTTTACAATTTTATCCTGCCCATTCAGTTGCCAGTTTAAATTGGTATATTTCACGTATTTTTCGAAGTGTATCAGATTATTTCAAATCAAAAACTATTTGATTTAGCATCAGCACTAAAAAATAGTTAATTTTTAATATTAAATTCCCATTTCTTAATTTTATTTACTTTTGCTATCGACTTAATAATTATTTAAAGTAGAAACTATATATTGGTTTTAATGAAAAGTAGCCTAGAAAATGCTTCTTTCAACTACATCACCATCTAATGTGTGTATCCAATACCTAATAACCTAATATACTTTCAAGAACAAATTTAATATATACTTCCACACCCGAAATACCGCGACGGGTAGAAAGCCAGTTTATTAAAAATTGTTCATTAATGATGTAGAATATCAAATAAGAAAATGGATTCAACATTTCAGATAAACAAACATTTCAAATAGAAAGCAACGATTCTAATATTTGCGCACAAGTCATCATGAGTTATTCATTGTAAGAAGCTAAACTACAACTTTCATTAAACGTTAATTCTGCCTCATCAGATGATTTCAATGCAGTTGTTTCTAGGGAAATATTAATATTTGAAGACAGGTGATGCTCTTTTTCTAAAGAGACTAACATTTATAACTAGGGTGCCGCCTCGGTGGCACACTCGTTAGGATTCTAGCCTTTGGAGCTGCTGAGGTCGGGTTCGAATCCCGGTCAGGCATGGATGTTTGTGACCGTCAATAAGTGTTGTTATTTGTCTATGTGTTTGTGTCGTCTCTTTCTTTGTGTGTCTCTTGTGACTGTATCATTTCTTGGGGTTGAATACAATAGACCTAAGGTCGCAGTGTTCGGCGAACTTGCCCCCCACCAAAGAAGTCATAAGTCATATAACTAGGGTTTCCAAAACATTAAAAAAAAAATTGTGTGTCAGAAGAGAACTATCAGATCGCGTAAAAGTGGCAACATTACATTACAATATTGTGTTAGTTCAATACAAAACCCACGTCCAACACAAATGATGATCGCTAGAAGAGACAATTATTACATTCATACGAAATTAATTCATTAGAATCACGTTTAAAGACGATTATTGATTCATTGACAAAAAAACTGTTAACTGTACCATTTTCCAAAATAAGTTTGACAAAATTATAATATACATTTTTATATATCGCGCCATATATTTTATATGATTCATAAAGACTATTTATCTGAAGCGTTAAGGAGTGAATGCTGAATAAAATTTCGCTAGAATACATGTGTGCTGCGCCTTCAACGCCATTTGTGTGCTAACTATGCATTATTATTTGATTGGATTACAGTTGCTGTATTGTTTCAACATAGCTTGTTGGAAACTAGCTTAACTGGAAAAAGCACAATTTTTTAATACTGAAAGTTAAAGTTTTTTCTGAGTGCGACACTACTTGTAACTCTTTTCAAGTTTTAAGATTTTTTTTTAATAATAGAAATATTTTCTTGTTCCTAACTTGAAAAAAAGGGAGTCTTCAATTCAATTTTTTTATTATTCCTCAATTAACTAAAGTTTGTGTACGCTTTTTTATTCCCTGTCCGCCTGAACTTGGACTTGTTCTATTCGCGCACATAACATCCAACCAGCGCTGGAACCAGTCGAAAAGTCTTGGACGGAAAAATTTTTCGAAACTCCTACGTGATGTCATTTGAAAACACTTCTCAAATGATATTGCTCTCAAGAAAAAGAAAAGAAAGACGAAGTTCTTGGTCACGTGCAGGTATGCTACACAGTTAGGGATTTGTTGGTGTTTAAGATGAGCACAGTAATGGGATAAGTTTAAAAAAATGTATATTGGGTTGCTCATTTTATTGGACAGCAGCCCCCGGAAAGCTCTACTGCCACAAGTGATAATTAAACTCAACTTTTTTTATTGATTTTATATGTATGAGCTAAACCATTTATCCTCAACTAATACTAGTTTTCACGAAATAGATTTGTTTTAAATAGTTTTAACTATACAAACTTATATTAGACTAGGGGACATCAAAGCCCCCTGCTCGCTACCGCTCGCCAATCCTCGGTAATTGCTACGCAATTCCTATTTGTTTGCTCCGCAAACAAACATGCAAGACTAATATGTGGATACTGTCTATGCAGGAATGCTCATCTATACAATCTGGCTAGTTTCCGTGGGACTGCTCCAGGGCATCACGTAGCTCTAGCGCTAAGCAACTATCTCTATCAAAGCCGCGGGACGCAGCCTGAAGCAGCCCCTCACAAAACAAGCACACCGCCTCACTTACTATCAGCGTTCCTGACGTTTCTGATTGGCTGAAGCCGCGCAAGTCACGTGACTTTCAAGCGTCCGACAATTACAGTTTTATATTATATAGAGATAAAACTAGAATTAACTGAAAATCGCACGTCTTACGATAATAGGTATATTAGGTGTATTAGTTGTATTAGTTGATAGGTGATTTAGTTGAGTTAATTATTGCTGAAATGCAATGAAGGCGTTTTGGTTGTTGGAGTTCTCCCTAGTCAATTCTAGTTTTAGCTGATTTTGAGTTTTTAACGGTAACACATGCATGTACTAATGTTTTAATGTTTATATCCGTTCAATATAACTTTTTTTTAAAATATCAAATTTTAAATTTTTTGTCCCGACATTTTCCCCAGTAATCTGATGCATAAATTACGAAAAATTCTCGAATAAAACTCTTTGAAATGTGTAGTTAAAAGCTTTAAAAATTGAAATTTGAAATATTTAGCCTTTTTCTTGATAAAAAAATGCTAATTTTTTTAATATAACAAGTTCACCGTTACCTTAACATTGGGTGCTGTACTGATATTTGTTTATATATAGACATTGATTGATAGGGAGCTGTTGTTTATGCTAAAAAGCTTGCGTTTTGGCTGTTGATAAGGGTACGGAGTGATTTTTTTTCTATTACCAATATTCATGTTGAACCCGCAAACGATTGATTAAAGAGAAAAGGTATTCCTTCGAGACAACGAAATTTCTAAGACAATAAATCATTTGTTTAAGTAGTTTGAAAAAAGATTTTGACAAAATAAAAAGGTTAGTAAGCAAACTTAAGGTTGAAACTGATAAAACTGTAGTGAGTTTGACAGCACATAGAAAATTTCATTTAAAAATAAATATTTAATAACGTTAAAAATAAAAATCTTTTTGAGCAATATGACAAATTTCTTTGAGAAATGCGAAACCTTTAACTTATAAATGAGGAAAAAAATGTTTTCCATAGTTTTTTTTCTCTCTCTCTCTTCAAATTGTAAACTCTTCTTCATATTTCTTCTATCAACTAAAAAGGTTTTTTTCTGTTATTTTGATACTAAGACTTTTTTATAAGTTAAATGAAAAAGTTCTTTTAAATTAATTTAGTGAAACAATTTTCGCACAAAGAAAAGGGGGGGGGGGGAGAAAATCTTTTAAGTCATAAAGGATTTGGGCATTTGAAATATTTATAACTTCTTAATTTAATTGCGAATTAACTACAATTATTCAAATTATTCAAATTAAGTTGTAGAGTTACTCTTAAATTGATTAGAAAGAATTTCCATAGATTCTATTTAAATCTTTAGTTCTAATCAAATTAAGTATTCATTAAATTATTTTTTTTTAAGTTTAAAATTACACTTTTTATTTCAGTTAATGTTTTAAAGGCCTTTAATGAAATTCTTTTAATTTACTTCAAAAATATGTAAGATATAGATGCTAAACTCATATTTTTCAGGGCATAACTACGATATAGGGACCGGCTCGTTTATTGCCGGCTTCGTCCAATCGAATTTACCAACATCAAAAATCGCCAATGAATGAACCGGACACTATAACTTATATTTACTGCGGAGAACGCGAGTTTTTCAACAACACAATTCATATAAAAAATATTTAATATAAATAATATGAGTAAGAAAATACTATAGGATGGATTGCAAAATGCAGCTATATCTTAGGAGCACCAGATTTTAAAAATAAAATTTAATTACTATTCATTATTCTCGAATGTACATTCAAAATAATTTAATGTATTTCTATGAGCTGTTATTAGAGTTTTAAAATTAGTAAGACTAATGGAACATTAGATGAGGATAACGAAATTTCAATTATTGTGTAGACGGTTTAAATAGTATTTTAAGACAGCAGAAAAAATTGGCATATTTTTATTAATTTGGGGACCGAGTCCACTTAAAAATTACAAATTATTTCTGAACTATAATTTTTTTTATACTTCATGCAATTATTACAACACGTTCCAGAGTTAATGAATAAACACATTTATTAAAAAGTTCGAAGTTTACTACATACAGATTGATTTAAAAGAAAAATTGCAGTTAAATTTATAACACCAACATTTATAATTTAACTACTCTCTGTAATGTTCACAAACCTCAAAGTTTGACACGAACTTTTAATTTACTTTAAATTTTTATGTCCCCTCCCCCCATGAAACCATAACTCACTAAACTCGAAACAAATTAACAAATTATCGATAGACTATTAAAAAAAGGCAAGAGTGGTTAAACAAGAATGTAAATGGTTTTTTAAGCTTTCAACTCTGCTTGACATCATACTTTCCGCACTTCCGGAATTCAGCTTTTCGCAAAACGTACATTGAAACCTGTTTGGAACCTGAAAATTGTAGTAGGCAGGGCAGGTTTTTTCTTGAACAATCGACACTCCAAACAAGGTGGAGAGTGTGACTTCGGGGAGAGTTTTTCTGGTCCCTTTTATTTTTTACTATTATTTTTTAAAATCGCACTTAGAGGGCATATTTTTTGGTGAACCCAAAAGCCATATTTTTAACAGTGAAGTATCAATACCAGTTTTAACAAACCACCAGACTGTAGTCTAAAAAAAAACTCGTATATTTCCACCTAGCTTTCAAGCAGTGCTCTTCTCCATATTTCCACCCGTCATTAAGCCAGGCAACGCATTAGGTGATTTGCTCCCCTTGACTATTAGTTTTTCACGTCCCCCAATCTTCAGCATGTCGTATCGCCTGGGACTCGTGAAAAGGGAAGCCCTTTGAAGGATTTTATAGCCGCTACTTTTGTTTGTGTGCTTGGGTACGTGACATTCAGGATTTTGCTATTTGGTTCCCGTGGGGGCTGTATAGTGGTTGAAGCAGTAAGGGGTAGAGGTCAGTTTATGGTTGTTGTCTGGCGTTGAATATCTTATTCCTATCACTGTTAGAAATTGTGGCCATTGGATTCGCCATAAATGTGTTTCTAGTATCTGCTGTTGGATAACAATACAATTTTCGCATTGTTTCAACACAACTTGTTTCAGCACAACTTGTGATAACTGAAAAAAAAAAACGCCTTTTTTTGTGTTGAAAGTAAACAGTTTTTCTAAGCGTAATATCAAAGCAAGTTTATGCTAAAAAATCGTGGATAATATCATAGATACGGGACACAGCCCACAACAAACCCATACATTAAACATGCAATCCCCACTCAACTATTTCAATTAAGATTAATTTAGAGACTGCCTAAATTACTTGGTTCCCCAAGATAGAGTGCTTATGCAAGTTACATGGGAAGCACTCTATCTGGCGTAGAGGTCGTTTTAGCCGATAATTCTACTGTAGAATTCCTTCTAAATTCCCCGAAATCCACACTAAGATGAGGAATGTTTTGACCCCTGCTGTACACAAGGGAATGTAAATTGTCAAATGTTGTGGCAGAGACTACTTGTTCTAATAATTGAGGAATGGTTTATAGGTGGGTAGATTTTTACAGGTATTTTGTGGCTTGTGTTCTTTATCAGAGACCTGCTTATAAACCTCCGTCAAGTAAGACAGACAGAATTTTTACTAAAATACAGAGAAAGGGTACAGCCAGGGCGAAGGCGGGATTCGAGACATCAACCGGTATAGATTGTTAGCGTAATGGGCTGCTACCAAACCCACTAGGCCACCCGTATCCATAGTAGAAATGATTCAAAACCGGTGGCATGTTTACAATATTTATTTTTGTGCAAGTGGAAACACTTCAATAATAATAAACAAGAGTGCATGCTTAATATGTTACCATAAATGTAAAACAACTTATTAAGGTTTGTTAATTTTCAAAAATATTAAAGCCATGATAAATATTTATCACAATATAAAATTTAAATTATTCTAATTATTCCCATTAAATAACACCAGCGGGTGACCGAGCTCTGCTCGGAGAAAACAGGTATCGAAGTTAACTCGAAGATTTAAATTTTCAATTGTGATTTATCAAAACAATCATACCATAAGAAAATTTGTGAAACCATTGGTGAAAAGATAACCGGTTAGAGTTAATGTGACCAGATTTTCAAAATCAAAAAGTGGGACACTCCATCACCCCCCCCCCCCCGGTGTATTTTTTTAAGCACATAATAGTCCCTTCATACAATGACACACTTGGTATAAGAAATATAAGGAAGGCGCGTTCAACAGCAGCAGTGGCTCCAGGCAAACAGAAACCATACTCCACCAATTTGTTGATGACTTTAGCTTCATTTAACAATTTCTAAAGACGTCATAGCGTTTTACAACGATTATTCATAAAAAAAAGTCTATTTTATTTACAATTTTCTCGTTTTTCGGGACTTTGCGGGACTTTTACAAAAAAGCGGGACTGTCCAGCCAAAAGCGGGACGTCTGGTCACATTAGTTAAAGTGCACCATTGTAAACAAAGTTAGAGTTTGGAAAGGGAACTATTCTATACAAAGGTAAAGTTTTAAAAGTCATAGGAAATGAAATGTAATTGATAATTGGCGTTTCGTTGAAAAGCAACAAAAATGTCGAAAGGTGGTAAACATTCCATTTCATACTTCATTCATTTCGATAGGTATAGCAACCATACGTTAAATTTTCAAGATCGCCAAAAATCGCCAATGAACAGAATAGAACTGACATCGTCTGTTGATTGGAACTAAAAAAATATTCATGTTACCATTTCTGTAAAACTCAATAAAGTTTAAAGCAAGGTTGAATTAATTTATTTATATTTGAAAAATTAAAATCTTAACTAAACATTTATAGCTTAAGCAGAGGCTTATAGCTTTAGCAGATGGCATCACGAAAGTAGCCATTATGGCGAACTAATGAAGTTTGAAAATATCCTATCTGTAACTCCGAACTGCTTGACCGTAGCGCTTCAAAACCTGTGCCAATCGATTCGTCGTGGCCAAAAACCCCAGACCCCTAAGTTTACCGGAGTTTATTAATTCTGGGGCGATTTTCGATTTGGGTCCAATTCCTCGTATTATAGTATAAGATTTAGTAAGTAAACGCTGCTTCAATATTTGAGTTTTTCGCAGGTGGGAAAAACATAATTCTTCCCAGGACGGTAAATATAGGTTTTTACATGGTATTTACCGGGTGTGGTAAAAACCATGCCAACCAGGTTACATGAACAGCTTACTCCTGTAATGTTTAATCTGAAAAGGTGGTTGCATTCAATCACTGCCAGTGAACAAACGTTTTCACCGGTACAACACAATAAATTTTACATCTGTAAATTCACAGCATAGGATGATGGGAGCACTTTTACCATTACACTTGGATGGTAGGGTAGACTGACCAGTGAGTGAACAGGCCCCAGTGAATGAACATTTGGTTAATATAATTAAAAAAATAATTATTGAAAATCATTCCATTAGATGGATTTGGCAATACACAGGCTTCCTCCCATGTAGTAGGAAGGTATCTGACATATGGTTGATTGTCCTGGTCATTATATACTGGTGTTCATTCACTGGCGAACGCAGTGCCTTAAACGTTCATTCACTGGTTAGTCTACCCTATATTCGAGGGTATTTTTTCATTGTGGAGCGTAAAAGAAATTTGATAAAAAATTTCTAGGGTAGACTGACCAGTGAATGAACAGGCCCCAGTGAATGAACAGTTGATAAATACATTTAAAAAATAAGGAATAAAAATGATTCCACTGGATGGATTGGCAACATTGACTTCCTCTCATCCAGTAGGAAGCCATCTGACATCTGATTGGTTGTTTTGGTCATTATTTAAAACCCAAAATATTTATTGAGTGGGAATTTTTGTGTTCATTCACTGGTAAAAGTAGTGTTCATTCACTTGGCTTTTGTACTACTTTTTATTTGGACCCCCAAAAGACCCAAAGCAATGCAATATAAAGTCACCTTTTTTGTATAATTTACATATAATGACAGATGTGTTCACATTGTCATAAACCCACAGGCTATATTTTCTTTAAATGTATGAATTTTCTTAAAACAAATTGTGTTTAAGCGCTCATTCACTGGTTCGTCTACCCTACACTTGAAATAAAAAGAAGAAAAATTTTGAATTGATGTATCAGATTGTCCAGAACGAACGTGCAAAAAGGAAATAAAAATGTTAAAAGCATGTATAGCTGTTTTGAGAGACAACAATCTTGCAAACATGAGTGAAAAAAAACTTCGATACATCACGTTTACCGGGCACTACACTGTTAAAAATTTTATGCTTGGTTTCACCATAATAATGGTTTCAAGTGGCTGCAATGGCTGTGTGTTAAACTGTTTCACCATATGTTCGGAATTAGGATGAGCCATTTTTTGAGATTTTGGGTGCAAAAGGGTTCAACTGAATACCGAAAACATGGTTCACTATTTTACCATACATCCATTGTAGGTAGTAAGTGACATATTTTACGCGAAAACCAAGCTCCATTTTTTTAGTGTGTAGGATATGTACATTACGCAACTCATTTTAGTTTCAGATGCCTAGATCAAAGCATTAAGCACTGCAAATGTATAAAGAAAACACCTTACTCGATTTATATTTTAAATTAATTCAGATTAAAGGAAAATGCAAAATATTTTGTAACATAATATCCAGAACTGAATTTATGAGAGCTAAATTTGATAATTATTAAAAAATGTAGTACAACATAAAACAAAAAATTATTTAGAAAAATAGTATAAACACAACAATGCATAATTCAAATGAATACTTAATTGCCTAATTAAAACTAATCCTGATTTGAAAACAACAAATGATTATCACAATAACTATAAATTGTAGCAAGAGATTTACTTTGACGAAAATCACGCTTTTACTGAAAAGTCTGTAAGAGGATTATGTGTTGATTAATTATTTAAAACAACTGGATACAATACGAAGAAAATTTGTAATTTGGCGTTTATAGTTGGGATAGAATGTTAATTATTTTTAAAATTGTTTTCAATTCAACCTTGCTGATTGAAACCAGCAGCTTTTTATGGTTGTGCGTCCTTTCGTTAAGACATGAGCACATGTTTTTAACTTCATACAAAGTTTCAGTTAAAATACAATTTAAAAACTTAGAATTGTAAGCTAAGCGGTCTTTTGTTCAAACGAATCTATATAATAGTCTATTGCATTAATTACTATTCATTATTTTAGCATTTCTTCTTATTATTGCATGTATATTAATAGAGTGAATTGTCAATGTTGAAATAAAATGAGCTTGTAAGGAACAACTATAATACAAGGATAGATGAACTGATACAATAAGTTATCACAACTATATTTTTCGAACAAACAAAATTCAATGCATTTTTATAAACTTTCTAACGTAAAAATAAAACAATGATTTTAATTATTTAAAGTTGTATCAGTGTTTTGTTAACAACAATGGTTTAGCTTTGATTGTTAACATGTTTCTAGATCTAATTTAAGTATTAAGTATCACATAATTTGTTGCAACATTTGATCCAACAATCACCAAAAGAGCTTAATTTGTAAATTTTGTAAGTTACGCATTATTATGCTACAGCATATACTTTTAGGTTTCAACTAAACAAATAAGGTAATTACCACATATGCACTGTCTATTAATTGTCTGTTACTATTAATATGTCGTTTTATTATAGCATTAGTTTATTTACACATTTCACATTCCTAAATGACGAAGATATCTGCAACAGACGAATTGGAAGCAAGAACGGGAGTGGGAAAGAAATGTGTTTATTGAGAACATTATTTTCACACTCCTAAATGACGACGATGTCTGCAACAGACGAATTGGATGCAAGAACGGGAGTGGGAAAGAAATGAGTTTATTGGATGACATTCCTTTCACACTCTTAAATGACGAGTACATCTGCAGCAGACGAATTGGATGCAAAAACGGGAGTGTGCAAGAAATGTGTTTATTAAGCACATTACTTTCACACTCCTGAATGACGAAGATATCTGCGACAGGCGAATTGGATGCAAGAACGGGAGTGGGAAGGAAATGAGTTTATTGGAGGACATTCCTTTCGCACTCCTAATTGACGAAGACATCACATCTGCAACAGACGAATTGGATGCAAAAACGGGAGTGTGAAAGTAATGTGTTTATTGAGCACATTACTTTCACACTCCTGAATGACGACGATACCTGCCACAGACGAATTGGATGCAAGAACGAGAGTGTGAAATTAAAGTGTTTATTGGAGGACATTCCTTTCACACTCGTAATTGACGAAGACATCACATCTGCAACAGACGAATTGGATGCAAAAACGGGAGTGTGAAAGAAATGTGTTTATTGAGAACATTACTTTCACACTCCTGAATGACGAAAACATCTACAACAGACGAATTGGATGAAAAACGGGAGTGTGAAAAAAAAGTGTTTATTGAGCACATTACTTTCACACTCCTGAATGACGAAGATATCTGCAACAGACGAATTGGAAAGCAAGAACGGGAGTGGGAAATGAGTTTATTGGAGGACATTCCTTTCACACTCCTAAATGACGAAGACATCTGAAACAGACGAATTGGATGCAAAAACGGGAATGCGAAAGAAATGTGTTTATTGAGCACATTCTTTGCACACTCCCAAATATAGAAGACATTTTCAACGAGCAACGAACAAAGAAGACATCTGTAACAAACAAAGAGGATTCAAGCACGGGTGTGTGAAAATAGCGTGATAATTTAGAACATTTTTTTTTCGCGCTCCTAAATGAAGAAGACATCTGCAACCGACGAATTGGATGCAAGAATGGGAGTGTGAAAGAAATGTGTTTATTGACGACATTATTTTCACACTCCCAAATAAAGAAGACATCTGAACATGACACGACGAAAAGACAACCAATTTAAGGGAATTTATATTTTAACAATACCACTTGTAATGTAATTTGAATTAATGCAAAATCTGGGAAAAATATTTGTGCATCACTGTCACATTGCCTCAAATACATATTTATTATTCACGCACTTAAAAAAAAGGAAAACTTATTTTTACTTTGTCACATATTATGTAACTCGGTTCCATACAAGTGGCTGGAAACAATCTTTTCCGACAACCACCATTATTCACATTTGAACAAGCGTTTAATAAAACTTAACCGACGACTTCTTGTTACATTTTGACACTTTAAACGCCGCTCGAAGAATTAGCACGGCGAAAGCAAGACAAATCACGGCATGCAAATGCGTTCGTGAAATTGAACACTCGTTCTAATACATAGAGTTAAGAATAAGACGGAGATATGCTTGGCGAGAAAACAAATGAAGCCGACAGAAAGTCGCCAAGAAATCCTAGTAAGCCCATACATACCGCTTATGACTTTCTTGGTGGGGGGCAAGATCGCCAAGCACTGCGACTTTAAGTCTATTGTACTTAGCCCCAGAAATGACACAAGCACAAGAGACACACAAAGAAAGAGACGACACAAACACATAGACAAATAACAACATTTATTGACAGTCACAAACATCCATGCCTGACCGGGATTCGAACCCGACCCCAGCAGCTCCAAAGGCTAGAATCCTAACGAGTGTGCCACCGGGGCGGCTACATACCGCTTACTCATTGTTAGTTCTCATGCTGAAGCGCATCATTTTATTTCTTAAAATAAAAAGCCACAATTCAAAAAATGACTGCTTGAGCTGTTGTAATATGTGGTACGAGATCTTAATTTACACAAGATTGCAGTTACGTGTAAGAAAAATGCGTTGTCAATGAAGTAAGCCAATTAGTAATATTCACGGAAATATCCACCTGAGCTTCAATTCCAAATCACTGTGGAAAACAAGCGGTTATTAGACAGGTTAGTGCAGTAGGATAACATTAGCACGTGGTTCGAGAGCTGTATAGGATAACATTAGCACGTGGTTCGAGAGCTGTAGGATAACAAACCGCGTGACATCACATGAATGCTCCCCATTCAAATTTCACTATAAAACAGAGCCAAACACTTCACCGAAAGCGCTTGTTTGGGCTTACTAGAAAGCGAATGATGGCTTCACTAGGGACAATCGGTTTTTGTATTGATATATTTGCTCAGCGGCATCTACATTTTCTTCTTAACTCTCTATTCCAATATCTCACCTTGACAGGTCGGAAGTTCGAAATGTTTGCCTTTCGCTGCCAGTTGGCACGAAGAAAAATGGAATTTTAAAATTGGGGTGGATCGTGGGAGTCGAGATATGCTGCAGCTCGTGGTTGTAAATATTTTGAAAGTGTTGCGACATTTTATTTTTATTTTAAGACATTTCATGCTTAAAATGTAAATTAAATTGTCAGTAAAACTGTTTATACAACAATTTGAGTAAGTTGAGTTGAATTATTGTCGCACTACAGCTACAAGATTACCACTGCCGTGGGCGTAATAATAAGCTTGGGTAGTTATACAGTCAAGTATTCTTAGATGGTTTGTGTCAATTATCCCTAGTTGCATATTCAATACCTAACTCTAAAATACAGCCATTTAAAATAGATATTGGCAATATTTCATATAATTTTGTAGCTAAAAACGTGTACAGTACAAAACAAATGACTAATTAAGAAAGTATCAGCAAATATCAACTTCAAAGAATAATTTTTAAAATGTTTGCTTTGATTGTTATTTTTTACTATATAATTATCTAACAAAGATAACAAAAAGTAACAAAGAAAAAGTGTGATGCAACTTCCAACTTGCTAAATATATTTGAATTTAGAAAAAGGCATTGGATCAAGTATCCTTATGTGCCATCCCTCTGTTTACTTCTACTACTTCAATGCTAAAAATAAATCTTGCCAAATTTGCTAAAAGATAAAATCTGCAAAATATCTACAAAAAAGATAACATTAAAAAAATATATATTTAACCTAACCTCACAGATATAGCACATCCCATATATTAAGGAATATGAAGTGGAAAGGGGCAAACTTTATCTACCCTAGTTTCTGAAATGAAATTACCATATCAAGGACGGCAATAAATATTTACAGTAATCAGCAGAGCAGAATTTATACTAACTTCGGTGAACTGTTTTGATACTAAAAGTTAATTTTTTTTAAAAGAAAATAAGGAAGGTGCGGAATTGAGTTTGTGTTTGAACTTGGAAGCAATTTTTTATTAGAGTAGTCTTTTATACCAATAGCTTTTTTGTCTTGTGAAGCATAATTTCTTATTGATTGCATTCCTTAAAGACGAAATGTTTATTTTACAGCTCTTTCTTTTTTAAGTAGATTCGGGTTGTCAAAGGAAACTGTCAACTGGCTATTGAATTGAAGTAACAAGAAATAACTTATTTTTTGTAAGTATGTTATAATATGTTGTTAATTTGTAAGTAAGTTGATATATGTTGTTTAGAAGTTAGTTATTTTTGTTCTCTAAATAGACTTTTAATTTCGTGCAAGAGTTATGACGTCGTAGAATTATATTTCATACTTTTGTCCATCATCACTTTTTACATAATCACTTTTCTGAAGTATCCTCGAAATAAGAACATTTGGGAAAGTGAGATGTAAGAATCATCTCTAACTAGTTTTTATTAAATAATTTCCGCCATATACTCAGCTTGAAATTACAATTACTTAAATATTTAATCAATGTTTTGATTGGACGTGTTTTCACCGTATGGAGCACTACTCAAGTGAAGGGGGAATATCATTATTACTACTACTTCAAACAAAGCTTCGCTAATTGGATTAAACCATTTCCACCACTTCAATTGAGTGGCGGTTTCAAAGATGTAGTCCCATTCTTACGCTGTCATAACATGAACGTTTGTTGCCTACACTCCGTGCCAACCTAACTTGGTAAAAACAAATATTAAAAAGGCAGGGGAAAAGCGCGATTAGTCCGTAATATTCAAATCTGTAAGACCTTGAAAAAATTAATGTTTAAAACGTGTTTTATGGATGGATTCACAAATAATTAATGGAACTCTTTACATCCGCTGAAGGATCTTCTCCATAGCATATTTCTATTTACCCAACTAAGGTTGGTAAAGGGTGTAGGCCAGATACTCTTTATTTTGGCTTTGCTACATTGCTACCGAAAAATTTTTTTACCTGTCAAATGGATTTTTACCAAATCATGTGATACTTAATGGGTATCGTTTCTTTACTATCAACCTGAAGAAGTGGGGAGAGAGAGAGAGAGAGGGAGACAGAGAGAGAGAGAGACAGAGAGAGAGAGACAGAGAGAGAGAGGGGTGGAGAGAGAATTAAGCCAAACCAGCTCAAATATATAAAATGACTTTAATAATCTATAAGGACTTACTTATGCATAAAGATTTATACACTACGAAATGCTATAAGCTTTCAATTTTTAATGTAAGAACCCTTTAGGCCCTAGGGCATACTGCTATTATTTGGCAACAAACACTTCAATCACTTTGCAATTTAATTTTTTTTTCGATGTTTAGGGCACTTTCGAAATTTGTCAGCTATCGGAAGCTCGCTACATCGATGATTTAGAATGAAAAAAAATTACTATTTAAAGAAAAAGTTAGTTTATATTCGGGTGCCAGGAATCGCCAAGTCAATGAAGTAAGCCTATGGGTAACATTCACGGCCATATCCACCTGAACTTCAATTCCAAATCGCTGTGGAAAACAAGCGGTTATTCGACAGGTTAGTGAAGTAGGATAACATTAGCACGTGGTTCGAGAGTTGTATAATAAAACATTAGCACATTTAAAAAAAATGCAATTTTTTCAAATTTATCCTCCTTAAAGCGTTGTTGTCTATGGCGTAGGCAGTGTTTTTAAATATTTAGATAATTAAGTTAAAGTGCGAAAAGATTTTTCGCAAATATTTTTCCTTAACTTATGATGATCAATAATCGGAATATATTTTTAGAGAAAACAAGATAAAGTGATGCCATATAGGAGGTTAATAGCAATAAAAGGTTAAATCAGTAGGTAAGAAATGGGAGTTCTGGCCCAGTGGTGGAGGATCGAGGATCAGATCCTCCACCACCACCACCACCTCCGCAATTCTCGTACTGTTATACAAGGGTATTTTTAGAGAAAGTGACGTCACTGATCCACCACCACATGAGTCACCACTGATGATCCCGTACTGTTAAACAAGGGTATTTTAGAGAAAGTGACGCATAGTCTTATGACGCAGGTTGTTTTGGAGTGGTTTTATATGATGTAATCATAGGATATAATTATAGGATAGGTTTATGCCATATGTAAAGAACAGTTATTAGTAGTTGTTGATTGGGAATATTTCTTATTACAATAGTAAGGGTGTGACGCAGGCTATTATAGTCTTAAAATATTACTTTTCCTCAAGTACAAATAAGTTTTTTAAATTTTTATAATAAATATGTTTTTTATAATAAATATGTTTTTACAATTTAAGTTTTTATAATAAAAAAGTTTTTACAATTAAAGCACAGTCAGATGACGAGTCGACACTTGAGTAGGCATCCAACACAACCTCATGTAACATAGAAATATATTCTTTTTTTTTTTCCAAATCTATAGTGTGGTTGTTTACAACTGTTACTTACACGGATAACTATAATCAAATCGTTTGTAAAGAAATCATCAGTAAACAAATGCAATACATTTTTTCAACTCAATTCACATTAGCACAATTTTTCATAGGATAACCATACTTATATTGAACTGCCTATTTTACATGCAACACGCTTAAGTACTTAGATTATAGGTTTATGCTATCTGTAAGAACAGTTATTAGTAGTTGTTGATTCGAAATATTTTTTTTACAATAGTAAGGGTAGGTTTAAATGACGTCGGTTTGATATTAGTTTATATAACGTGGCGCCATCCATCAGTGAGAAAATAAATGATTTTTTAATGAGAAATTCCGCGAATCATTTTAGCGCGAAAAATAACCTAATAAAATAATTGAGGTTTTGAACCTACAATCTCTGACAAAAGATATTCACAGTCGAGAAATCTACGTTTTTGACTTCTCGGCTATGAATACCTATCACTATGGAGAGAATATAAGGTAGTATACATGTAAGAAATAATCAGTTGGAGATATGTCGTCACCGAGTGAAGAAGCGTGGGCCACTTGTTTATATATAGGCATATTCCTAGTTTTTGGTATAATTTATATTTTTACAGAGAGTGAACGAGTAGCTTTAGATTTTGTACTTCGCATTAATGAAACTGCTAATCTAACTTTATCACTATGATGAGAGTTACAATACGAATAGGTAAAATTACATGTTGCAATGAATCAAACGTATCAAAACCCAGCAAGCATAGCAAGTTTTGGTGGTGTAAGTGCATTATACCGTGCTGCGGACGGCAAAGTTCCGAAGAAGGTGATACAGAAATGGTTGGAAGGCGTGGACGCGTACACTCTGCACAAACCAGTTCGACACAAATTTCAGACGAATCGGGTGATAGTGTATGAGATGGATCAGCAGTGGCAAACGGATTTAGTGGACATGCAGAATATCGCGAAATTTAATGATGGTTATCGTTACATATTGACTTGTATTGATGTTTTATCAAAATATGCATGGGCAATACCTCTCAAGAAGAAGACGGGTGGAGACATTGTGAAAGCGTTCCAGAGTATTATAAAGAATCTACAGCCCAAGTTCTTACAGTCAGATAAGGGTACAGAATTTAAGAATGTTACTTTTCAGAAATTTTTAAAAGAGAAGAAAATTAAATTTTTCACAACCAATAACGCAACGAAGGCTTCCATTGTAGAAAGATTCCACAGGACATTACGTACCAAAATGTGGAAATACTTTACTAGTAAAAATACATATCGATATATTGATGTATTACAAGATTTAATTAGTAGTTATAATCACAGTTACCATCGCAGTATTAAACGTGCTCCCTTCGAAGTCACTTCAGAAAACGAACAGAACGTATGGTTTACATTATATGGTGAAACCTCAGGGAACAACAAGAGACCCCCACCTAAATGTGTTTTTAACATAGGAGATACAGTACGTATATCTAGGAAAAAGTTAACTTTTGAAAAAGGTTATGAAACGAATTGGACTGAAGAATTATTTATAGTAACAGAGTGTGTGAAACGTAAACCGGCAGTCTATCGAATTAAAGATCTATTAGGTGAGCCCATAGAAGGAACATTTTACCCTCAAGAAATGCAAAAAGTGTTAATGAAGGATAAATATAAAATTGAAAAAGTATTAAAGAAACGCACAAGAGAAAAGAAAACTGAATATTTTGTAAAGTACCGAGGATATCCCAACAAGTTTAATCAGTGGATCCCCGCTTCAAACTTACTACCACTATAAATATCAATGCTATAGATGAAAAGGATCATTCAGCATCATGAGTTTCTACATTACATTAGTGTCGGACAGTTCCATGGCCTATTTCCCCGAGAATAAAATTTCACATTTTATTACTCGTCTACCTATCCCCATTGAATTAAAAGGAGAATGGGAAGTTGGAATGGTAGAATTTGTTTACCCACACACGTGGTATAACATTAATGACCAGAATAACCTGTTTGGGTTTGAAGTAGATGGAAATATTACCGCAGGAAGACGCATTCCACCAGGATGTTACGAGACAGTTCCAGATATTTTAAAGGCTATGTATGTGGAAGAACATAAAAATAAAATCATTATGAATTTCAACGAAGTAACTAAACGAGTTAAAATCAATGTGAAAAATATGGCTAAAGTGGTTCTACACGACGGTCTTGCACAAATACTTGGTTTTGAACCTATGGAAATTATTTCACCAGATGCAAACATTGAAAACACAGTTATAAGTCCGATGGTAGCAGATCCCACAGCACATTATCATGTGCTCATGGTTTATACAGATATTGTGGAACCGCAGCTGGTGGGTGATGTTTTAGCGCCTTTACTTCGAGTAGTGAGAGTGAAAGGTCAAGATGGTAAGACAGTGAGTGAACAATACGATAGACCTCATTATTTACCCGTGAATCGTAAAATGATAGAGACTTTAGAAATCGTTATAAGGACGCACATGGGTTGTTTAACGCCATTTGAACGTGGGCGCTCATACGTGAAGTTACACTTTCGTCAGAGATCTCTCTCATAATGTATGTTCCTTATCAATGCTGTCAAAAATCCTTTGAGGATTACTACACTCACCAGAGAGGAAATGGTTTAAGCTATTATCAAGGAAGTCCCTATCAGAGAGGTTATGGATTAGGTGGACTATTTAAATCATTTTTCCGATCGGCCGCACCCTTACTCAAATCTGGTGTTAAAGCAATCGGTAAACAACTATTTCATAGTGGGGTTAATTTGATGAACGACATTTCTCAAGGCCAAGATGTGAAAGGGGCAGCCAAACGCCGTTTTAAGGAAGCTGGTAAAGTGTTGACAGATAAAGCCGCTATTAAAGTGAAGAATATGATTGGAAATGGAAAACGCAATAAAAAGCGTAAGCGCAGTAAGAAGACAGTCAGTTCACGTCCAGTCAAGAAGAAGTGTACAACTCCAGATATCTTCTCCTAATGGCCTCCCTCATCTATAAAGATTCACCACCCTGTGTGAAATCGGAACTGGACTTGTTTACAGTTCCGCCTACTCAGACTGTTATCGAAAAGGGTCAGTTCGCTGAATTTTTCCCCCTTTCAACTGTCAAAGATGGTGGACCGATTGAATTCAACATTTCTGGAAGTGGAGAGGAATATGTAGATCTCTCTGCATCTTATCTACACGTTAAAGCGAAAGTCCTCAAAACAGATGGAAGTGTATTAACAGACACTGATTCTGTAGCCCCAGTCAACCTATTTCTACATTCCTTATTCAGCCAAGTGGATATTAGCTTAAATGAAAGGAATATCTCATCAGCCACCAACACCTATCCCTACAGGGCTTACATTGAAACTTTACTTAATTATGGAGAAGATGCAAAGAAAAGTCTACTTACCTGTGAAGGATTCTTCAAAGACACTCAACCTGAAAAGATTGACTCGTTGGACAAAAATGCAGATGTCGGACTCATCAAGCGCAGTCAACTTATTAAAAATGGACAAACTATGGATTTAATTGGTCAACTTCATTGTGATATATTTCAGCAGAATCGATTATTAATTAACTTGGTAGATATAAAAATCAAAATGATACGCAGTAAACCAGAATTCTGTCTCGTTTCACCTACTACCAATGTAACAGGTTTTAAAGTAGTCTTGGAACATGTTTCCATGTTTATTAGAAAAGTGAAGGTTAATCCTGCCGTATCTATTGCACATGTGAAAGCGTTGGAAAAAACATCCTGCAAGTACCCCATAGACCGTGTCATTTGTAAAACCTATAGTATTTCTAAAGGGAGTTATTCCTTTTTACAAGATAATGTATTTCTTGGTCTCATGCCTAAACGAGTGATCATAACCTGTATTGAAAATGTTGCCATGAATGGAGATTATTCAAAGAACCCTTTTCTTTTTAAACATCATAATGCAAATACTGTAGGAATTTATGTCGATGGACAACCGGTTCCAGCTAAACCATTAGAGTTGGATTTTAATTCTAACAATTACACACGAGCTTACTATAGTTTATTCTCAGGATTCAATAATGATAAAGGAATTTATTTATCACATGAAGAATATGCCAAGGGATATGTGTTATATTCATTCGATTTAACCCCCGACATGTGTAACGGAGATCATTTCAATCTACAACATCAAGGAAATTTGCGTGTGGAAATCAAGTTCTCGAAAGAAATTGAACAAACTTTATCTGTGTTGATTTATGCGGAGTTTCAGAACGTTATAGAAATATCAAAGTCTCGCCACGTCCTGTGTGATTTCCCTAATTAATGGATACCCAACAAATTACAACTATTCTCTCCAGTCATGCAAAAACAAAGCATTCCTTTCTGGGTGTTTTCCCAAGTGACCAATTACCGACAAGTATCCCTCACTACCCCGCCTGTTTTGTTGCCAACACTGACAGGTCGTCAGAAGAAGGTAGCCATTGGGTGGCTTTCTACATAAATTCTCCATCATCTATATGCTTCTTTGACTCTTATGGGAACTCGCCTATGTACTTTGAAGGAGGAATATCCAGATATGTGGAATATTATCAAGATCTTGAATTTAATCCAATGAGATAACAATCAAATGTTACTTCTGTTTGTGGTCAATATTGTATCTATTATCTGTATGTTAAGTGTCATGATTATTCTTTGAATGATATTTTATTATCCTTTGTATCTAATCAACTCTGTAATGATAGAAAAGTGCATCATTTTGTAACCAAGCGCTTTAAAGTTGTAACACAATTTTATCAATAAAAGTATTTAAAGACTTACATTTTTGTGTCATGTCTCATTTCAACATGGAATTTCCAAAGCTTCAGACGCCTTTTACTCTAGTATCAGCCGGACCGACCGGAAGCGGTAAGACGTATTTCATACGAGAACTACTCAACTATAAAGAAAACATGTTTTCAGTAGTACCCGATAAAATCGTATGGTTTTACGGCATTCATCAACCCTTATACGATGAAATTGAAGACGTCACGTTTGTAGAAGGTTTACCTACAGACTTTAAAGACTATTTAGGAAAGAGTACGCTTTTTATCATTGATGATCTCATGCATTCTTCTAACGATAAGCGACTCAGTGATCTTTTTACGAAGGGGAGTCATCATTGGAACTTGAGTGTTATTTTTGTTACTCAAAATTTTTTCTATAAGGGAAAAGAAATGCGTGATATTACATTAAATGCTCATTATCTACTACTCAATAAAAACCGACGAGATATGAGTCAAGTGGGTCATCTAGGAAGACAAATATTCCCACGACATGTGAAACTTTTCCAAGAAGTATTTGAAGATGCTACAAAAAATCCATATTCTTATCTATTCATTGATTTACATCCCAACACTCCTGAAGATTTAAGATTACGCACCAATATATTACCACATCAAACTCAATGTGTCTATCAATTCAAGTGATATAAATACATAACGCATGTGAAAATTTCATCAGTTGTCAAGATGACGCTTCAGAAGAAGCAGTTGGATCAGTTGCGTTTATTGCACATATGTCCTAAAAAGTTACGTAAACAATTTATAGAAAAAGTGAATAAGCAGTATATAAAAACTATATGTGAATGCTGTCTCAACACATTAAAAGGAAACGTTCCACTGACAACACAACAGAAGAAAAAGCTCTCCAAACATAAATCAACTTTACGAAAATTGAGTAATCGACGGCTTGCTCTTTCGAAGAAGCGGAAAATTATAAGTCAAAAAGGCGGTTTCCTTAACATCCTCATCCCCAGTGTGTTAAGTGTCCTTACTTCCCTTATCCATGGCTCAAGTTAAAAAGTTTGCCCTCATTCCCGAAGAACTGGTGATAAAGCATACCGTTTCTAATAAACGGTGGAGCGAATTGGACAAGTTGATGATGAAAATATTAAATAGTAACTTACCAGACTATGAAAAATATCTTCGATACCAATAAGTGCTCCAAACCAGCTTGAACCTGCAGGAGTTTAACCATCCAATGAAAGAACAACATCCTCAAGGACAAGTTGAAGGGGGAGAACCTGAAAAGAAAGACCCAACACCCGAAAAGAAAGATATTCAAGTTAATTACAAAGACCTTATTCTATCTTCCATACCCAAGAATATGCGTGGAAAAGCTGAAAATGTGTTTGGACTTATCAAGAATCAGCCTGATATTTTATCATGGGGCTCTAAAGGACAACTTATAGCAAATAAAGAAGAAATACCCAACACAAACATTGTCGATTTTTTTACCTACTTATATAAAGCTAGAACTAATATATCAAATGGTGACCTATATGATAATATTTTAAGGGATTTAAATATCCCTATGCAGTTTATTAGAAATAGTGTAAAGAAGAAAAATGAAAGAAAAACATTGATAAAGAAAAAACCTGTAACAGAGAAAAAGCCTGTAACACCTACTTTAAAGTGGGAAAACTATTAGAAATAAAATTTATTTTTTACAATTTAATTGTTTTTTTTTTATATATATATTGACAGAAATTTGCCGGAGACCCCCACTCTCCGTTACCGAGGCAAGCGTGGCAGAGCCTTTTCCAAAACTCGGGGGAGGGGGAATTTGAGTTAAGGTTGCCGGACGCTTCTGTCGTTTTGCCTCATAATTTTGAATAAATTTTAAATGCCAAAATATTAGAGGTCCCACCCGGTGTATCAAATGACAACACCACCTCAGTCTGGTATTATAATTTGGAATAAATTTTTAAAAGCCAAAATATTTGAGGTCCCACCACCTCCCGATGCGTCTTTTAAGAAGACAACATCACCTCACCAACAGCTGAAACATCAACCTATGTCACCTAACAACTCCTGAAAAAGAAAAAAAACAATCATAAAAAAAATGACACTACAAAATTTTTCATATTTAAAAATGAAATTATACTTACAGCAATGCGATAATGACCATAGGCGTATGAGCGAATGGAATCTTCACAGAGCCATCTCTTATCATCATATGCCGATAACGCCCTCTTAGTTTGTCGAATTGAATAAACTTGATGACGGTCGCTACCGATCCGATATTGGGTGACAGAGACGGGTCGCGAAGATTCCAGACATTCCTTGAAGATCTTGTGCTCAAGGTACTTCTTCGTCACGGCCTTGTTAATTCCTTTAGCAGCCTGCTTGGTACATGACTCGCTGAATAGGGAATACATTTTGGACCGGTGCCCCACAAATTCCAATCCATGTTTCCCGTTCAGCTCATCCTTGAATTTGCCAATAACCTTCTTGTTGTCGGTGTTATGCAAAGGATGACGCGGATCGTAGTCCGAGAAGTCAAAGTACTCGCTCAGCTGCTTCAGGTCTTGCTCCAGCGTGTCGGTGGTGATTTCATAGGTCAAGGAGTCCGTGTCGGTAAACAGTAGGAGGGCCCTGTCTTCATACTTTTTCCTAATGACGTTGTAGTGAAAATCGTACATGAGCACCTTGCTCAGATCAAGAATTGAGAATCCCGACTGGACCGGCCTGTTAAGGGTTAAAGTCCGACGAGTTCTCTGGATGGCGAAAAGGTTGCTACTAAACTCAGTGAATGAGTAAAATTCAGGAGCAGCAACCAATTTCGTCGCCCTCCTTGGATCCGTCACAAGTTCAATATTCACCCTCTTACGCAGATTTTCCATAGTCTTCCCAAAGACTGCATTATTCATCAATTTAAAGAAATCTCTTTGAAATGATGAAGTAGCCTTGGCTCGCTCTTGGGTGTTAAAATCGATATAAGTTTTAAGCCAAGGCAGCTGTTTAAATTTAAGTGCCCTATGAATCTTGATTAATTTGAGGCCTAAAGATAAATATAGTTTCAAATTGCGGTAATGTAAAATGTAATTCCGCTTAGCTAGCAAATTTGGGACCAATTTTGAATTGTTAGACGAGGGCTTGAGGTCCATAGATTGTAAAATATTTAAGGCGGTGGGGGACAACATTTCCCTACTTAAACGCAATTGTTCAGGTGCAAGAGGGTAACTATTGTGTGCATCATGTAGATCTTGGGGATAGTCCAAGTCCACCTAAAAAGAAAATAGCATCAACGATTCAAATAAATTAAGAAAAATCAAAACATATTTGCTAGGACTTTAACATTTTAATAAACTTAAACATTAAAAGTAATACATACCTCAAGGATATACCCCTCACTCCCATCATCTGCCCAGTTCATGATGTCTGCTTTCTCAATTTTTTCAGCATTAGGAACCCACTGAAAATCACTCACCGGCAGGTGTTGCGACATTGCCCAACCTATTAAAAGAATTATCTATATAACATCAATCAAATAACAAACATTTAAAAACATAACTCTTAAAAAATAATACATACCGTAAAGGTTATTGGCATCCAGATACATAATATGACGCTCGGACTCTGCCGGATCGTATGTCGTGGTATTGGGAATATTGGCTTTTGAGTATCGGTGGGATATCATTGACACCCCTCCACGAGTCCCCCGTTCGATGAAGAGGTGCATGTCAATATCCGAAAAAAGCTCCAATTCCACTTTGGTCATCTTGAGGGCGGCATGCCACGCCAACCCCGGTGCCGTAAACATGTGGGCCGCATCTAACCCGTAGTTGTCCATGGTCAGCTTCCGAAAGTTCTCGAAGACGTCAGCCAGCTGGAGGACATCCGTCTTCACGTAGAGGTCATGGTATTCACCCATGTTTCGAATTCCGAATGCCCTCCATACTGACTGAGCATGTTGATAGTCTTCATCACTGATGTTGGAGTCGGTGAGTGAACTGTAAAAATCTTCTTTTGGTGGTAAAGAAGTATTTTCGAATTTGCTGTACCGATCCATGAACTCGTACGGGTATACTCCTTTCTTGATGAGAAGGTTTACATCAGATTTAAAGTAGGTCTTCAGAATGGAGAATTGATCAGTCTGGAGATTATCAACCAATTTCTGAAGTGAGGCATTCAGAAACGCCAAGCTGTCGATAAACTGCAGAGTGACGGGGGACTTCTCCATCTTCCTGACGATCGAAAAGGCTATGTACTTTTCTTCGGTGTTGGGGATGACGTGGATGTCATGATCCTGGTATTCCCCTAGCCCTTGCATGATAAGGTGGGCATCATAATTTTTCAGATTGTGGAAGATCACGGGAATCATCTTCCGCAACCTGAGGGCTAGGTTGCACTTGTTGTGGACGACCTGGCGAAATTGACCTGTCAGGTGATCATGGTCCCTGACTCTGTCACTCCCCAACACCTTCTTACATATGCCGCAGTGGGTGGTGTTCCTAATGATCATCTCATCAAATGGGGTGATCTTCATGGGCACGACTTCTTTGAGCTTTGGAGTCAGCTCATCCTTCATAGCAACGACACTGGCCAAGAAGTGGGTTACTACACCCCCGTCGCCTCTGTAGACTACTGGATCCTTGTAGGGTTTGTTTTCAGGACCAATAACAATGTAGGAGTAGCCACAGGGCTTGTGGGATGCAGTCTTGGTAGTAGAGCCGTCGGTGGAATCCATTTTCTCGACCAGTGTCTCGAAGTCGGCGTAGATGACGTACGGCACCCGCAGCTCACATTTCTGCTGATTGTACTTGAGGATGAGATCTTCGCCTTGGGGCATCTTGATATGTTGCGGGGAATGCTCTCCGCAATAGGGACGGTGATTCTCCAGTAGATCAGATCTTGAAAACCGATGGAGACAGTAGTAGCAGTAGTGGGTGGCGCTGTGGTGGGCAGTGGCGTGAGACATTAGGCGGCTAAAGTCTCGGACGAGACAGTAGTGCTTCTTGTCTCCATCGGCTATGTAGAGGAGATTGATGACCTCCTCCTGGGTTTTCTTAGAGACGTGGAGAGGGAATACCTCCTCGTCCTCGTAACCGAAGACGTTGATGCGGAGGTTGGGGTTTAACCTCTCCACGATAGATACTTTGGAGGGGGGCACCGGATACTGGAGGCCGTCCATGCGGATCTCCGCTTCATGGGGCTGGTAGTGGGAGACTCTTTGAGGGTTATTACGTTGAGGGTGAAGTGCTGCCAGGACTGACCACAAAAGGCACTTCTCATCTTGGTTCTGGATATTGAGGAGGGCTTTCTTGTTGGCGAGCTTCTCGGGGAGGGGGAAATAGCTGCTCCCACCAGCGAGGGGCTGGTACACGGCCGTCTGGATGTCGAGGTGGATGGCATATTCAAACACCCAGCCGCTCCCACTAGCCAAAAACTCATCGAGTGAGACCAGCATCTTGGTGTATGCCTCATCGATGTGATGGTGAGCATCGGCCAGGTCGAGTTGGGTGATGACCTTGCTCCTGAAGTATGGAGTGGCATACTCCTTACCCCCTTCAGGAGTGGAGCGGCTGAAGTGGCACTTGACGACCGCGTACCATTTGATGGGTCCCTTCACTGTGAGGTCCTCCTCCAAGGCGTCGACGATTTGTGGTCGGGCCTCTTTTTGAAAGAGGATGAGGTCCTTGGCAGCATCTTCACTGGGGTAGATGGTCCGGGTGGTAAAGACGTCTGAAACCTTCTCTGCCCTCCGGCGCTTGGTACCGGAGGTTGAGGTAGGGGGTAGGGGTCGCTTGACTGCTACAGTGGCCTAAAATATAAGAAAAAATATAACTCTATTCTAAACTATATTTTACATGAGTTATTGTAAATACAGTTTCTTTCATACACCTAAAAATGAAACTTACCGGTTTGTCATGGGTGGCCAGATGACGGTTGTATGCATCTCTCCTAGTAAAGGTTCGAGGACACTTGGTGCACACCTGTAAAGACATGAAAACATAGCTTTATTCCAAAATATATTAAGTTTGACATGGGTTATTACAATACATTTTTAAGAAAAAAATAGATTTAATGTGCACTAATAACTTACATGACCAGTAGAAATGTGCTCCTTCATATGGCGAGTCAATGCGTCCTTCCGAGCAAATGTCTTAGGACATTTATCACATACCTATAAAACAATGATTTCGATAAATGTATGGAAAAACATTATTCTAAATTACAGAAATATATGAAAACATTAGAAAAAAAAACTTTTAGATCAATAACTTACGTGTGTTTCACCCTCATGAGTCTTCATGTGTCTTATCAGGTTATCCTCCCTAGGGAAGACCTTATCACAAACATTACAGCTAAATCCAGATATTCCAACTGCGTGGGCTTTCGCGTGACGCGTTAGGTTGCTCTTATTTGTGAAGGTTTTGCGGCAGATGCTACAGACCTGAAACAATATTTAACATTTTTTTATAAAAATTATAATTGATAACTTAAATACATTTAGTTGATTCTAGAAAATATTTTAAGGGATGAATAGTTCTAACACAATCATTTTAGTAAAAAGCAGTTGATTTTAAAACTTACATGGGCGAATGTAGGTGTGGCTGGCGGAGACATAACCTTCGGTCCAGCGCTGGTAGACGGCAAATCCTGAAATATTCAAGGTATAAACATTTTTGTACAAACATTAAAAAAAAAAAAGGATGAATAGTTATAATTAGTTCTAAAAAACTTACATAGGCCAATGCAGGTGCTGGAGTCCTCGGCATGGGTTGTGAAGACATGGGTGCAACCTGAAATGTTCCAGATTACTTTATCAGTATATTTTCAAAAACATGACTTTTTCAAAGTTTCATTTAAAAATAAATAAAAGCAACTCACGTTCGATGATGGAGGGTGGGGGCCAAAAATGGGTGAATAGATCACGGCTGGTGCATTAGTCACGGAGTGCTAAAAATAAAAAATTTAAAACAGAGTAAAAATATGTACATTAAAAAGTTTTTAAATCAGAAAAAATGGACAGAGTAAAAATGACTTTTAAATTGCTTGAATTCAAATGACACCCTATGACAGTATAAAATTTCTAAGTTTTTAAAATTGAGGAGAATTTGGCCAGGGTAAAATTGCACTTTCAAATATCACATTAAACAGTATAAAATTTCTAAGTTTTTAAAATTGAGGAAAATTTGGCCAGGGGGACGGGGTAAAATTGTACTTTTAAATATCACATTAAACAGTATAAAATGTCTAGTTTAAATTATACATTCAGACGAAACAGTATAAAATTTCTAAGTTTTTAAAATTGAGGAAAATTTTGCCAGGGGGACGGGGTAAAATTGCACTTTTAAATATCACATTAAACAGTATAAAAATTTCTAAGTTTAAATTATACATTCAGACGAAACAGTAAAATTTCTAAGTTTTTAAAATCGGGGAAAAATTAACCAGGGGAACAGGATAACTTTTAAATTGATGTAATGAAATAACACTCTTTTAAATATGACAGTATAAAAATTTCTAAGTTTAAATTATACATTCAGACGAAACAGTAAAATTTCTAAGTTTTTAAAATCGGGGAAAAATTTGCCAGGGGAACAGGATAAAATAAGGTTTTTTAATTGATGTAATGAAATAACACTCTTTTAAATATGACAGTATAAAAATTTCTTAGTTTAAATTATACATTCAGACGAAACAGTAAAATTTCTAAGTTTTTAAAATCGGGGAAAAATTTGCCAGGGGAACAGGACAAATATATCTTTTAAATTGATGTAATGAAATAACACTCTTTTAAATATGACAGTATAAAAATTTCTAAGTTTAAATTATACATTCAGACGAAACAGTAAAATTTCTAAGTTTTTAAAATCGGGGAAAAATTTGCCAGGGGAACAGGATAAATATATCTTTTAAATTGATGTAATGAAATAACACTCTTTTAAATATGACAGTATAAAAATTTCTAACTTTAAATTATACATTCAGACGAAACAGTAAAATTTCTAAGTTTTTAAAATCGGGGAAAAATTTGTCAGGGGAACAGGATAAATATATCTTTTAAATTGATGTAATGAAATAACACTCTTTTAAATATGACAGTATAAAAATTTTTTAGTTTAAATTATACATTCAGATTAAACGGGGAAAATCTAATTCAGTGTTAAAGATAAGTTAGTTATACTTACAAAAATTAGAAACGTAGAAAATATTCACAAATTTTTACTAGTTTTAACGTATTTATAAACATAATAAAGCATCTAATAGCATTTTTATCATATACTTTGTTTAAAATAATATTAGTTTAAATTATATGCTCCAACGTAAAAAATATGGAGGTTTTTTAACATAAGTTAATTGAGGAATTTAAAAATATATGAATGGTAAAAACACTTACTTCAAGTTCATCAATCTCTCCCATTAAAACATCATATTCATCACTTTCAATTCCGAAATTAATAAATGAAGACATGATGAAGCTGTAAATATGAAAATCATTAATACTTAAACACTTAAAAAACTAGCAAATATCATTTGAAAGGCGAACAATCATTTTGAACTTGTTTGACAATCTTATCTCCCCAACGCGATCGTTGCACTTATCTCCACCACGCGATAAGCTTTTTCCCCTCAAAAGCGTTGTTCGAAATAGAAGCACTTTTACTGATTGATGTTAACTAATCATATAATGATAGTGTGTATTTTTAAAATAGAACATTATTTCTTAATAGTAGCATTTTAATATGAAATTTTATTCGCGAAAAATAGTATTTTTATAAAATTAGAAAAAAAGTTACATAATTTAATCTTAAAAAAAAAAAAAACTAGTGTTTAATTTATCACAGCTCATTTAAGTTACTATAAAACTCATTTATAATTTTAATTAAATAAAAGTTTACACTAAAAACATGTTAATCTCAAACCGTAAAGTTATTATAAAACACATTTATAATTACATACAAGTTTATTCAATCTACAAAACATATTAATCTCAAACCGTAAAGTTATTATAAAATACATACGCGGTTTAAATACATAAAATAACTCTTAAACATTCGTTAACTGTCGTAATAAATTATTTCTTAATAGTATTTTGAAACTATAAATAGTATTACATGCGGTTTGAATACGAAAATAAAGCTATCGTATTTAATTACGTTAAAATACAAATAAATTTTTTAACATGTATTATTTAAAAGGGGTACATTATATAATCAGAATTAATTGAATCCTTTAATATTCAATGAGAGTACTAATAGATTATTTCTTAATAGCAGCACGTTAATCTCAAACCATTAAGTTAACACTAAAACCATTCTGAATTATACACAGTTTGAATACAAAAATAATGCTATTAAAGTTAAATTACATATATCTTGAATTATGCTTTAAAATAGGTTTGAATATATAATAAAAGTTAATGAATTTAACTACGTTAAAATATTGAAATCAATATTTTTAACATGCACTATTTAAAAGGGGATACATTATAAATGGTTTTAATACAACAATAAAGCCATCAAATTTAATTACGTTAAAATGTGAATAAAATATTTTTAAAATAGACTTACTTTCACAGAATAGGATAATCCTAAGTACGAAATAAAAAGCTGGTAGCGAAGAGGCACAGCGAAGAGACCGCAGCGTAACACTATTTAAAATAGCCAATGCCTTGTTTTGAAATGGTTCCGGCTTTTATAGGAAAATTCAATTGTTTTTCTAGAACGTTCGATTCGAAGATCACATGCTTCTTGTTACAACACGTAATGACAATCGGATCATATGACTTTGTCACGAGTTTATCTTAAGTCCGAAGCCCAAAAGTCTAAACAGATAGCGATTACATAACTATTTTGTGGTGCGTGTGACCTTATCACCTTGTTTCTGTAGGTTCAATAACAAGTTTACATGTCATTTTGAGTTTTTAAAATATATTTATACTGTTGGGAATATAAAAATTATTTGATTTAAAAATGGTTATATTTGTAGATGAATAATTATGAACCGCCTTAAAAAGTTTTGTTTAAAATATTCTATGAATATGCTCTTGCTTGTATTCCTGAGGTGGAAAAATTTATTTTATATAAAATAATGAACGCGATAATACTATATTATGCTTTTAAAGATGTTTATATAAACTATTCACAAAATTAAGAATGTTTTTTAAAAACTGTTATTGTAGTAAAATCTGTTATTGAATCAAAGAATAATAATAATGATCCTTTACCAACTACTTAAAAAATAATAATGAATTTTTATTAGGTGTTATTGAAAAAAATACTTAAGCGTGTTGCATGTAAAATAGGCAGTTCAATATAAGTATGGTTATCCTATGAAAAATTGTATTTATGTGTTGGAGACGATGCCTTAATGGCTATAAATGTGAATTGAGTTGAAAAAAATGTATTGCATTTGCTTACTGTATTTCTTTACAAACGATTATTGTATAAATTTATCCGTGTAAGAAGCAGTTGTAAACGATTCTACTATAGATTTGGAAAAAGAATATATTTCTGTGTAACATGAGGTTACGTTGGATGCCTACTCAAGTGTCGACTCGTCATCTGACTGTGCTTTAATTGTAAAAACTTTTTTATTATAAAAACTTAAATTGTAAAAACATATTTATTATAAAAAACATATTTATTATAAAAATTTAAAAAACTTATTTGTACTTGAGGAAAAGTAATATTTTAAGACTATAATAGCCTGCGTCACACCCTTACTATTGTAATAAGAAATATTCCCAATCAACAACTACTAATAACTGTTCTTTACATATGGCATAAACCTATCCTATAATTATATCCTATGATTACATCATATAAAACCACTCCAAAACAACCTGCGTCATAAGACTATGCGTCACTTTCTCTAAAATACCCTTGTTTAACAGTACGGGATCATCAGTGGTGACTCATGTGGTGGTGGATCAGTGACGTCACTTTCTCTAAAAATACCCTTGTATAACAGTACGAGAATTGCGGAGGTGGTGGTGGTGGTGGAGGATCTGATCCTCGATCCTCCACCACTGGGCCAGAACTCCCATTTCTTACCTACTTAAATCACTTCTCATTTCGCATTGTCGATACAACCCCTATTTTTCCTTTCAACAGATCCCTTAGTTTGCTCTCCGCAACACGTAACTTTCTAACGCCCGAAGAAGCAAGAAAGTAAGACACTTACCTCTTAATATTTAACGACGGCATGATTTTTATCTGATGAAGAAGCGAGCCCTAATGGCAGACAGAGCATTCTCCCACTCTGAAAATAGATTCTTTGCTTTTCTTCCGAGAAAGAGGAATTCACCTTTTTGTTTTCCACTTGATTTAAATTTTTGAGCGGGAAACGAACGTTTTATGGACTCTAACTTTTCAGCTACCTGGACTTTGAAAGGCTTAACAAAATTTAGTTCAGGCCTTGAGCATACAGATACTCTACTGAAGTTATTTCAGGTGAACATTTGTCAGTAAGTATAATTATCATACTCATAAAAATGAATGCTCAAAAACGACGAAATTTTCCTTAAATTTGACGATCCGTTTACTGGCAAATGCTCCAAGTTTTCGTTTCCTCAGCGTGAGGTAATTTGAATAATCGTCATTTTTATGAGGATTTGAATGTCATCTAATCTAAAGAAATATTTCGTCATTTTTGAGCATGTGAGTACAACAATGAGATTCAGTTTCCTCAAAATCAAGATGCTGAATCGTCAAATCACGATCGTAAAAGTGAGGATTCGCGTTTACTCAAAAGTCACGTGATAGTTTGACGAAACAATCCTAAAAATTAACGAAATGAGGCTTGAGGATTCATGAATCGTCAAAAATGAAAGTGTTAGATCTGAGAGTGCATTAGTCTAATCTTAAAATATAAAGCAGTTATATCAACAACAACTTGTCGTCAGGACCTGATCATTGCTTATGCTTATAACATCCGGGCATGAGGCCCATTATTTTAAGAGTGCAAAAAAAAGGCTATAAACATGTGCCTTTTTGTTGCCCATTTCAGAATGTTGTATGATTTTATGAAAAAAGTCCATTGTAACTTTAATCTTTATTTTTATTTTTCGATAACAATAACTACAATAATAATTAGCTGATATTATAATATTTAACGATATAACTTACTTTTATCCAGGTCAAAATCTGCAGTGCGTATATTTTTTGCAAAATATAAATATTACTTTAGGCCTAAAAAAATGTCGCTATTTCAAAACAGTTTTTTCTTAAGATCTCTTTAAGATTCTTTCTTAAATTCTTTCTTAAGATCTCCTACAGATATGTATTATCATTTTCTTATAAAAATTAAAAATTTATTTCACCCACACAAATATATAAAGTATTATCACAAAGTATTACATTTTCTGCACATTAAAAATTTGTTTAAGAAGCATTTAAATATAGCTATTTTTAATTATATTTCATGAAATAAAAATATAACAATAAAAATTATTTATGCAAATAATGCAAATCGAATAGTTTTTTAAACGACTTAAATATATTACAGTTTTTTAAAAATGGCTTTTTCCTTGTTTAGTCATACTACAGTATTTTCTTTTAAGTCATGTGCAAAAAAATTTCTTAGATTAGAAAAAACAGGTGATTGTGAAATATTTGTTATTTGATATAGTCACTTACATACTAAAACGGATAAATTTAGTAAATTTGCTTTGAAGTGCTTGGGAAGTTCTCTTTGAGAAATTAAGTTTAGAGATACAAAGTGAATATTTTTTTACTTATTTATAAATTGAAACATCAAATGTCAATAGAATTAAAAAAAATAGAAGAAAGAAATATATTGGATAGCTAATCTTGTAAAAATATATTTTTTATTTAAAAGAAATGAATAAAAGTTATTATATTATTAATTGTAGAGCACCGCCCTGGTGGCTCAATCGGTAGGACTCTAGCCTTTGGAGCTGCTGGGGCCGGGTTCGAATCCCGGTCAGGCATGGATGTTTTTGAACGTCAATAAATGTCGTTATTTGTCTATGGGTTATTCCTTTCTTTGTGACTGTAAAAATTCTTTCTGTGTCTGTCCCACTTGACGAAAGCTTATAAGCGGTTCTCTGAACAAGCACACAAGCTGGAATATATATGTACCATACCATAACATTGAAGAGCGTCAAAGTTATCATTAATGCTAGCATTATCATTTACTTACCGAGTAAGAAAGTACTGCTAAGAAGACTATATTTTAATTTAAATCGTAAATGGTAGAATTTAGTCAACTTTAATATAACTAGGAGGAGGCGCATACTGTTCGCTAACGCTCTCCAACCACAGTGTATTATTTTGTGTTGGTTTTCCATATGGTTCATAAATAAGTACCAATCTTGCTCGGGAAGTTAACTCGGATAGATCGTCGAACTCATTAAAAGTCGTCAATTAATCAGATCTTGATTATTTTTTGAAAAATGTTAGTTTTGCTACAAGACCCTGCATTTATTTTTTTCAAAAGATGTTTACTATAGTAACAAGTTTATTATGTAAAAAATTTAAAAAAAAAGGTCTTATTTTAAAAGTCATCCTACTTTTACTTAAAAAAAAAGTGTTTCTTAAAAGTTTCATTTACAGGTTTCTTTATCAAACCAAAACAACTTTCTAAGAAAATTAAACATTTGACATTATTTTTTTATGCAATCTAGATTAACTTTGGAACCAAATCTTGTCTTCACAACTTACTTTTTTTCTTCTCCAGATTTCAAAGCAAATGAATTCATTGAAACAAGGATCGAATTCTTTAATCAACCCAAGAACTCGATTTCCCCATTGAATTTACACTCCCTATCCCCCCCATTCAGCAAATAAAATATATCTGAAATCAACATCTCCTCCCTTACAAAAACTGATTTGAAATCTTCCGCGAGACCGAACTTCAAAACCGAAAATTGGAATCGACAAAACGAGGCCAAACAAAACGGTCGGACGGATCGCCCAGGAATTTTAATTAAAGTGCCGTTTCTAACTGTATAGCTGCGCTTGGACATGCAATTACAACGCTGTTCTGTTCTCTCCCACTTCCGATCCGAAATGTTAATTCTAAAGGCGCGCCATACATAACTTCGTAGCGGAAGGAATTCAAGAAATAGAGATGTGAGAAGTAGACTGGAGCGATCCGTCTTGTAAAGCATTTTGAGGCATTCGAATACGACGTGGGAGGAGCTTTTCAGAAATTTGTAGCGATTATAACTCTCACTAAGATATTGAATTGTGTTTACGAGTGAACAGCTTAAGAATCGAAGGATTAATGCCCCATTATTACCACAAATGCATTGTTAATTCATAGTAATTTGGCATTATCAATAGGATCGGCGCGTGCAATTATGTCCTTGATATGCTTCTAATTTTCGTTGTGGAAATTAGTTTAGCTTTGTGCCCCACCAGTTAACAAAATAAACAATTATGTAGCAATTCATACTGACGTGGATCTAACTTGAACAGGATTATTAATTGTATTTACTTATTCATACAAAAAAAAATGTTGTTAATGGGTTTAAATACTTGAAGAAATATTGGTTATAAATATATATGTTACTGAATTAACATTGATTATCCTACTGCAAAGCAATGATCAAATGGAGTTTTTCAGTAATCATAAGTGAGTTAAAATTGATGGACATCAGTGAATATTCCTGATAATTACTTAATTTTAGTTTAATCTTTGTCGAACAAACAGTTTTTGGTGTATCTTTCAATTAAATAAAAATTATTTTTCTGTAACTAAGCACAGCATAATGTTCCGCTCAGAAAAAATAATCATTTCGCAGTACGTTTTCATCAACGTTTTGCATTAAAAACTAACCTCATTTTAAACATTTAATCCCAAATTTTCAACTCCGGCGATTATGGATGAATGACAGAATACATTATAGTTAACTAGGATAGCAGTCTATTGATTATTTTAAATTCACTTAGTGGCAAAACTCATTTGCCAGGAAATGAGGCGAGGCGTGAGGCTAGAATTTGGGATCAATGGACTTAAAGAGTGGAGGACAGTAAAGTCGTTTAAATCAATCAGGACTTCAAAGGATTCCAACAATTTCATTAGAATTGTTTGTCATGGACTAAAGGATAAAAATGAGTCGATTTTAGTGTTAATCGAATTTGTAAAGAATTTGAAATATTTTCAATTGATTTTTTTTTTCAATTTGAAAACATTCTATTAATCAAAAAATATGAATATTGTGATTTACTGAACTAACGAAATGTTGTTTCTTTTGCCACTTAAAAAGTACATGCTGTTGATTGATGAATTGGCCAGATTTCATAAAGTATCTTTATTAGAGTTGAAATATATATTTAAAAAAAAACTCAAATTCAATGTTACACATTGAATGTAAGAAGACGATGAGTTTTAAATTCGGACAATATGGCACACACTTTTTTTATATAAACTTATTTTTCAAACAATTATGTATTCAAAAGTATGATTAGTAAGTAATTGTAAGGCCGGTCCACTGGCACAATGGTTAGTGTACTAGCCTTTGGAGCTGCTTGGCTCGGGTTCGTATCCCGGTAAAGGCATGGATGTTTGTTTGTCAATAAATGTTGTTATTTGTCTATGTGTTTGTGGCGTCCTTCTTTGTGTGTCTCTTGTGACTGTCTCTTCTGGCGAGCGGGGTAATGGGCTATATAGCCCACGCCCTTCCCTTCTAGAGGGCGCAATCACTGTCATTTGTCATTGTCAAGTAATTGTTAGTGAATTAACAATTAACGTTTTAAAATTGCTATGGGGGTGCATAAATTGTATGGAATTTCATGTTTTGAGCGATAAAACTGCTTTTTTTAATGTGCTATGGGCGAACAAGCTGCTGTACTATATTATTTTTATCAGTCTATCCTAGATACTGTTGAAATACAAAAAAAAAAGTCTTATAAATTTATGGCAAAATAAACTTTTTTTGCAAGACCACCGTAATCTTGCTAAACCCTTTCGCAACATCACTTCTTATATAATTAACTAGCAGTATGGTCCCGCCTTACTGAGAACCCGTTAACTTCGCATTGCTTCCTTTAAGAGGCATGCTTACTTGTGAAAATACACTCAAAACAAAATTAAATTCGTGTTGGCCCATGCGAACTTAAAAAAAAGCAAACACTAATAGAGGATGAAGCAGCCTTAGAGCGGGCGCATATCTCAACCAAACTCAATCAATCAAACTAATAGAGGATGGCGTCAAGCCCCCGTTTCGGCCCGGTCCATGTATTTTCAAGTCCTGTTATGGTCCCGGAATCCCACGTGGATGACGTTTTTTTTTAAACTAATTATATTAATTAAAAATAACAATCAAATATGAAAAAACTAAGCCTCAGGTGCACACGTAGGTATTAAAAGGAATCTATATTAAAAATTTCGAATTTTTTAGAGCAGTCTAAGTAGGTTTTTTGTGATCCACAGACATACACACACAGAGACAGACAGACCGACAGACAGACAGACAGACTCTTTCTTTTATTATTATAGATAAATCAACAGCTTCGGATTAGGTATTTTTTAAAAGCTTGAACATTGTAGCTTAAAATTGAAAAGTTAGTAATAAGAAGAATTGTATAGTGAAGATGTACTCAAGTGTTGGTTAAAATTCAAAGACATCAAAAAACGCTCTGTGAAAAATGCGTGCTGTATTCTTTCAGTGTTCGAATCCCATACCTTAATAACTTATTTAAGACAGTCAAATATTGATGAAGCAAGATACTTCAAAGTTTATGATTATTTTTTATTTAAACAGTTTTCTTCTAATTCTTATTATAAAAGATAAAATCTCTAAGGATGTCAATGCAACAATAAGCTCAAAAATTGGGACTCGCCTAGAAAAAGAAATGCTTACATTTTTCTGAGTCCATTGTTTTCTCAATAGGGAATATAAAGGCCGACAGAAATATGAAACTGAGTTATGATTTTGAAAATTCGAGTTGGTGTTTCAAAAATGGATGTTAACTGTGCAACCATTTGTTACATTGTATTGGTTCCATTAAAACTAAAATGGAAAATGCCCTCCAAATGTTAAGTTTTTACCAATATCAAGAAATAAAAAAAGAATTTTATAATCTTGTGCATTTTTGAAAGAATCTGTTTTGCTTTATCAAGTGGCAGTTGATTTTAAATATTTATAGCATGTTAACTTGTTTTTTAAAATGGTGTCAAATAATTGTTTAAATTCATAGTTATAAATTAAGAATTCAATTATAAGGTTAAATTTTTTTGTTGGGCAATTCATAATTTAAAAAAATTCAAATTGTAAAGAAATTTTATTTGAAACTGGAACGAACTGATTTCGAAACAGTTCAACAACAACGTCCTTCACTTAACCTTAAAAAAATACATGTATGTTAAATATTTATATTTTATTGGATGATTCCAGCAGAAATATACATCTAATCTAGTTAGAGTCTGACGTAGTCCGGTAGTTTGAAGAAATGGAATTGTATGTCATAAATTTCCGGTTATTTTCTGAATTGACACTAATCGGTTGGATACATAATTTCTCTGTTCTGGTAAGAAAATGTGCATATTTCCGATTATGGTATAATTTGTAAGGTTTAAAAGGGGATTTCTTGTTACTGGAAGAGTTTTTTGGGTACTAGTACTTTTTTGGGGCGGCTCAGTGGCTAAGCAGTTAAACGTGTCCCACTCGTAAGCACATGATCGGGTCCGAGCCCCGGCTAAGTCGTCGGATTTTCTGGAAGGAAAATCTTGGGTACGCATGTCATATGATTATGTGGCATGTTAAAGATCCCTGGAGGGCCAATTTGGCTTGGGGTCTCTCTTCAAAATTAAATCTCAGCATACTTTAACATCCACAAAGAGCTCAGATTCATTGTAATCTGCGCGTCAAAATTGGTAGCCTAGATATCTTGCCACAAAGAATGGCTCTCAGTTCAGGGAAATTTGCCGAGTCTGCAAAGGCTTAACCGCTAATGTTGCAGCCCCATATTAGAAAAAAAACTTTTCGGGGTACTTTTGTTTTGGGTACGATAGAGTACCCAAAAATTTGCAACCGCGGTCAAGCGGAATCTTTTCAATAGTAACATGTAACTTTGTATATCGTATTCTTTAAAAGTGTATACTATGTTTTGCATCAAAAAAGTTTTACCTGAAAAACGGACCTAATTTTCAAAATACACTGTTTTATAACCCCTTCATATTGTTATTCAAATTAACCATTATCCTAATATTGCCCCTTAAAAATTAGGATATATGACAGTTAAAGTTTGCGCATGCTCTATTTTCTTGAAAAATCTGGCTCTTTTAGTTCGAACTGTTGGGAGGTTTCAGTTAAGTTAAGAAAGTTTGAATTCTCGTCACACTAGAGCTGCACGCGGGCTATTGGCGACGGGCGTCGTATTTAAGAACCACATTCAAGTGACAAGCCGACATATGCGAGTGTAAGTTTTGTTTTCATTAATCATATTTTAAGTTATTAGCTTCAGGCAAAAACGATAAAGCATGATGCATGCCATTTTTTTGAGACAAATACACTGTAAAAAATTTCCATAACTTTCCGTATATATACCAGGAACTTTCCTGGCTTTTTCAAGTATCCATCGCTTCGTGATGAGTTCCTGGGATTTTCAGGTTTTCCCTTTCAAATCTTTGCTATTCAAATCTTTGCAACGTTTGCTATGAACCGCCGTCATTGTTCGCGGCGCCTCACTCAAAATCACTTGTTTTGTTTGTTGGTATAGCGAAGTTCATTATCATGCGGCCGAGTGGTTAAGGCATCCGCCTCAGGATTCAGCCTTCTCAAGAGTTCGGGGGTTCAAATCCCACCTACTGCCAGTCATTCTATAAATCGGATATCTGTACTGGGAAAGAGTAGAAAATCCAATTCGTGACGGATGGGCCCGAGTACACGGGGACAGACGTGCTTGTTAAATCCGTGGAGTCCAAAGTCCCGATGGCGTCAGCGTACGATGTTGCTCGAAGTTCCGTTGGGTGACCGCTCAGTTTCCAGAACGGTTCCAGGTATTTTTTAGGAAGGTTACTGGTATTTTCCAGAAAAGTTCCAGTTATTTTCCAGAAAGGTTCCAGGTATTTTCCAGAGAAGTTACTGGCTCTAAGTGGGATTGTTTCTATATTTTTGGGGAAGGTTACTGGTATATTCCAGGAACATTACTGGTAAAAATTGGGCAGCTCAGCTGCCCATTATTTTCCAGTAACGTTCCTGAATTTTTTTTACAGTGTAAACTACATGTGTCTGGGCTCTATATTATTTTTGCTTGAAGGGAATAACTCAAAATATCAGAAATTTCATGCGAGTGATATTCAATAAAAAGTTAAAAAAAATTTACAGCAGTAAATATTCACTTTTTAGGCTCTTTATAGTTGTAAAGCGATTTTATTAGCTTCTTCCACATAAACCGCTAACACACTCCTTATGATATCGTAGCCTGCAGTTACGGAGGAACTTCAAAAGCACCGAAATACATTAATAAAAAATAAGAAAACCCATGTCCAGTTTAGTGTTAGTTTAAGGTTTTTCACTTGTGTAATTTTTTTTCTCTTTAAAAAAATGTTATGGTTTTTTGTGGATTTTTTCCTTGACGAAGTACGAGGAGAGGATGTAAAAGTAACAACGATCAGTTCCCATATTTAATTAACACAATGTTTGTAAATACCATGATATTTTTGATAATTTCAAAAAGGATCAGATATTTTTTGATATGTATCCCAATAACTTCTAATTTTCAATTTATCCAGTGCTCCTAGCCTCACCAATTACGGCATATGGCAATCACCTACACTAGTAAATGACGACGAGTATATCAGATTCTTGAATGTTAAATCTGTAATGATCAAGTTTCAACGACGTGTAACTTTCACAATGTACAATTGAGGAAGTTTAGCATTTTTTAAAAAATTCTAATCAAATATGAATGCTGGGAGACTCTTATAAATACAAAACATTTCTTCATTCTTGCGGAATATTTATTAATAGCAGCGACTCAAAGTGTGAAATCTATGAACAGCTGATGACGTAGCACTGCCCAAGTTGTTCAGCCAGTTTGTGCTTTTTACCTTCTCGCTAAGAGTTTGCAACGTTTTAAGAAGTTTTAAATTTTCTAATTTACTCTTAATATTTATCTATACAGGAATCCAATTATACACGAAGCGATAGACACGAGTAAAAGAAAGCAGTGACTTGAAGCTGGAGAACCGTTTGTGATTGCTTCAATTTTTTGACGTTTTTTTTTTTTTTTTTGTTCCCTTTTTGACTTGGCTTGGAAATGGGAAACAAAGTTTTTCGTGATTTCGTTAGTGAATTTGGTTTTTGAAGAACTTTTTCTTCTCCCAAAATCCAAAATCTAAAAAATGTTTAACTTTCTTATAAGGTAACTGCTGTGTCTGCTTACTCAACTTTGGTTTACATTTGAGAAGCGTCGAGGATCGTAACCAAAGACCCGTTTTGCCGTTAGAGCAACCGTAAAAAAATTTAAAGAAAACAATAAATATGTTAACATGTTCTCTTAAAAGTCCACCAACAATATTTCCAAAAAAAAAAAAAAACTTCCGTCGAAAGCAAGAGCATAAAGCATTGCCCCTTGGCGAGCGATTGTCAATATCTGTTGGTTCTGGGGATGCAATGGGCCATCTCGGTTCTCCGATGATAAGAGTTGGGCTGGACACGGAGATAAGGCCACTTCAACGGAGGGTTTTGGGGTTGCCACAGAAACGGTCCTGGTATGTTGCGTGGATATTACTGAAGATGGAAAAAAAAGCCGTTAGGAGAAGTAGTTTAGGTTTTGGAGGCATTTTGGGGAATGGTAGATTTTTTTCCGCCATAAAATTGCTTGGAATGATAAAAATGATTTGATGTTGATCCTGGGTAGAGTCATTTGATAAAGAAGGGAATATCAGGTGTGTATGATTTTTCTAATTTATCACATATGTAAATGGACAATTTGAACGGCCATGCCTTCAGTGGCGTCACAGAACGGCAATCGTTGTCCTTATACCTCAGATTTGAACCTCCCGGCAGCTAATTCGCCAAAACTAGTACGGGCACGCCTGCAGTGATACCACAATTATTATGTAAAATAGTTTCTTCTTTCCACAAACAAACCACGCTAAACCCGTCCATATCGTTTTTCGAGGGCTATTTGTGATCGTGGGTCGTAATTATCAGAACCACAGTCAAGTGACGAGGTAACACCTGAGGATGGAACCCAGTGCAATTTTTAGGAGCGACATCCTACGCAACTGTGGGATTTTGGCGCATATTTAACGTAGTACTTCCTCTACACTTCATTCGTCGGATTTTTTTTATTATGTTTCCAATTGTAATTTGAGTATGCCATTCATGAAGACAAAAAACATACGCCATCTGCAACCCACAAAACAACCAAATTCATTCACCAAGCCACCGTATTTCATTCTAATCCGGGACCTCTTTCAATGCAATCAGATAGAAAGGATAGGATAAGCCGAGCTGGCACGCTTTCAACACGGCACCCGCGCCACTGATGAGACAAATCTAAAGTAATGAGTCGAGGCCTAAAGAGGTTTAATTCCCCCAGTAGAACAGCCGTTAAACTAAACCCTAGAACAATGGGATCCAATCAATGCAGGAAGGAATGGGGTGATTTCTTTGCACCGATCTCTGACTTCATTGCATTCTTTTGAGGAAATGAAAGAAAGCGACGTAGTTTGGCGATGAGCGGGAATAAAAACCAGATTATCCATGGTTTAAGGTTATTTTTATTTGACTATATTAGTCGCGATTTGAATGTTGGTTTGTAGGATTTTTAGCCTTAGGTTTGATAGAACTTAAATGATTGAAACCTATTATTTTCAAACTATTTCAGAAAATTCTTGAAGTTGGTTCCGATCAAAATATTACCCAACAAACGATCTAGTTGGTTGAACTGTATCTGAAATGGTAATGAGTTAAATGACAATCGAATACTCAGATGACTTAGTTTTCTAAGTAATTTGGTTTGATTTATTTTTGAATTATCGTCGCACTAGAGCTACACGAGGGCTATTCTAAGTAATTTGATAACGTATGTATTCACATATATTGAGCCATCGGTTAAATAGTCAATTGACTCAGACATTTAAAAAATGTCATTTGAGTTAGGGTTAAGAAGACTAGATCAAAAACAAAAAAAAACCACGAAGGATAAACTCATTCTATAGAAAATTAGCTATGACAAGCTAAGCTGACAACAGATTGTAGCAAGTCTGCGTTTAGAAGATGGCAAACTGACAGTTCTCACAATCAAAATTCGGCGCTTACGAATAGTGCCTCAGGGGAAAGATTGACTTGGGATTTAACTATAAAATTTCTCATAACGAATAACTTGACTCGCTACCATTTTCTGTCCTCAAAGTAAAAAGTCATCCTAGACATGTCATTGGAGATAATTTATTTGCCGTCACAAACTTTGACTGCCATGACTCGTTTATTTTCTGTGTTAATGTTTTTAAAGCGAACTTTCCAAATCAATCAATGAACTCTTATATGAACTAGTTAAAGTTACCAATTGCATTACAAGTTACAAGACCGAAAAAAAAACACTTCTAGCAACTTAATTACTTAATTCAATTAACACAATATTACATAAAATATGCATTCAGAATACTAATACACTAACTTTGATACATACCGTATCGTATAAGCAGTTTGAATCACAAGAAAATTACTTTGAGTAATTCACATACTTAATCATTGCATTTGAAATAATAAGTAAACTTTATTCTAAACATTCTCTGCAAATTACTTTTCGAAAATAAGCAAACCCAATTATAGCCGAGAGATATTTTGAAATGAAATTGTTGAAAACGATAAAAAACAAAATCTTCCTTAAAATCAATGGAATATATATTTTTCAAAGTGTAGCGAATAAAACCTTGGATTCGAAAATTGGCCCTCTTCCTCCTTAACTGCCTTCCATTCTTCTTGGAAGAAGAGATGAAACATTCAGCGTGAAAATTCTTCCTTAAATCCAATGAAAAGAAATGGAAATGGTTCGAATAATGATTTTTTTGATGAAATGATACCTTTTCAAGTCTTCTTTCCATTCTGATTTTTTTACAGAATAGAATGAATATTTCAATTTGCAGTAGTACTTGCAATTACCAGAAGTTTTTGTTAACTGTTTCACACTTTGGAATTGGAATACTTAACGGTACTTCCTTTTTTTCACCATAAAAAATAGTCGAAATGAACATAGTTTCAATAGTTGAGTTAAGGATATAATTTGTTTGCTGTGTTAAGTATGCATGTGTGATATAGATAAAGTGGTAATTATATAAGTTTATTTAATCTGTTTCTCGGAAAAATTATACCCTTTATTTAATAGAAAGTTGTTAACTTTGTAGGAGAAAAGATCCAAAAGTATTATTTACAGTTGTTAGGTTAGGTTAGCTTTGAAATATCGTCGCACTAGAGCTACACGAGGGCTATTTATTTACAGTTGTTCATGCGGTGATATTTTAAATATAATCATTTTCCATGAACATAAGTATAGTTTATGAATAAATCTATTATGTTTATAAATTGATTTTACAGTCTTCTAATAAAATTATATTATAAATAAAGAACATGTGCGGAACTCGCGCGAGCCGGATAATTATTAAACTCGGAGTTTTTCGAATATTCGAGGTTAGGGTTTTTCGTAGCAATAGTGTGACGATGCCTAAAGAAGATCAACTCAAAAATTTTAATTGGAAACTTTGTTAAATAAAAGGCCAAGGGACCCGGTTGAATATATGGAAACAATTTTTTTTTTTAGAAGCTTGAACAATCTAGTTGATAATAAAAAATTAGTATTCAGAAAAGCTTAAAAATAAGTATGAAATGCTAGAAAGGTTCTTGTATGTGTAACTCAGGAGCGAAGAGTTTAAGGGGGAATGGGGGCGCGCTGGACCGGGGGTCTCCAAACTCAAGTGCCTCAATTTTAATCCAATGGGGGAAAAAACCTATTTTCTCTGCCACATTTCTCGGGCTGTTTTGATTATTCTTACCAACGGTATTTTTTTTAAATAATAAATATAGATAATTTACAGGTCTCTATAATCCCACTTTTTTAAATTGCTTGGAATACTTAAAAAATTATTTTTCAAAAATAAAAATCGAACCAATTTTCAAAACTTGGATTGTCGGGACCTGCATGTCAGCTACATTGATTACATAAAAAATCCGTTTGTAAAAATATTCAATGCATCCGGAGAAATGTGGCAGATTTTTTTTCTACATTGGATTAACATTGATGCTCTTTGCTTTGGCGATCCCCGGTCCAGGGGGGTGAGATACGCATGATACTTCGGATTAATATAGCGATTGGGATAATCCGTGCTTGGATTAATGAGCACTGTTAAAAATTTCAGTTCAACGTTGAACCAAATATTTGTGAAAATTAAGAACTTTCACGAAAAATTTGTTCGTCTTCTACTCCAATAGCACGAAAGTTCGGTTCAACTTCTACTAACTGCAACTGACAAATTAATTGTTTACTCAAACGCAGCCGCCATGAGTAGTACTGCTTCTGCTTGAGAATTGACCCTTCCGTGGACGAGTGGTTATGGCATCAGCCTATAGAGATTCAGCCTTCTCAGGAGAGAGGCGGTTCGAATCCCACCTACTGCCAGTCATCCTATAAATCAGATCTCTTCACTGGAAATAGTATAAAAATACTTAATTCCTCCTGTATGGACCCGAGTACACTGGGACAGACGTGCTCGTTAAATCTGTGGAGTCCAAAGTCCCGAGAGCGTTAGCTACAATGCACGAAATACCTTTTTTTTTTTACTTTTCACTATTGTTATGCATTGGGAGAACCTTTTTATGGTTTACCATTCACTATGGTAAATCTGTGGAGTCCAAAGTCCCGAGAGCGTTAGCTACAATGCGCGAAATACCTTTTTTTTTACCTTTCACTATTGTTATGCATTGGGAGAACCTTTTTATGGTTCAACCATTCACTATGGTTAGTCGTTGGGAAAATCCCGCATATGGTTCAAACTCTCACCATAGTTACGCAATTTGAAAATACCGTTTTATGGCTCAACTGTCTGCCAAATCATGGTTGGAGCAAATTTGAACCGTACTTTGTTTCAACCTTGAACCATTATTTTTAACAGTGAGGTATGTACCGTATTTCACAACATGGTAGCTTACCCTTCTACCCATTAAACTTAAAAGTCACCAAACACATCAGGACCTCGCTAAAATCGGCACTCCACTCCATAAGGGATACAATTTCTCATCGGAGCTGGGAAACATATTGAATTTCCGACAGTATACAGAGGGAAATAACACAATCAATTTCGGCCACAGCAATTGATACAGGACTCGCATGAAACGGCAATAAAGGGGACTTGTCAAGTGCAATTAAAGCCAATCCGGCCGTGCTCGAAATCATGAATAATTGATATATTTCCAGAACAAATTCCCTCCCCCTAATGTCCTCTGCCTCGCGGCTAAGTGATATCGATTTAAAGTTTTTGGTCGGGTTTCTTGGGAATATTGTTATTATTGTTGTTGGTTTTTCCCCGGTCTCCTAATGCGGCAACGCATTAAGGACACTCCATTTCCTAATTTTGTTTCTTGTCTTCGCCCTATATTCTTTGTGGCGAGGTATCTTTAGAGGCAGCTTCTCTTTCACATGAGTTTCATTTTTTTTTTTGCTAGTAATTTTAAGTACAGGGTTTAAGGTGAAGTTATATTTTGGTGAACCTCTCTGTGAGTTTTTTTTTTATGTAATTAGGTCATGATTTTTTTTAATAAATGAAATAAGGTACTTTATCCTATTTGAAAACTTATTTTATTGAAAGAAAAATTGGATAACCCATCAACGGCGATTGGCAAGAACATTTGCCACTCAAAAATGTGTTTTCTGCTTAGGTTTACATAAATAAGCAAAATGTAAGATAAATAAAGACCATTTGTAATGAACAATTTAATTTAAGTAAGACAAATTTATTACACAAAAAACGAATTTAAAAAACTTGTTTGAAAGTGTAAGAAAGTAATGAGGGTGTTAAGGTATTGACAAAGTTGTCATTAATGGGTTCATTAAGAAAAATAGTGTTTAAAATAGTTACACAACGGGGAAGAACCCCCAGTACTAAATTATATAGAAAAGGGATAAGAATTTTTACAAGTTAGTAGAAAACTTTAATATATTGTTTCTTAACATTTTTAAAAACCTACTTTTAAAAAAAAATGACCGATTATGAAAGTTAAGATTTCGAACTTATTATTATTATTTTTTTTTGCAATATTAAGTTGAAGAAACTTAAACACCTAAAAATAAACATTCATAATACCGCCCCCCCCCCTCCCCCCCAAAAAAAACTCTTCATGAAATCAAAAATAGCACTTTAATAACTGTAGGAATTTTACAAAACCGTGCTGAACTTGTGCTTAATGTAACTTTTAAGAGCGTTCTTATTCAGCTTAATCAATTTTCTCGCAATTGTTTATAAAAATACTGTATAGAAATAGAACCTTAAGTAATTTAAACAATTTTACATTTGAAAACATGTTATGGTCACCTCTTGCACTTACGAAATAAAAATCATTTCCTTTACTTCAGAAAAAGTTTTACTTTACGCACTTTTGTTGCATAAATAAATAAGTAACAAAAGGTAATTTAGATTTTTTCAAAGAGTTGACTAAAAAATCTGGAAAATCGTTTAATCATGTTTGTTTGAAACGAAGATTCTACCTCTTAAAAATCAGATGTGAAAAGAATAACTGATTCGACACATTAACATTCGATTAAGTACATTTTTAGTGAACGATTGGTGGGTGCATGCGTTTTCGTCACTTTTTCAATGGAAGAGCGTGCTAGGATCCTTTTAGCATCTTCTTCGGAAATCGTCAGTTTCGGAACGATCGTTTAGTTGAAGAACGTGCTATGTTACACATTTTTCGCTTTACTTACATTAATAGCAAAAAAAAAGTTCTTTTGTAGTTTTAACCAAAGACAATTCAACAAAATGCAATTAATGTTGCCTTTAACTTTAATAATTAAATATAACTAATGAAATAAAATTTATATTGCATATAACTGGGTTTTTACTGCCTTTAGCAAAATAGGAGTAAAATGCCTTTTATTTTAGAATTTAATCGTAGTTAAAGGGTTTTAACGTTTTAGAAAATATCATCCGCTTTTAATGTCTTCTGTTTTTTATTTCAATAAACACAGTTAACAGATAAGTGGACAGATGGTATTTATTATTAAAACAAAGTTGCACCTGCCCTATGGAGATCGCGTTAAAACAACATTGCATCGAACATACATCGAGCATCTGGTGTGTTAAAAACGTGTGTTTAGTGGTACGGTGCATTTTATGTTACTTTTTCATTCTTTTTATATATTGCATATATTTGTATTGTATACACATACAAATAGGGGCTTGGGACTGGATTTATTCAGCTCTTGCCTGCGGGTTGGGCCAGCGGTTGCACTACACGCTGGCAACAACCCGTCAAATTGAAATAGATGAATCACTACACACTACATCACACCTATTTTGTGCCTGTTTCTTAAATGTTTGAAATTAATGCATTTTATGTTACATTTTCATTCTTTTTATATGTTGCATATATTTGTATTGTATACACATACAAATAGGGGCTTGGGACTGGATTTATTCAGCTCTTGCCTGCGGGTTGGGCCAGCGGTTGCACTACACGCTGGCAACAACCCGTCAAATTGAAATAGTAGAATCACTACACACCACATGACACCTATTTTGTGCCTGTTTCTTAAATGTTTGAAATTAATGCATTTTATGTTACTTTTTCATTCTTTTTATATATTGCATATATTTGTATTGTATACACATACAAATAGGGGCTTGGGACAGGATTTATTCAGCTCTTGCCTGCGGGTTGGGCCAGCGGTTGCACTACACGCTGGCAACAACCCGTCAAATTGAAATAGAAGAATCACTACACACTACATCACACCTATTTTGTGCCTGTTTCTTAAATGTTTGAAATTAATGCATTTTATGTTACATTTTCATTCTTTTTATATATTGCATATATTTGTATTGTATACACATACAAATAGGGGCTTGGGACTGGATTTATTCAGCTCTTGCCTGCGGGTTGGGCCAGCGGTTGCACTACACGCTGGCAACAACCCGTCAAATTGAAATAGTAGAATCACTACACACCACATGACACCTATTTTGTGCCTGTTTCTTAAATGTTTGAAATTAATGCATTTTATGTTACTTTTTCATTCTTTTTATATATTGCATATATTTGTATTGTATACACATACAAATAGGGGCTTGGGACTGGATTTATTCAGCTCTTGCCTGCGGGTTGGGCCAGCGGTTGCACCAGGGCCGGATTTAAAGATTTGCCGCCTGTAGGCTACGATTGATTTGCCGCCCCTGCCACAATATTCTCCCCATCGGGGAAAGGTAGATGGTTAGCTGCAAAATAGGGTGGTATGTGCTGTTTATAATAGATACACATATATTAGAATTATCTATATACATTTAGACACTAAATCGAAATAGGCGAATTTTTAAAAAGTTCTACTATTTTTCTTTTAACTTCAAAATCCGGGAGGAGGGGTGCAATTGCCTTCGCAGCGACCATTTCTACGAAATATTTGCATACGACTATACGTAAAATGTAGTTTTCTTCTCTTAAAAATTTTCGTATCTTTATAATAATTTTTTATGGTGAATGCCGCTTTAATTTATCGTAAAATTTGCCGCCCCAAAAAATTCGCCGCTCTAGGCTACAGCCTACTTCGCCTATTTAGAAATCCGGCCTTGGGTTGCACTACACGCTGGCAACAACCCGTCAAATTGAAATAGTAGAATCACTACACACCACATGACACCTATTTTGTGCCTGTTTCTTAAATGTTTGAAATTAATGCATTTTATGTTACTTTTTCATTCTTTTTATATATTGCATATATTTGTATTGTATACACATACAAATAGGGGCTTGGGACAGGATTTATTCAGCTCATGCCTGCGGGTTGGGCCAGCGGTTGCACTACACGCTGGCAACAACCCGTCAAATTGAAATAGTAGAATCACTACACACCACATGACACCTATTTTGTGCCTGTTTCTTAAATGTTTGAAATTAATGCATTTTATGTTACTTTTTCATTCTTTTTATATATTGCATATATTTGAATTGTATACACATACAAATAGGGGCTTGGGACAGGATTTATTCAGCTCATGCCTGCGGGTTGGGCCAGCGGTTGCACTACACGCTGGCAACAACCCGTCAAATTGAAATAGTAGAATCACTACACACCACATAACACCTATTTTGTGCCTGTTTCTTAAATGTTTGAAATTAATGCATTTTATGTTACTTTTTCATTCTTTTTATATATTGCATATATTTGTATTGTATACACATACAAATAGGGGCTTGGGACTGGATTTATTCAGCCCTTGCCTGCGGGTTGGGCCAGCGGTTGCACTACACGCTGGCAACAACCCGTCAAATTGAAATAGTAGAATCACTACACACCACATGACACCTATTTTGTGCCTGTTTCTTAAATGTTTGAAATTAATGTATTTTATGTTACTTTTTCATTCTTTGTCGATGGGATGTCGAGCGGTAGCGAGCAGGGGGCGAAGCCCCCTGCCGGCCGCGAAGCGGCCAATGGAATTGCGCAGCAATTCCGGGGGTTGGCGAGCGATAGCGAGCAGGGGGCGTAGCCCCCTAGTATTATTAAAACAAAGTTGCACCTGCCCTATGGAGATCGCGTTAAAACAACATTGCATCGAGCATCTGGTGTGTTAAAAACGTGTGTTTAGTGGTACGGCAATAGCTTTAAGCCATTAAATCGCTTTTCGCTAAAAGATATTTTAAGTCTGATCTGAAAATTATTTTAAAATTTGTTTTTCAAAAACTTGATCGATTAAAAAAATCAAGATCAAAATTATCTCGTTTTCTCCCCTTTTGTCACTTAGCACATTCTTCCACTAAGCACTTTAATCATCTACAAATAAAGACAGTAATGATGTGTGAGCAAGAATAAAGAAACAGTCAACTTCAAGAATTGGACATGTTACATTTTATTATATCTAAGGGACAATATTTAAAGGGAAAAACATGTTAAAAGGTTTATCTTATGCTCAGTAGTGGATTTTATAAAGCACAGCAAGTGGAAGAACTTTTGAAGGGTGTAGTTGCAAAGAATCACATTCACCAAAGCATAACTAAGATATAGGGTCCGGTCAGATCATTGGCGACTTTTCCCTACTGAACTAACAATCAAAAGAAGTCGCCAATGAACGAGCCAGACCCGATATCTTAGTTATGCTTTGGAGCATGCGAGTTTTTCAACTACACCTTTCAATTTTACTTGCTTGAGAATTCCATACGAAAAACAAAATGCAACACAGTTGAGTGTGCTGAGCAAAACTTTTTCGTTTTGCTGGCCACATGCACATTGATAAAAAATAATAAATTATATTACAGCACACCATTCTATGTACATTAATTCTTATCTTTTATTCAAGTCCCTTTGAGACATGCTGTTTGAGATAGAAAAGTAAAGAAGAATGTCCACAATTTTATATTGATTACAACTGAAAACTTAAAAAACTGAAGTAAACCATGTAACACAAGCAATTAGATTTATACTACTCAATATCACAATAGAAAATCTCAAAACTAAACCCTTTTTGATTAGAAAAAATAAAAAGATTTTCTTAAAGTATTTAATATATTAAATCCTTTTGAATATTATGAATAAGTGGAAATAATTGAATAAATTATTAAATATTCCAACCATATTATTAAAAGTAAAAAAAAGTACACTTTGCATGAAAAAATATCTTGAATATGGAAATTTTACTTGTTTTGCAGTTCATGTAAGAAAAGCTATTGTGGTAAACATAGGATTTGGAATTTTCTTTTTTTCATTTTTACTTATTATTTCGGAATTTTCACTTCAATTAGTAGGAAGATGGACTTAAGGTTAGCTTAAATCATGGAAAAATAACAAATTAATAAAAAGTATGCAAAACGTTACGAGTTTTAACAAAATAATTTGGTTTGGTTTGAATTATCGTCGCACTAGAGCTACACGAGGGCTATTGGCGACTTTAACAAAATAAAGAAAGCATATTTGATGTCTTGGTGTGACCATGCATTTTTAAATAACTTTTCGAATTTGAATTTAAAATAACTCCTTAAAAATTAATTTCCAGCAAAAGCAGCACTTTTATTGAAGAACCTACCAGGAATAGCAAAATTATTGTATCGAACGCTCCCACGAAAATCCTAATGCGATGTGCTTAATATAATTACCTTCTTCCTAGAGTTTAATTTTGAAAACAGTTAAAAAGCAACAGTTGTATTTTAAATTTTAGATTTTGAATTTTAGTAAAAATTTAAATTCATAAAGCTATTTTAAAAATTGCCAAAAACATGAGGAAATGGGTTTTCTTCTTGAAATTGTGCTTTATCTTTCCCTGTACACATCTCATCGAAACCACTCGTCGCAAATCAATCAAGGCACCTTTTAATCATGCAATGAACAACTAAAATTCACCATGTAAAATCTTACACTCCTTGTCAAAACTCAAAAATAACAATAAAACAGCACTAGTGCTACACAGTATCCACAAAAGTTATTTTATCAGTTTAACATCAGATTTCTGCTTATGATATAGGACCACAGCACACGTTTTCGAAACTTACACTGAACATGAGACAGAGGTACATAACGCCCGAAACACATTTTGTTTACATCACTCAGAATATTTTTTTATATTTTCCTGACACTGTTAACTCAGTTCTTTCTTCGTTCAAGGCACCCTCAACTTTACACACTTACTGGGAATTCAGGGAACATACACTGATCAAAAATGCAGTGAAATCGGCTGAATATTTTTTTTGCTCAAAAATAAGCTAACAATCCGTTTGGGAGATGGGTGCGGGACTCCAAACTGAAGTGTCTCTGTGTTAATCCAATGAAAAACAATAATTTTCTAAACCACATTACTCTGTGTGTATTGGATATTTTTACAAACGTATTTTTCAAAGGATAAATGTAGCTGCCTCACAGGGTTCTATAATTTCACTTTTTAAAGTGGTTTCAAATATTTTAAAGAAAATTCAATACATACATTCCAACCAATTTAAAAATAAGTGGGAAAATAATACCTACAGTCAACCACACATTAAGTATGCAGTTGCGCGTGCATCTGCGGAGGAAGCGTCGTGAGTTAATAAACCTCACTATTCAATCAGAGCAGGCGACGAAATTTCGCCTGTTCCGATTGGCTGCCCCTTTGAGATACTCTGATATTCTTTTGCCTTGTTGCATCAAAATTGAAGGAAAATATAATTATTATTACACTCTAACTGAAAAAAACTAATACAAATATGTCTTGAAATAACGAATAAAGTGGTTTATTGAGTGTGAAATACCCTTTTTTATTTGATTCTTGCACTCGGAAATAAGAACTATTTACCCCATTTTCCGTAGAACACTTACATACTGCAAACTTAAAGTGAGTTTTACTGCAGCAAGCCAGTTATATTTATTGTTAAAAAAACATTTGCATAATATTCCATGCAGACTGAGTTATGCGAGTTAAAGCTTACATTGGATTAACACAGAGACCCTTCGGTTTAGACACCTGCTCTCGTTCCCCCTAAAAATAGAACTTTGAAATTATTAAGATTTTTTTATTAAAAAGAAAATATTGATAACTGAAGCCACAAGTTGAAAGAGATAAAGGGTTACAGTAGGTTTGCTTCAAAGTATACAATACTTTTTGGTCCACAATTCGACTCCAAGAAGCAAAGGCATTTGACTTACTGCATTTTCAATGCATAAACATACCTTCACTTTTGTACATATAGTTAAGATATTTTCATAAATGTTACACAGCAATTATTTACATTTAACATAAACTGACTAGATTTAGAGATAAGCAAACAAAACATAAGTTACAGCGTTTCAAAATATGATATTTTAGCTGTATTAAAAACAATAAATTGATATGTTTAGCACAAAATTTTTTTGGCGAAAATGAACAAAACAACTAAAATATGGCAGCATATTCCAATTTTGCTGATTTGATTTAAAACTTGCAACAAAAATATGCAAATTTATAACTCGAACAAAAAAAAACCTTTTCCAGGAAACATATTTTTGGCCGATTCGAACCAAAAATAAATATAAAGGGACTAAACAAATTAAGTATCCTTTTACAGAATTTGCTGGCAAAACTCAAATTATAAACACTGTACATTTTTGAGCAAATTCATCATAAATTAATGCACAAAGAAAGAAATCTTTATACAGATATAGCTATGTGAAAAAAATACATACCTTACCAATACAAGAAATATAATTATTTTTATCACAATATGTGAAATATAGTATACCTCAATTTTTGAAGTAGTAGATTTTCTAAAGGGAAAAGGAGAGAATACAAGTCCACATTTTTTTAAAATTTTCTTAGAAAATCATGGTTCTAATATTTTAAGTAAGGTACGGGATTTTTTTTTTTACAGAAAGTTGGAAGCAGGATAATTTTTTTAAAAAAGTATCTATAATCTCAGAAAAGAAAGTAAATATAAACTGATGTTTTCCCTGTCTCCAAGTTCCATCTTAACAATTATTGTTCATGCATTAAAAATATTTAACAATGAGCTGGATTTACCATTTACAGTAGACTACCTCTTTAACGGCTTAACTCATTCACAATGGTTAGGATTTTCATGCTGTAATTTTACCAAGTTTCAAACACTTTCTAAAAGGTTTGTTTCAATAACAAACGAGCACTACTTTATTTATGTGTTGCTTCAACTAAACATTTAATAACTTTAAATTTTAATTGTATTAAAATTATTGTGTGATTGTGTAATTAATTATATGTTCATGTTGAATAAAAATTGGTGAATAATAAATACAACTTAATTAGATCTGACAAAAAATAAAATTTGGTTTAAGTAGGCCGAACATTCGGTATTCGGCTAAGACTTTTCCGAATATTTGTTATTCAGTATTCGGCCAAATTTGGTATTTGGTGCATCCCTAGTCTTAAACAATCTATGTATGACAAATCACACGAAAAATTAATTTTAGGAACTAAAAGTTATCGTTTTTATACAAAAGTGAAGATGTTAATGATGTTCACTAAGTCCTTGTTAAAATGAAATGGTATTGAGCGTGAAATGGTTAACTGAAAATCTGGTTTAACCGGAGAAGTGAAATAAATTAAGATTTATAAGTGCATCTGATAGCATTTTCTACATTGAGGATATTTTTGCCTCATAAATAAATACACAATTGAATTACCTAATATTTAAACTTCATTCAATGTATTAAAGCATTTTAAGTTAGGTATCATTAAGAAAATAGTAATAACTTTATTTTAATGATGCCTAGAAGTTCAACAACATAAGTATACCAATTAATTTAAATTAGCATCAAATGGGAATCAAATACAAAACACATGGTTGTTTTAACTATTTTTTTTAAAAAAATTTCTTTTACACTAATTCTTAACGATAAAATAGTGCATCTGGTTAAAGCAGAGATCCGATTAACCAGAGTCCGGTTAAGAGGAAGACTACTGTAGTAGTACTAATTTTTGTATTTATTAAGAAAATAATAAGACAATAAATACTACAATTTTGATAAACTTACAATAGAAGACTACACAAATCTCACGTTGGAACAATTCGTCTTTCAAATCAAGCGTTTAAATAAAAGAATATTCATGTGAATAAGCATAGCAGTGAAATCAATCCTTGTGTTTAAATGTTATCTTTTATGTTTCAGGCACTAATTCTGCAGAAAGATTACACGACATGTTTCCGAGAATGAACAGAAAATAGAAAGACGAACAAAACACGGAAAATAAATACTCAAGAGACCCAGAGAGCTCGTAATTAAACATTTTACACCAGAGCGCTACCTAGGTAATAAAAAATACCACTCATTTCAAACCAGGTGGCTGTTATCTCCGAAAAACACCCTCTGTGGAACAAATAAAAAAAAAAGTTTCCAACAACTTTTACTCGTGACTAGTGGAGTGAAAGATTTACACACTCGGCTTGGCGTGAAGCATTGTTCCATAGAAGAAAAAGTGCAGAAAGTGACTTCTCTTAGTATATGACAGACACAATAATTAAGCAATCAGAGGGAACGTCCGCATATCTCCGAGCACACCCCTGATATGGCTAAATGTATTATCTTTAAGGTTGTGTTTTGACGTTTTTTTCTCTCCGACCCCTGACGCGCATCTATGACTACAAATATCACTGCTGAGAAGAAGTGTGTTGCAGCGGAGGTTTCCCGGCGTCATTGAGAGACAGGAGGCACCTTTTGCAAATATCTTTTTTTCTTGTAGAAAAACAAATGCAGAATTGGTTTAGTTTTGTTTTTTCAAATGTAGAGAGGAGATTCTTGGCCAGTGAGGAGTCGGAACATGGAGGTGGGCATCGTTTTCATGTGGATCTGTAGTTTAGAAATAATGGTTTTTAAATTTAGGTTGTCTCACTGGATTACAAATTACTGATTTCAAGTAGAGATTTTGATATTTTTAAAAATAAGTATACCAATAACTAAATTATATTTTAACTTTAGAATTCGATACTATTTTGTGAACCTAAATTTAATTAAAAACAATCAATTGGAGTAACTTTGGCCCAAGCGTAACAATCCAGGACTGAGTTTCTCCTTGAATATTTTTTACTGTAGTGACTCCTTGACTTTCTCCTTGAATATTTTTTACTCATAGGTCAAGGCAGAGTTGCCACACATAAAAAAAGCAAACAATAAAGAGTGAGTTTAATGAGAATTTATTAGCTTGACAAGCTTGGGTCAAAGTTACCTTCAAGGCTCAAGGATAACCCTTTTGACAATTCTTCAGTTTTTAAGACCATTATACATATCTGTGTTCCTTAGAAGTTTCATAATGTATCTGTACGCATGCAAATATTGCTTGCTTTTTTTTTTCAGTGTTAATTTTTGTCTTCAAGAAATGCTATTGATAGTTAAACAATAGGCACTGATGAAAATCTATGGGTTTTTTGGTGATGAAAAGTAATTCGACATCAGGAAATTTTTTTTTTTTTTTTTTAAATGCACTATTTTCTTATTTTGGTAGGAATCCATTTGAGAAAGTTTAAATTTTTGAGCAACAATAATAACAATGTATCAACTCACCTCTCCCACGGAAGTGGCTAATAAATTAACTATTTTTTCATGAGGCACAGCCACCACACTCTGTCCATTGATTTCAATAATCCTATGGCCAACGCGAACTCCTCCCCTCTCTGCGATTCCTCCGCGCAGAAGGCTGCAAATCTACAAGAGAGATTGAAGAGGATAATAAATTGTAACCTGGCACTTAAATTATAAATTATCAAGTCCTTTCCAATAAAGGTCCTTCCTGGTCTTATTGGGTATCTTAACCATACAAGACATCTGGTCTCTTAATACGCAGGATTGATTTATTTTGTCAATGGCCCTCTGTGTGAGAATTGACCTCACAGTGGCCTTTTTCTTTGTGTCAATTTGCCCCAATACAATTTTCACTTGATTATTGTTTTATCTTACCTTTCAGGATTCCCCCCCTCCAACCAAAGTTGTCCCTAACCCTTGAAGTCCACTGTGGCAGAATGTTGTAGACCTGCCCAGTGGAACTACGGAGTAAAAGAAGGATACAGCCTGCTCCATTATACCATATACAGGAAGTTGCCATGGAAACTTGCTATGATACCCTGCTCCTTATCTTCAACAACTTTCCCCGACTACTTGGTTGACTAATTGAATCACTTACATATTTCTGTCATCATATGCGCATAGAGTAATGGGCTAAATAGCCTACACTTTTCCCTTATTGGGCGCTCTTATCTGTTACGTTAAATTATACTCCCATTGATAACAATTCAAGCATCAAAAGCCCTTTCTTTCCCTACCCCTTTGCAGGGTTTCCCTCCCAAAAAAAACTGCACGAGCCATGCTGTTTTTGTTTTCCCCTGCCATACTTGGCTTTGGAAAGTATTTGAGATTAACCTTATAGCAGGCCGCCTCGGTGGCTGAATGGTTAGTGTTCTGGCCTTTGGAGCTGCTGAGGTCGGGTTCGAATCCCGGTCAGGCATGGATATTTGTACTTGTCAATAAATGTTGTTATTTGTCTATGTGTTTGTGTCGTCCTTTCTTTGTGTGTCTTCTGTGACTGTCCCTTCTGGCGAGCGGGGTAATGGGCTACATAGCCTACGCCCTTCCCTTCTAGAGGGCGCATTTACATTCCATTCCATTCCAACCTTATAGCAGATCCTCCAACAATGTAGGTCTAGAAAACAAAAACTTACGTTTTTTTGGGAAAACCAAACTGAAAGAGAGTAGGTTGTACTAACAACATAATTTTTTTTAAAATTATTAAATTACATTCACAAATTATTTCTTTTAAACTTGACTAATATAAATTAATTGGAACAAAGATCAAGTGAGTTAATTCAATCACACACACTAAAAAAAATCTACTAATATTATTTTGAAGAATTAAACAAGCCAGGCTAATTTTTTCAGACCATTTGTAATCATGTAGGTTTTCAAAGCATGATTACTGCAGTCTCTTCTTTTTTTTTAAACTTAGAATTGAAAGTTTTATGAATAAAAATAGATACTTACAACACCATTTTGAACACTAAAGCCTAACTGATATTTTGTGTCGGGCCTTTTAATTTTTACTTCCACCACTGGTGCACATGGAACGACAGTTAACTTCACCACAGTTTGAGTTTTAGTATTCTGAAACATAACAAAGAATTTGTACAATTATTTTAAAACTTAATAGAACAAAAACAAGTTAAATATATTTAACATTGAAGATAAAGACAACTTTCTCATACAAAATATAAATGAAAATAATACATGCTAGATGATTGTTCTCTTTTAAATACATTTCTGTAATTTATATATCTTTAATATAGATTTAAGAATTTTTTTAAAAAAATTTCGTTTTATAAAGCATTATTCTAATCTAAAGCTATCTACACAAACAAAAAATTTAGTTTATTGAAGTAAGGTTTATATAATGATATTTTTTTAAATACTTTTAGAATTCAAATAAGTATACTAGACAGATTTTCTTAATTGATCGATTTGTGTCTTTCCCAAAACCGTCTTTAAAAAAAGAGGTAGGTTACAAAGAACTTAACATTCAAATTCCCCCCCCCCCCCCCCAAAACACTTAATTTCCTGAAAAATCATCATGAGATCCCTTCAAGTGAAATGAAATATACATAACTAATCGAAAATACAGATACACACCTTTATGTAGTTCTGACAAGTAGATAATGGCAAACCAACAAGACTTATTCCGTTAATGGCAATTATCTGATCCCCGATGTTGAGTTGACCGCATCTGGCAGCCGGTCCACTTTGCGCCATGTTGGCAATCACCACTGTAGGCAACATGGACCCCCAGCCAGATTCCACAATCACCATTCCAAGAATCTCACCCTTTTGCTTAGGAACAACAACCTGGGGAAGAAAGTCGCGAGGTGTTAAGAAATATTCGAGGCAACAAAATTTGCTTTTATTGAAAGTTATCAAAAGCAAATATTAACCCATTAAAGTCCCATTTAGTTAATAGTGTAAATATGGGTCTGGTTTTGATTTGGTTACATGTGTAATCCATGAGAGACACACTTTAAGCTATAAAAATAAACATTTTGTGCTATAAATGTAAAAGAAAAAAAAAGAGGCTGCATCACTTATTCGTAGTTAACAGTTTATTTTAACATTGTTTTTAAGGCAAAATGCGTTGAAAATTAACTACTAAAAGATCTTTTTGAAAAGGTTTTTTTTAGAACTCTAATATTGTATTGACGTTTACGACAGAATTATTGTTTTGTAGGGGATTCAACCCTGCAAGTAAATTGTGCAGTATTATGGTCTGCATTTGCCATAACATACATTGAATTATCATTGCACTAGAGCTACACAAAGGCTAGGTCATCATAGTTTCGAACCAGTGACATGTTGCCACCGAAATAGTAATTCAATCAACTTTTAAGGGCAATATTGTACATAACATTAGGACTTTGGAGCATATTTAACTTGCACTCTCCCCATCCTTTCTTCTTGCACTTCCTGTAACATGCACTGGGTATAAATAAATCATTTATAGGTCGGCTGATATCTTAGTAATGCATAGACCCAAACAAGTCAAGCGCCCTACCAACTATATTACCTAGCCTTCCCTATATTATAATTATATTTTGCTAATACACTAATGGAAAACCTAAGTAAAAACTTATTTTTACATTGCAAGTTTTCTTGAAATTGACATCAATGAGTTGAAAATACTTTGATATTCAAAGCTAATCTATAAAATAATTAGAACTAAAAATATAGGCACAGAAAGTGGACATAAATTTAAACAAGAAAAGTAAAGGAAAAAAAGTAAGACATTCCATGTACATACCTCTTTCTGTTTTTCTTTTTTCGCAAACATCTCGAGTTCATTTCCAAAGATTTCTTGGGAATTGAGAACTTCTTGGTAATCCATTTCTTTTACAAAACTACTGTCTTCAATGCCATTGGCTTTCAGGAACTCCATGTAAGCCACTTGGAAAGCTTGGCCAATAGACTGAGCAATGAATTGAGCCTGAAATGAAAAATAATTAGTTGGTACAATTGCAGAAGAATACCAAAGAACTTTAAATTATGCAATAGCTACAATTTTTATTTTGATGGCTTCAATTTTTTTTAGTTAAGACAAAAATAAGTGAAATCCAACCAATTTAAATGTTATGTAACCGTTTTTTTACTAGCTACCGTAAAAATGGAGTGAAGTTTCTCCCTCTATATCTTGCTCCCGTAATATTTCTAGGGTGACGTGTTCAGTAGTAATGCGAGAGTAAGATTAAAACTAATTCATTTCTATTGCCCGGAAAACATGTAATTTGTACTTAATTATTTTTAATTTGTAGCTAAAAACAAATAAAAAATGATTACACATATTCGTTACCATATTTACATATTTTTTATATAATTTTCAGGGATGAAAAAATAAGCACTTTTACGACTGTTTTCTGGAACTGTATCCTATTGTTAAAGAGGTTTTTAAAATACTACCCTTTGTAAGGAATAAAATGATGTAAGTTATTGAGCCAACAATAAAATTTATCAGCCAACCTATTTCACTGTAAATTTTGATTTTTTTACAAAAACAATTATAAGCACAAACTTTTTTTAACACAAATGCATAAAAAAAACCAAAAGAAAATGAGTAAAAAAATATAAAAAACTAACTTACTTCTTCGGACTCAAAGACATGACAAATCATCTTTGGTGTGCGCTTGATTTTGGGTTCCCCAGGATCATCCGGACTGTTCATGACCCTTCGTCTCGCCATCAACACCACCAAGTCTCCGATGTCCGCTATGTAAGATATTGCCCGCAGAGCATGATCCATCATGATTTCCTGCAAGCATAATCGTACAATGATGGTTTATTTTGCAGCTCTAAAGCCTGTTTTTGCTACACAAGGACGTTAAAACCGACTTCAGAGGGACATAACGGCTAGCAAGAAATTAGGCTGTGATTATTAATTTTTATAGTGTAAGTTGGGGCCTGGATCGCCGAGTGGTTTGGACCCTAACAAAGTCTGTGCGCTGTAACAGGTGCAGGTTCGATTCCCACTTTCTCCCTGGGTGTACTTTTCTTTCACTGTGACAGTAAACATTCTTTCTAGTGTCTGTCCTACTTGATGAAGGCTTATATAAGCGGGTCTCTGATGAAGCACACAAGCCGGAATATAAATATCTACCCTGTACCCTGTTGGAGTAAGCTATTTTAAAGAAGTTTCTAATAGTATATGACCAGAGCGACCAGACATACTGTATTTCCCAGTAAAGTTTAATTGGCAATTAAAATATCTAGCGATAAAATGTGGTTTATGAAAGTTTAATGAGGATTTTCTAGTTAAAAGGTAATTGTTGAAGCAAATCTGGTCAGGCTATACGTGACTTTTAACTAGAGTTAGATTTAATTATCGTCACACTTAAGCTGTAAGAGGGCTATTCGTGACAGGGTTCATAGTTTAGAGCCACAGTCAAGTAATGAGCTGACACCTGGAAGACATCTAACTTAACGTTGCCCGGTAGACATTGTTCATCGACTTCGGATCATATTTAAAGTGCAATTAATCTATAAAGGATACCAATTGTCGGGCATTTTGGCAGCATAGACTGTTTATGGGTCAACACTTATTTTAGTTATGCTCAGACCTGAACGTGGGACCTTTTGCATACAAGACAAATGCCTTATCGACTGGGTGTGCCAGCCTTTTACTAACTATAAGCTACAAAATTACAGGCATCTAATCAATGTGAAGGTATGCTTATTTTGTTTATACTAATTATTAAAAAAATACCTACTTTCAGATCTGTGTTGAGAACCATAATCTTTTCAGTAGATATAAAGAGGTCTACTTCTGTGCTAGGTTGAGTCTCTCCCTCAGGTGCCTGAAAATAAAAAAAAATATTCTAAATTTTAAAGAAAACTAACTTGAAATAACTTCACTACTTTGTGTCAAATGTGTTATTCAGACAGCCACCTTCAATTTGAATTATTATACTGAAAGACTAATTAATTCAATAACAAAATTACATAATATTTTCTTCAATTAGATAAATCAGCATTTTTATAATTGTTTAAAAAATGATATCAAGTGCAATGAATAGAGTTTTGGCTATCATTTGCCATACTTTCTGTTATAAAAAATAAATACAGAAAAATAATTGTAAAGGTAAAGAAAAAAAGATTATCTTACAAATTTCTTTGATTAACTAATTAACAAGTTAAAGATATTTTGTTAAAAAAATAAAAGTAAGAACGCAAACAATAAATACAAGAACATAAAAACAAAAATATTTTCAAAATGTTGGTAGGTATTCCAAAATCTAATAACAATACAATTAGATGACAATAATTCATCAAAATAATAAATTTATAAAATGTTTATCAGTAATTAATATTTCATTATACAATCAAACTAAGGTTTTATTTGCTTTACATGTAAATATTAATATAATCATAAGTGAAATTTCTGAATAAAAGAAATTCAAGCAATTATGTACAATAAGAATATGCAATGCATGAAATAATATATCTAAGTGACAAATGCACCTAAAATTAGCTTTTTTTACAAGTAGGATAAGCAAATAAGTTCTTTAAGCAAGGAACAGAAAGAAAAGGTGCAAATTTTAAAATAAAGTTGGGTTTTTAAGGTTTTGTTTACATTGGGAAATATAAATATTCAGCCTTTAAAACTATGTTTTGCAAAATATACTAATATATTCAGCCAATAAAAACTAAAATTCAGCAAAATATGATAATTAAAATAAATAAAAGGAAGCTGTGCATGTTATACAAACAAAACTGATACAGTTTAATACCCAAGAAGATGGCTTTCAAAGTCAACCAAGAGCAGTTCATAAAATGTGGCCAAAAATATAAAAGATTATTAGGCTAGGTTTTAATTATCGCACTCTACATGAGGGCTATTGGCGACGGGCGTCATATTTTAGAACCACGGTCATGTGACGACTGACACCTGAATAGGCATCCAATGCCACTGTTAAGGGCGACATCGTACACAGCACTAGGATTTTGAAGGACATTTAACATGCAGTCCCTTACACGGGGTATTATTTGGCCGACATTTTTGGCTGCACAGGCTGTTTATAGTTTGGCAGTTATTTTGGCGATGCCCGGACTCGAACCTGGGACCGTTCGCATGCTAGGCTATGAAAGATTATATATAGAAAAAAACTTTTTTTATCAAACAGTAGTTAAAAAGTTTAAAGGGCGACTTTTGTAAAAAATAACTTGGCTAATTTTAAAAGCCATCATCTATACAAAACAAAAACCATGCTAGAGATAACATCAAACAAACTAAGCACCAATGCCATTCAACAGAACTGAAATATGCAAAAGTATCTCGTTCACAAATTCAAAACTGCTTATAAGGTTTGCACTCTTCAGATATTTAGAAAATTCCAAAACAATTGAGAAATTCCAAGAACGATTTCAAGTAATGAAGTTTTGGTGCATATATTTAAATAAACTTTATCATAAATTTTTCTTCTTTTTGCTTTTGCATTAGAAATTTCAAGCTGCTTATAAGGTTTGCACGCTTCCAGAAATTAAAAAAATTCTAAGACTTTTGTAAGTTTTGGTGCATATATTTAAATAAACTTTATCATAAATTTTTCATCTCTGGCCTTTAATAGTAGTATCATATTCCTAATTTTTTTTGCATCCTATTAAAAAACATCTAAATTTTAAATTATTTTTACAAATTAAACTAGTAAATTAAAATTTGGTAATATATTTTTTGTACTTGTTTAAAAAATTCTGATGAACTTCCAGAAATGCACCTATAACGAAGGCAGTAATAACTGAAAATCTTTTTACGAATACCATGATAAATTTCAATACATTTAAACCATGTTAATCCGTAAACCTAAGGGCCTACCAAATAAGTTCATAAAGCTCAATTCTACTTATAGAAAACACTGTTTATAAATACAACTGCAATGAAGAAGGCAATAAAGTTCAAACTAATGCTAATCATCAATACCAATCAAACTAATGCTAAATAACTAAATTTTTCTCAACAAATATACCCAATTCCTGACTTTTCTATATTTCTAGAAAGAGCGCCAACCTTTACAATGTTCATGAAAACTAACTTAAACAAGAACAAAGCTCGTTCTGTTGCTTGGAAATGAGTTACTCACAGCATGTGGACACAAAGATATTTTCATCTGTTCCACACGATCGTCCATGTCATTGGAAGAAGTGTAGGCATCTGTTCCTGGAAAAGGATCTTCAACCTCTCCCTTCGGAGTGGAGGCTTCGTTTTTGCCCGCAAGTGGGATTCTTGCTGGGTTGTGCTTCAGAATTTAAAATTATGCATGTGTAAGATAAGAGAGGGTTTCGACTCAAAGCCATGATACTTATATACATTAAATGGGAACCAAAGAAGAAATTGGGAACGGACATACTATTTTATTTTTAAAAGAATACTTAATCAAGTGCTAATTTAAAGTTTCAATGTGTGACAATGTTATTAATTTTAAGTCGTTTGGATTATTTTAGTTTAACAATTGAATTTTTTTTATGAACAAAATAAATCAGTTATGTCAAAAAAAATATAGTTACATATTCTTATATTAAAAGCCTTATGAGCTAAAAAAAATAATAATGGGGTTTGCAACTGATAAAGTTAAAACTACATTTTACCAACTTGTTTATTAGATGAAATTTAAAATTAAATTTTAAAGGATCTTGGAAGGAAATTGATTGTATAGTAAGGACATTTTTATATGAAAAAAAAAACTCCAGTAAAATATACAATTTATAATCAGTATGGTAGTGCTAAAGGGACAATATTTAGCATGAGAAAGCTTTTAAATCTAATTAAAATGTTTGGTAAGGAAGTAAGGTGTTGAGAAAAGAGAACATATAATAGTATTTTAGGAAAATAATTTATGAAATATTATTAGTGATTTATTAAACGTCAAAAATAATTCAGGTATGAAACAAAGCTTTTTTAACAGCTTGTGACTACCATACACATGTAGTTTTTATGAGGGAAAAAATGTTTGGCTTTGTTGGAATAAAATTCCATATATATAGAAAATGGATGTAATGTGCTACTTTCAAAAATACACATAAACACTTTAAACTAATATACCATTTTCACAAACAATGATTTTTAACATACTTGATTGATGATTCTGTAGTCTTAAACACACACCAAGACATTCCTAAATTAAGGGCTGATTTAAAGTAAACAAAAAATATACACTTACCAATGACTGTCATATGGGCAGCACAAACAATGAAATAGTTTTTAAACACATAAAGCAAAACAAGACAAGAAACATTTATAGTAAAAAATACTGTAACATTCTAACTAATTATCTGAAAAATACTAAGTGGTACATCAAAAAATGAGTATAAGCAATTTCCAGATTTAAAAAAAAAAGTCCGATAAATGAAGTACAGTAAAACAATGTAAGAGGTTGAGTGGAAACTTTCCAAAATGGTAATAATACCAAATAAGTAAAAAAAAAAAACATTATTTTGCATTGAAATGTCTAAAATTGTATGAACACAACTCAATTTTGGAGAATCCACTAAGTAAAATTTTATGTAATTGATATAACTTTTGATAAAAATAACATGTGAACACACCTTAATTCTAGACACAGCTTCTTCTGCCTGCATCATCCTAGTTGCCTTGGTGGGTTGGCCTTCACAGACCAACTGAGTTGAGCCCAGATACCTGGCTCGGAACAACACCCCCTCGATGAGCACTGCTGGTTCATGAATCAGAACTGTATGGAAGACAAAGATATATCGAAAATGTCAGCAAATAAAACTAATGAAAAAAGATTTAAAATAGTAATGCTTTTGCTGCTTATTTCTAGAATATGACAGCTTAAGCTTTAATTAAGCTTGATTGATTTGCCAGTTTATTAATTATAATTGCATGGAAGGCAAAGAGATACAGCAAATGCCAACATATTACAATGATTAAAAAACGCATTTTCTTAAGCATTAAAATAAAATAAAACCAAAAACTAATGATAAAATAAATAGTAATGCTTTATATTGCCTATTTTTACAATTCAATAACAAAAGTTTATAATAATTTTGAACCCAGGTTAAGTAAGGAGGTTGACACCTTAACACAGTTTAAAATGACCTCAATAATGATGTGCAATAAATGTTTAATGTGTACTAGAGCTATATATAATGTCACCTTTTTTTATGGAAACCCAGTATACAATTTCTCGAGTATATGTACCCCGCTATACTTCGGTCCTAAACTCTAACCCCAAAGCCACAGGGTTGCTTTTATGTTTTACTAGCTTGAGTGCTTTATATGAGCCCTTATAATATTTTTATGGTTTAAGAGACAAGCTCTATTTTAAAAAAATGCAAACGAAATAAATTTAAAAGAAAAAAGAAAAGAAATCAATAAATTGACCAATGTTTAATATTGGGATAAGCAAATTTGGCTTTAAATAGCATGATTTAGAAAGTTTAAAAAAAAAAACCTCATTTCTAGATGTAATTTTTAAATAATTATTAAAATCTTTAAGCATCCTTGAAAAATATTGGTGGATACTTTTCTAATATAAGAGCAAAGGAGCAGAAAACAAAAGCTTTGAGTAAAAAAAAAAAAAAAACAGGAATGGTCAGCTAGCATAAACATGCTTGCAATAATGCTAGAAAAATGCGAAGGTCTTTGAACATCTAGCAAACATGCACAATGTACTTGTGAAAACTCACCATTTGGTCAGATAGAAATCCAAGGCATCCAAATTTAAGCAGTAAAGAAAATTTATAAAAATAAGACATTTTCAATAAATTACATCATAAATATTGCATAGATCAAAATTTCTCTGCACTACTTAGTTAACTAAAACTAGTTTGTAACTTGGGATTAAACATTTAAAAACTAACTATAACTAGTATAGAATAATGACCTATTTCTTTACTGCTGTAACTTTAGTATAAAACTGCATTTAAAGGAATTTGAGAATTAAAATAATTATTAATTATAAATTTATGGTGCGATCGAATACCAATTAAAATATGCACCAGAATAATAGATATTTTTTAAAGTTCAAGTCATTCAAAAGATGAAGGCTAAAAGAAATTGTTATTTTAGATATTTAAAAATCTGAGTCATATATTTAAAGTCCAGTGACAAAAAATATTCTTCAGGAAACTTTAGGTTAAGTCATTACAAAAAAATTCATTCAAAATCTAACAATTATTTATTTTAATCATCAAAACTTTTGAACATTAACCATTTTAAAACAATCAGATAGTCATTATGTTAGCATTTTAAATCATTATGCAACATTATTTAAATTTAGGAGAGAGTAATTTGAGTCCCAGTGGTTTACGAATGTTGCAAAAGAATATTTTCCCGAGTTAATCTGTTGCATTAGAAAAATACTCTTATGCAACAGATTAATTTGAACTTAGGAAAAAGTAACTCGAGTCGAGATGAAGATTTAAATACTTTCTCCCAAATATTAAAAATACAAGTTATACAATAATTGCAGATAACAACATAATTACTGCTTTATACTTTTTTTCTTTTTTATGTATATTTTAAGAAACATTATGGAATAGATGAATGAAATATAGATTTCCAAAGAAGTACTACTAAAATTTTGTTCAATAAATTTAAAAGATAAAAAAAATAAAAGAATAAATTATAACATGAAGAATGACGATTTTGCTGGAATATTTTTCGTTGTAAAGTTTTTGATTTACTTAAATCTTATTTTATTAACTCTACAACAGTAATGTCAAATAACATATTGCAACATTATTTCATTGAAAAAAAATGCATAAAATTTGAGTAAATTTTGATATTGACCTTCTTTTGACGTGCTCTTTTTCTTCCCAGAAGAGTTCCGATTCTATAAAACAAGAAAACGTTTCATGTCAATAATTACGATGCAAAAAAAAAGTTACAATTAACTACTAAACAATTTAACTTTTCAAAAAATTGCACACTTAACATACACTCATACGACCACCATACCAATAGAATCTTTACAAGTTTTAAATTTAAATGAGTGGATCTATATTATTCAAATTCTTTAGTTTTTTTAGACATGTCCCTGAAGGGGTGGGAAATAGACTCCATGGATCTGTATACTCATGGGAAACTGAAAATGACTGCCAACAGGACTTTCGAACTCAACAGATTCAACGAGCACGTACTCCGCATATACTCGACAAACACAAACATCCATGCCTTATCCGGATTCGAACCCGGAACCAGAAGCTCCGAAGTCTAGCACCCTAACTATTGCGCCGCCGGGTCGGCTCAAATTTTTTAATAGTTAAGATTTGTTCTCTTACGCACTGGCAGTTTAGTACGATCAATGAAAATCGTAAAATAAAAGAAATATAGTATTTTGTTTTTAATTGGTAGTTGTTTTATATTGGTTGGTGGGCATGACACGGTAAGCTACGCCCATTGAATTAATTAACCAATCATTGAGACCATATTTCCATTCTTGTAGAACAGCTGCCACACAAGAAGTGAAACTTGTCCATTTGAAAGAAATTTTAGAGCGAGGAAAATTTCTCGTAAGCACATGAGTTTAAATAAGATTGAAATTAGAATATATTTATTTGGTTTATTTTTATCTACACTGATAAAAAAAATTAGGGAAGCACATAGGTCATAATGTATGACTGATGTGCTCCTTTAATTGTTTTGAACAGTGCATTTTATAAAATCTTAACGTAATTTCCAATGCTTGATTTATTTAATTTTGTTTCCAAATTGAATGCATGTAGTAACAGAATGTTTGTACTTCTATAAAAGAAATATCACAGTAGAAGCTGTTTATTACTCCATCATTATATAACACAGACTTGATATCCGGGAGGGAAGTAGGGAAATTAATTGTGATATACGGCTACAATGTTCCATGACTGGAATGGCGATATCTATTTTAGCTCTGCACATTATGCATTTACACAGGAGGCATTATGCATTTTACGAGGAAGCAATCAAACACCTAGAATGGACGAAATCCAGTCGTACCATCCAACATTTAGAAAAATAGTACTGACTATAGTATAAGGGTTTTAATATCCTGATGGTTTTGCTGACCAATGGGCAGGATCGATTGGCATAAGATAAAAGTTTACATACCATACAAATAACCGTTATTAACGCTTTCAGTCCCAATGACAATTTGGCCTCATCATTTTAGAATTTTTTTTTCTGATCGTCTATAGCCATTTATGATATCAAAAAGCTTGTTTTTATTCGTCAGACTTTTTTCTATTAGAAAATATTTTTTATTAATCCCAATAGATGTCAGCCCGATTACATTTTTAAAATTATGACCAGAAACATGATGATGCCAAATGGCATCACTGGCAGAGTTGGAACGGGTCACCGGGTCACTGGGTCATCTGGGTCACTTTTTTGGTCTGAGTTACTGGGTCATGGGTCACTCTATCAGACCCGGATTTGACCCAGTGACCCATGACCCAGACTGACCCACTAACCCGGAATGACCCACTGACCCGTGGTGACCCACTGACCCGGACTGACCCATTGACCCGGAATGACCCACTGACCCGGAATGACCCAGGGACCAAACCATTCTGGGAATATAGACTATCTAGCTGAAACTTCGGCTACAGAGGGATACGAAACTTATGTTTTTGATCCCTTAAGATGGTGGGGAAGTAATCGCTTCAAATTTCCAATCTTATCTGATGTGGCGAAGAGAATTTTGTTCGTACAGGCGAGTTCCGCCGAATCGGAAAAACATTTTTTCTGGTGCCGGTAAAATTACGCGGAAAGACCGAGCTCGTTTAAAAGCAGATATAGTTGAGGCTCAAGTTTTAGTTTCTGAGGGGTTGAAATGTGGATTAATTTGATTCAGTATTTAAGTTTCAAGCTTATTTTATTCCGAAATTACATAATCAGATTCAGATATGCTTGAGTAAATTTCTATATTGATTATGTTATGTACTTATGTTCGATATATCATTAGGCCAGCCTATTCATTTTGAATAAACTGTGTATTCCCATATTCTTTAACACTGTAAATCTGTTACATACCATACAGCGTAGTGATTAGTGAGTGTATATACAGTGCATACTGCATAGATGTTTGTGATACATTAGTTTTGTTGTTATGCAGCAGTAAACGTGCTTTCTATAGTATTCAGTTTCAGTATTAAAAATAATGTAAATTTTGCATAAACATTGTTATTCTTGAAAATATATTGTTTTATATACATAATTAATAAATTGGCTTTCAATTCAGCTTTTTCCCAGATTATGAATCTAAAATCATCCTACGCAACTAAGCTAATAGCATAGATTGCAAGCTTTTTGTAATACGTATCTGACTTAATGTGAACGAAAATTGAACATAACTGTTGGTAATTTACATGGGTAGTTCTTTTACTTTGCTGCTATATTAAATCACGTTTTAATGAGGCCTGAATAATACAACCACGATTATACTTGCTAGTTTGCAGGGATGAGAACCAGCAGTACCATGTTTCACTTGTGTCAAGCCAATACCAATTTTAGTTTTTCGACCTTGAGACAAAGTGATTTTTAACCTCGTCTTTGCATCACTAGAAAAAGTGGTAAGTTGGCTCAGTTCAAGTTGTTGTGCTAGTCAGCCTAGTCGCAATTACTAGGTTAGTTTGAGTCGATTCAGGTTACTGGGTCAATTCAGAAAACTGGGTCAGTTACTCAGTTCAGGCTTCTGGGTCAGTCCGGGTCACTGGGTCAGTCCGGATCACTGGGTCAGTCCGGGTCACTGGGTCAGTCCGGGTCAATGGGTCAGTCCGGGTCACTGGGTTATGGGTCTCATATATGAATGGGTCAGTGGGTCATGGGTCACACAATTTGTGACCCGTTCCAACTCTGATCACTGGGCTGGGACTGAAAGGGTTAAGGGTACACCAGCTATGCCCTGTACATATAAAGCTAGCCAAATGAAGTTCAAATATAAATACACTGCAACACAAAAGGAAACGCTACACCCCACCTACCATTTGAAATCAATTGGATGAAATCGAGCCGACACAATAGGAAAGACAAGTCAATTTATAGACTGAAATAACTTTTAATCAAGAGTGGTCAAAGGATATTGCTCATTGGAAGGAAATGAAAGACCAGTTATTTGGAGTTTATTATCTTGATAGTAGATATATGAACGGGAAACGTAAAAGATATCGATCACGGTCAGGTGCACTGTTTTTTTTGCCTTGAAGTAGTGAAGTCTATAAATATATTTGCAAATATACATGGAAAATTTAATTTTTTCATGTGTGGTGAAATTAAGGTTCTCATTAAAAAACATTAATTGGCAGTTTCAAATTAATTAGAAACATTTTGCATCTAGACCCATCATATAATATATCGATAAGAGAAAGTCGATCTCAAATCGATTTATAGTGTATAGTTCTTTTTTCTAGAGTTACACAAGTTTGATTATAATCGCGTTTTCTTTCAAAACAGCTGTTATCAATCTGAACAAATAGATTATTATGGAGCTACAAATAAAATCGAAATTGGCTTTTTAAAGTAATCTTTTTGAGTTTGAACGTGAATTCGTTATCCATAACATTTAATGTGCTTACGATTGAATAAATGTACTAATTATATAATAGTATAAATTTTAAGTTTTTGTATAGATTTTGATTAAGTTTTGTTGGTTGCATACGTTAAATCTTGAGAGGAAAGCCGAACTCTTAAGGAAATGCATGGCAAAGCAATAAAATATTGATACAAAAAGTTTGAAACAAAGCTTTTATACTTATATGTAGAAAAACTGCATCTAATTTAAACACCTGCACTAAGATAAACACTATATTTACATAAAAAAAATATGGAAAAGCATTTATAGGCAGCATTTACCATTACGAAATTTCTAAACTGCATAGAAAGCCTACAATATTTATATTCTATATACTGATAATACACATTTGTAAACCAATTTTTACAATACTCGTAGTTTACTTGACTTGCTTATCTATTTGAAAATTGCGACATAGAGCTAAACGACTTTTTAAACCATTTTAACACATGAGAAATGAAGAGCTAAGACAAACAAATGTTAAATAAAGAAAAGTGTCTAACACGAAGAGTAAAATTTGGAAACAAAAACATATATATTTCCTAAAACCGTATTAAAATAGAAGCATAAAATAAAAAGAGTACGAAATAGGAAATTCCAGAAAACCGCTTAATCCACGTCTTTTATTACCCCCCCCCCCCATATAATAGAAAATCATCAAACATAAATCCTAACAAAGTAGACGAATCCGGAGTACGAAAGGAAATATTTGAAACTTCAGATTAATTAAGACCTACAGGTAAACGACGCTCAATTATACTTTAAAACATAGAAATGGAAGAGCTAAGACAAATATTAAAATTATTGGTCAAAATGAAGAAGAAAAAAAGCGTCGATCAGGAAAAATTAAAATTGGTGAAGGAGACAATATATCAGCTTACATTAAATAGTAATTAAAATACAATATGCGTTACAATATAACATATAAAAGCAGGTAATAGTAGAAAACCCCTTAATCCACGTCTTTTATTCCCCCCCCCCCCCCAACTAAAAAAATACACGCATCAAACACAAATCCCACCAAAACGGACAAATCCGGAGCGCAGAAGAAACTACGAAACATACCCTGTAAAAAGACCAGCGCGCATGCTACTGAAAATACGGGACTTGCACAAGCAAAGAAATAAAAAATCTCCCAGCAGCTGCCAATGTCAACTCAACTCACCTCAACAGTCGGGGTCCCGTTTTCAATATCATCCCCTCGCATCTTTCAGTGGCAGTGTCCGGCGACATCATCTGGACATGGGGACACTTTCGTAAAAATGCATGTTTGTGACGAGTCCCTGGCGCAATAACAGTGCCTGGGATACAGTTGTCAACGCAGGCTGTGCACCTGCGCTTACTGTTTCGCTGCTCGCATCGCACCTGAGTTGATATGAAAAGTTCATGCGGCGGCGGTAGCGGGAGGATTTGATATGAAAGGGGATGTATGAAAATTGATTTTCTTAGAATTGACTGAGTTGTAATGGTGAGTTGCTTAAGGAAAGAGAAAGATGGGTTTCTTATTCTTTTGATTGTGTTTGATAGTTCTTTGACGGCCTTTTTTTTACGTAAGTACTCAAAGCCATAAATTTAAATAGATTCAACCCCGTGCAATTCTTTGTTTTACTTTGTGTGTCGTTTCATGTTTATCAAAACTCTTTTGATGATGCATTCGTTTCTCCCTTTTTGTAACCAGGAATAAAAAATTCATTAAAAAATCGATTTTGAGATTTTTAAATTTTCTAATAGCCCCGTTTCTTCTTTTTAAAATGATATAACACTTTACTATCAGTGCATTAGAAGTAATATTTTTTGCGATTTTGCGAAAGTTACTTTATGCTTAACCCTTTCCTTACTGAAACGCCCGAACAACTAAGGATTCGATAATGTTATTCCTATCAAATATTACGAAGAAGCAAAAATCCTTCGTAGCGAAAGAGTTAAAGAAAGAAAAGTTTTATTAAAAGCCATTTTTCTCAAAACTAAGTTTTGGAATGTTCGAATTCACTTTTCTCAGGAACTATAAGAGATATAAACAAAATTTTTAAAAAATGACATGTTCATAGATATGTGCCTAACGCATAGACATGGGGTTTAAGCAAGATCTGTTTAAAAAAAGAAGTTAAAGAGAAATTTAAAGGGAAAAAGTGTTGTTTTTGTAATTTTTGATACTTGACATGGATTTTTTTTTTCTCGGCAATTAAGTATTACTTTTACAAAATACCATGTTTAGCACCAGGACCTTCCAAAAACTTTTAATTACTGAAAATATTTAATAAGCCACTTTGATTAATATTTTATTGAACTTACGTAAGACCTCTACGCCACAAAATTAAATAGATTAAACCACATGCATTTTTTTTATTATTTCTGTCGTTTCATGTTTGATCCAAACTATTTTGATGATTCGTTTCTCCATTAAATGAGCAAGTATCAGTGGCAGATCCCGAAATTGGTTTGGGAAAGGGGTTACCAAGAGCAACTTTCTTTTTTTTAAAAAAAATTAATGACGCTAATTAATCATCCATTTCGATTAATTAAAAACCTTTTATTTGATGAATATATTAAATTTCATTTATCTACTACAGGATAATTTTGCTATTAGGAAAAGCTATAGATTTGTTAGTACCGTTTACTGAAGATATTACTGGCGACTACTAAAAGTTTGAAAAACCATAGGTCAAAAAAATTCTTTGCTAGCTGTAGTTTAAAAACAAATTGAAGTTATTTAGGTCTAAAACCAAAAATTAACTTTTTATTCAATCCCTCTTTCCAATGCGCAGCAATCGGAAATAAAAACTCCCGCGCGATTTCGCTGAGGTTTTGATAACGACATACACGCCCATATTTCCTTGTGTCTTCATAGTGACATCGAAAAGCAAATCAGGAAATCATATTTTCACCTTGTGTTTGCTTTATTCTTCCGATAAAAGCTTCTATTTAAGGTGAGGAGAGTGACGTTTTTGCTTTTAGTTTCAATTCAATAGATTTTAAACCGAGTTACGATAGAAGCAGCGGGAAAACGTAATAATATTATCATTTTAAAGGAGTTTTTTTTTTATTTGCTTTAGTATTCTTCCAAAGTTGAAATTCGCCTTAAAAATATATTTTTTAATCGTAGATATTTATACAGATTTTATGAAGTCGACTTTTAACATTAATTGCTTTCGAATACAAGAGGTGAATAATACATAAGAGAGATCAATTAATTAAAAAAATATTTAATTCAACATTCAAATATTAGTATATTTCAATTTTTAATTTCTTCGATAATTTAACAAAAGTATAAGCATATAATTTTCCCCGTGTGTTCCATGAAATTTAAAATTTGTTGTTAAACCATGAGGAACTTGATACAATAAAGGTAAGTAATTTACCGAATGTCCACATTCAAGACTTTTCATGATTTTATCTAACTTTCCATAAATGCGGAAACCCAGTATATATTTGAAAAATCTAAAGAGAACCTCCTATTTAATTTCAAGTTTGGTTGAATTAACATAGAAATTGCGAGAAAACTTCCTTGCAAACATTCAAAAGTGGAACGGAAATACATAGTTGTAACAACGAAAAACTCGAAGAAAACTTTCAGACGAAGTAAGTGACAGCTGGCCAAAGAAGGCTCGCACAGACTTCAGTGTTGACAGGCAATCAATAGTGGAAGGCCACGTCAGAACTTCATCAAAGCGATCCACAGGAACAAAAAGAATGCTCGAAAATATTCCTTTTTAAGCCCCATGTGGTTTGTGAGAATAATTAGAACTCTTATAACGCTTGGTTGACATGGAGCATTGAGGTAGATATTTCTAAAATCGATTTCCGATTTGTAACCTAATTTATAACTTTATTATTGACAGCAACTTGTTTTCTTTGTTATTGATTGTTCAAATGTTTAGAACTCATGCCATAAAAATGAAATATATATGGATTGATGAAAGAAATTTTGAAAACTTCACTTCTGTAAGAAATCGCGTCCAAGGTAAAATATAGAAAGATTTTTCCTGATAGATTTTTTTTTCTCTTTTCAGATTAAAAAAAAATCAAAAGTCACAAGAATAATTGCTAAAAGTACAAAGTTTATAAAAATTTAAAAAGAAAAACATTATTAAAAAGCAAAAATAAAATTATTAAAAAAGTTTAGTTTTGATAATAAACCTTTTTTAATGGTAAATTAAAAGCTTATGCTTATTTTATAACACAATAAATTTCTAATTCTAGCTTTTAATTGCGTTTTTTTACCTTCGAAACGGCTTTCACGAAACGGCGTGAGCTTGTTTTCCCCCGCCCAACTTGGGTTTGAACTGTTCGGATTGTTAACCTCACAACAGAACCTCAAACGCGATAGGTTTAGAAAAGCGAAGCTCCCCCCGTTTCCTAGAAAACCAAGCGAAGGGGTGGGGGAGAAAGTTTTTTTTTTAGTATAGTAAATAAACCGACTGTAAAGGACAAATGAATTCCCACCGATACAAACTTTAAAACACCACCCTTTCATGCAGAAAAGCCCAAAACACATGATTAATTTGACATCGCGGATAATAAATCCGAACACTTCATCGAACAGCAACCAGTGAACTGTGCTAAACGCGCCGAAACCTGGTTGCCCTAAGATTCCACGCAATTAACCGAGGGGAATCAAGTGATTAGGAGGGGGTAGCCAGAAATGAACTACAACAGTGTTCTTATCTTGTGCGCTCAGGCAAGTGCCGTGGAAGGGGCTTGCTCATCATTTTGCAACAGTGTAGGGCCGCCGACAATGAGAAATGCGCTCCGCGCAGGGACGGAAAACAGTGTTGCTTTTGCTTAAATGGCGAAACTGCACCGCCCCGGGAGATTAGGGTTAAAATATTCGGTCATTTGGGAGGGGCGGGGAGATAAATCAAGCTTGTGATACACCAAGTGTTAAGATACGTACGAATAATGCAGTTGAATGAATTTTGAATGGAATTGGTACAGATAAAGTGTATGCCGATACATTTAGATAGGCGACTATTGCATATTTATTGTGTATTATTACAATGTACGAACCAAATTATGTTAAGTAGAACTTTTATTTCAAAACTAATGCATCATTAGGGTTTTACTTTATTTTCCTACAATTTATTCAGAGAGTGTGCAGGAGAGACGGAGTTTAAAATCCTAGTTACCATTGACACGATAATTAAAAGACTTAACAATAAACACAAAATTAATTACACTCCCACTACTGACATAAAATATATTCAATTAATTGTTCGTCCCTATTACCCTTAATTTAGCAATATTAATAGAAACATTCTAAAAAGGTTCCAACTTAAATGCTGCATCTCAACCATATGACAAACGAAGCGAGCACTTTATAAATTAGACTTTTAAAAGAACTTGAAGCTTATGTTAAGAAACTGGAATGTCAAAAATCTTCAAGTCTCTGAACATTTCCTGGAAGTTTAATCACTGTTTCAATTTAACATCCATCTAAATTTTAGTTAATACTTCGAGCATTGGGGAACTTAATTTTTACGAAGAGTATCAAATTCTTAAAAAAACTGTAACAATTAAGGTAATTCTTACGCTCAAATTCCCACCTATTTAGAATAGTATCTTAGCAACAGAATAATGTTTCGCCCCCGTCTTTTCAAACAAGCTCAGGGAGGGAAATTTTGACGTCATAGTTCCGAGTGACGTTTTTCCGAAGATGAAGAGGACTAGTCTTGAAACCTGATCGGAACCACTCGTTCACGGTTGACCACATATTTAGGGTTCCCAATGCGTTCGAACTAGTTTCTCGATCTTCGGCACTGGGAACAGTGACGTCAGAATTTCCGTCTACGCTTATGTTTGGGCCTTCTTATTGAAGTTGTCCGTGTCCCAACCCAACCACACCATCCCTATCAAAATACCTTATTTCGCCTTCGTATTTCGGTTGTTTTTGTTTTCAGCCCAGATGTGTGTGCTATTCTGATGAAGCAGGGTCTCTGTCCTGCGAAACTTATCAATTATTACAAAAAAAAAAAAAAAAAAAAAAAAACTATTTAAACTAACAACCAAATTTTCTTCTTCATGTTTCTTCACGCAAGAATGATGAATACAAGCAAAATATTAATCAATCAGTTAAAATATTCGGTCATTTCAGAGTGGATGAAAAAAAAATCTATGTATCTTGTGATATAGGTGCAAGATAAGTTTTTTAAAAAATGAAATCGACTAAATTTTCGATGTACAGACTAGTGTGCGTGGAAAGTCTGCTGCAACATTTAATTAAGCAATAATTACATACAACCAATTATTTTGAATTATAGTAGTGCAGGCGCAACATAACTATATTTTTGAATAAAACTATAACTATGAGTATTCATTAAATGTTTCATTCAATTCTACTAAACATTATTTTCAGAATAATGTTTTCTTTTGAAATTAATGCATTAATTTGAAGGGTTTTTTTTAACACACAATGCGTAATTGAAAATTAGAATAATGTACACAATCTATGTTAACAAAGTTTTTTTTATCTAGAAAAGTTAAGTTTTCGTATAATGATCGCGGTATCATACGCAATTCAAATCACTGCTGGATTTAATTATCTAGATTTAATTATTAAATTCAAAAGAGTGTTAATTTGAAGTTTCCAATTTAATCCAGCGCAAAAAGAGCCGTGAAGTTAAAATTAATTAGTAAATTCCTCGCTGAAATTACTTTTATGAAAAGCGTCCGTTACGGATTTAAAAGGTTGGCAATGCTCGTATTCATTGCTCAAACACTATTAAGTGCGCAGTTTAAACAATGTTTGGTATGCGTTAACGAAATCAAATCAAGCAAAATACTTACTCAGTCTACAATCAATGTGCGGATGAAATTTAAGATTTTAATTATAATTTGCCTTTCGTAGGTATGTAGGCATTGGGATTGAACTAATTTAGTTTTCTTTAAATAACTACAGAAATGAAACTTGAGGAATTGTTTAATTATTAATGAAACTTGAGGAGTTGTTCTCATTAAAATTAATCTCAAACGCTCAATGTATAAATTCTATATCAGTGTGACTTAAGTATATAACATTGATAATGATGGTTGATTTTAAAGCATATAAAATTAATGGAAGTAATTTAACTTTACGATCATTTCAAAGAAGATTAAACGAAGATTTTTTAAAAGAAAAATTCGATTAAAACATTTATAAGAAAAAATCAGCTAAATACTTCTTTGCATTCATATACTTTTTCGTTTAATTTACTTTTCCTTCCAAATTTGTTCAGAACTATTTTCTACATTTGTTTATTACGATGAACTAAAACAGAAACTTACTTTTGCGTGGCATTCTTGCCAACCGTTGTTAAAAGGTTAAGAATATAGTGAAACGTAATTCCCGTCTACTTGCAGAAATGTATCAATCGTGCGTAGGGTTAGTAGCATATGGGTAAGATTAGTGACTCACCGAAATTGGTTTGAACATAATAACATGTGAAATGTATGGCAAGGAGTGATTCGCCTAAGACTATGTAGCTGTATTGTAAGTCACAATTTCAAAAGCTTTTTGAATTTGAAAATAAATCAAATTAAATAAAACTAGTTACATTATTACTTTCAATAAGTGTAGAATTGTAGATTAACTATTATGTTTTTTCATTCAATGTTAAAAGTTGTAGTGATTGTCACTTATTACATAAAAGTTACTTATACTAAAAAAAGGGTAATTTTGTCAGGAATTAGCTCTAAGTGGTTTTATAAATACGGATGTAAGAAGTTTTAGAAGGAGTAAAAACATTTAAAATGTCAAGCTGTTGATAACATTTATAAAATAATGAGAAAAAAAGACATTTATTTAAAAATCATCAAAAAGAAAGATAAGGAACAAGTAAGCAAACAAGATTTAACAAGATCAAGTAACAAACACAACCTGAAAATCAATAAATTTAAGCCGATTTTTAAAACCGTTAAAGCTTTAAATTTCCAAGAAACCCAATTTTCTAATTAGGATGTAATTTGAAAGGCAGTTAGGTCCAGGAGCACAAACACGCAACGAAACTTGGAAGATATTAGTCCGTTAATTAGCTATTTTTGTAACTTTAAATAACTAGTGTAATGAGAGATTGAGCAAACTTGGTTCCTCAACAAACTTTTAAAAAAAATTAACATGGGTAATCATTAAATCTTTCATGCAATTGTAGATTATCGAGAGTAAATTTTTACCTTACACTGTTAAAAATTTGGAGCTACATTTTACTAAAAATATGGTTAATTTTCTTCCTTAGGTTGAACCATTTATCAGGTTTCCGTGTAGGAACCATTATTATGGTGAATTCAAGGACGAAATTTTTAACAGTGTATTTAAAGCTTGGAAGATCAACGTTCTTTGAAATTATAAATACAGTATTAGATTTTCTTTCTAGAAAGTGTTCTGTTGTCATTTGACAACATACTTAAATCAACTTTATAACGGATACAATTTCCCCAAACTTAAGCATTGTCCTCAAGGTTAAGTCTATGACGATGCCAATGTTTCAAAAAATTAAATAATTAAGTTCCAGAGCAAAGAGCTTTAAAAAAATATTTTTCTCGAAATGTATGATTATCCAAGACTGAAATATATATTTTTGAAGGAAAAAAAACTGTTAATTGTTAAGACGACTTTTAAAACCGTCAAAACGCCAAAGTAAAGTTTTTCAAGAAACCCAATATTCTAATCATTATGTCATTAGAAAGGCAGTTAGGTCTAGACATGCTAACTAACAAGTGACGAAATTTGAAAATATTAATTGGGAGGTTCTTAAGACTAACTTTTTGAATAAATTTAATGTGGCTAATAGTTATATGTTTCATCCAGTGCCCCACAATCGATAACTATTTATTATCCAATCACTTATTTATTTCAAGCTTAATCGATCAAAAAAATTTTAAATTACATCAAGCACTGTCTACCCCATCTTAAAAAACTAAACTTATTTTCGGGAACAAAATAGTTTTTCTAATTTAGTTTTTAATAGTTCCATGAAAAATTAGGGTTACATGCTAAAAACGTTTTTAAAAATATGGTTATTTTTTAAAAAAAAACTCATTCCGTACATTTAAATTAAGGAAAAGTAGAAAGTTTAATGGTTGCCAAACAAAATTTGTTCATATTTTTTTAAGTCGATGAAATGCTATTATTGTTTTTCGATATTTCTTCAGCTTTTCAAATTTTAGTATGGCAATATTGGAATATACCAATTAAAGACATAAGAGTGGTTTGATTTTATAAAAAGTATTTTAATAATACGTCTGTATTTTGTATTATGGTGTAAATTTATTACTCCAAAAGGACCAAGCGTATATCAATTACCAAAAGTTGGCTGGAAACAATTGATTATTATCGGTCAAATGATAATACTGTTTAAAAAAAATACTTATGTTATAATTGAAACTAAAATTATAACCGAATTCGAAATAACTACCCTTACATATTCGTATACCACACATCAAAAAGTTAATTTCACTATATTAATAAACCATTCAGGCGGATGTTTTCAGGTATGAAAATAACCAAATTTTCAACGCAATCTCAGTTTCAATTTTACGCTTGGCAACAGCACATGCCAATTTACAAAACTCGAGCCATTACCAGAGGAAGGTGAACATTTAGAAAGCAAACAAAATACACACACCCACCCAAACCACTGCAAATTCAAAAACTATTTCGCCAATGCCTCCCGTTACTTGGCTGCATTGGAAAAAAAGAAGTTATTACTTTCAGAGTAAGTGATGCGGAGTTTCTCGAAAATCACCTCAAAGCCGAGATTAGTTTTTCAATAACGGTATTTCTTCGTCGGGCGGCAGCGCATTTTCTCCGAATATGGTTGGTGATAAAGAAAGCAGGTAGGAAAACTATTACCGGATCTTAGCAAAACGACAACCAGCATCTCCGCCGAGGCATTTCTTTATGGATGGCAAAGAAAATAGAAGTATGGTGCTTTCCCTCTGTTCTTCGACCTTACAGATGATAACAGTTTCTCAGAAATACACACGCGATTATTATTAATTTACACTCTTAAAACAAAGGAGCGAAATCCACTCCTGTAAGAGACACTGGAGAGGAGTGAATGTTAACTCAGACTGAGTTAAAATCACTCGTTTGGAGTAATCTTGAAGCAGATTCAACATACAAAGGATCCACTCCTGTAGGAGAAGTGCATTTTCGACACTGGAGAAGTGAAAATGAACTCAGACTGAGTTAAAATCGCTTTGTTTAAGAGCTTGTTTTAAGAGTGTATAATTTTTCTCTAATGAGGCTGCACAATTGGCGGTCAAGCCTTTGCAGACTCGGCATATTCCCCAGAACCTGAGAGACATTCTTTTGTGGCACCATCTAGGCGACTCTCGCTATCAATTTTGACGCGCAGTTTACAATAAATCTGAGTTTCAGTGGATGTTAAAGTATGCCGAGATTTAATTTTGCCAAGAGAACCCAAGTCAAGTGGGCCCTCTAGGGATCTTTTACATGCCACATAATGATATGACATGCGTGAACAACATTTTCCCATCCTTCACAAAATCCGACGACTCAGCCGGAGCTCGAACCCGCGATCTTGGGCTTACGAGGCGGACACACCTACCCTTCAGCCATCGAGCCGTTTACCAATTTAATTTAAAACTAGCGTCTGTTTCTTGCATTAGACTAACACAAAATTCCAAAAATTGGAAATAAAATTAACTGTAGCTTTTGCATAAAATTCTGTACAAAGAAACCTTCACTTAACAGTGAAGGGTAAAAATAATTATAGGAACATCGATTTTTAAGAATTAGGAAAATGTATACTTATAATTCTGTTCCATAGTTCCATTACTTAATTTGTATTAATGCGGTAGTGATGTGAATTTGGTTTGATTTCGCTTGAAATGGTAAAGTGGAGAAACATAATTTAAAAATTCAGTTTAAATAACCTGTTTATTTTAACCTTTTATTTTCTGTTAATTTTGTTTTGTTGGTCGTTTTTTTTACTTTTTCCATTTCCCTACAAATGAGCTTTTAAACATGTTTGTTAAAAAAAAAACCTGGCACGAAAACATGATTTGTAAAGAACTATCAGGGCTCCCAACAGATTTTCAACTTGTCCCTAGGGAAAAAAGGGACTCAGCATCTTAAAAAAAGGGAAAAAAGGGACCTGAAAATAACAAGATATGTGATATCTTCTTCGTAGCAGGTAGGGGGGGTCACATTTTTAGGGCTAAATAAATCAATTCATTAGTGATTGGAACCAGATGAGTTTTATTCTCATGCAGTAGTGCTCATAAGTATTTTGATAAAACAGTTTTCGCCATTAGAGAGCACAGTCTTGTAAAAGATCCGTAACTTTGCAGTCTTGTGAGCAAAGCGCAGCAGTTGACATCTAACCACCGCTTAAGAAAGCTGTCAAAGTAAGCACAGGTAGAAAAACCATATTTTTTAGAAAACACTGGGTTCACAAGTATTTTGACAAGTGTATGTTTTTACAACCCAGTTAAATTAAGCCATTTTATTGTGTTTCCAGTGTGGTTTACATTTGTATTGACATCCCAGAATGTAAATAAAAACATGCTCAAGGTAAGAGAATTCTGATCTAAAAGAGGCTGCAATTGCGGCATTGCAAGATGGTCAGTCACAAGCAAGTGCAGCCCGAGACTTAAATCTCTCAAGACAAATTGTGAGTGTATTGAAGAGTCAATTTGAATCCCGAGACACAGTTAATAGTAAACAAAGGTCAGACAGGCCTAAAAAACAACAGAGAGGGTTGATAGGCTTATTCGATGGAGATCGGTTGCAAATCTATGTCTTACTGCTGCTGATATAACGCATGATTTAGAAGCATCACATGGTGTAGATGTTCATGTATCCACCATCAATCGTCGCATCTCAGACCACGGTTTGAATGGCTGACGTCACAGCAAGAAACCATAAATTTTAGTGAAGTACCGAAAGGCTAGACTTGCATTTGCCGAAAAGCACAAGTTTTGGACCAAGAAGGATTGAGCAAAAGTTCTATTTAGCGATGAAAGCAAGTTTAATATATTTTCATCAGACGGTGTACGGTATGTTAAGACGCTCTGTGAACACTCGGTCTGATGGTCATCACCAAGTCAAAGTTCTGGTGACTTTAAATCCAATTGAACACAGGTGAAGTCAGTTGGACAAGAGGATAATGCGACGTAAAATCACCAGCAAACTTCAAGAAGCCAGATTACTTCAAGCACTGCGTGAGGAATGGGCCCAAAATCCTCTCAGAGCCATTGAGAATTTGATTGACTCCGTGCCAAGCTGTCTAAGGGTTATGCAACCAAGTATTAGCTACTCAGGTTACAAAAAGTAACAATTTGTTTTGTCAAAGGTTTACTGAAGAAAATGGGTTTTATCCTCGTTTATAGAAGTGTCACATTACTTTTGAGCGCAACAAGTTCCAATAAAATTCATTTTGTATGTTTGATAGATCTTCGTGTATTTTTTTTTCTAGTGACCTATCTAATGTCCCTTCACCCATTATCTTAGATTTAAGAACTGATAAAAACTGACTGACTGAAAAAGTTTGTGATTTTAACAAATTGTTTTAAAATAAGATAATTGAGTTTGTCAAAATACTTATGAGCGCTACTGTATCTTTGTAGACCATCCACAATATTTAAACGAGCATTAATGTTCGCACAGACATTGATGTTCTTGCATCGGTCATGATTCTTCCAGATTTTAAAAACCCCTCGCAACCTCAGCCTGACAATAAGAAAGTGACAATGCTGCCTTATTTAACATGGCTATATTCGGATATTTGAAGTGCCACCACATCTTTCAAACTAAAACACTGACCAATTCGATTAATTCTGTCATCAGATTTCGTTGTTTCTAATTGCAATAATCTCCATTGGTCCATCACTTCTACTTGGTCATACATTACAGGCAAAGAAGATGCCATTGTTTAAAAAGTTTTGGATTAACTTTTAGTTTGACTTTATCAGGTTTTAAAGAATTGAAGCTTCTCAAAACTCTGAAAAAAAGAACGTCCTTTTCAAGAATATAGTTCCAGGCTGCAGTATAATTTTTCAAAAAAATTTGGTTGAAAAAGGGAAAATAGGGACCAGGTTCATGAAATAAGGAGTTTTAGGGACTTGGGATGTAAAAAAGGACTTTTAGGGAAAAAAGGGACCAGTTGGGAGGCCTGAACTATTCTTAGGAAAATATTTAACTATCAAACCATTGCGACTAAGTTATTTTCTCGATGGGTGAGAAAACATGGCAAAACATTTTCCTGTCGAGGGGGGAAAAGGGAACAAGTAAAAAAAAATTGACGAACAGGTGAATTCATCCACGGATCGGTGGACAGTAAGTCACAGAAAAAAAAAGTTTCTTACCACTTCAAAAGTGTTCGATGGAACATCACAAATATTTGAAGGTTTCTGAAAGTGTATTACTTTAGAGATGGATGGAAATATGCACTATGCAGTATGAAATTTTCGTTTAAAAGCAAGAAATGTACGAATAACGTGATCCAATGTGACGATTTGCTAGCATTACAAGTATTCTATTACAAGAGGGCTAAATCGCATGTTTTAGGTCAAGAAAATAGCGAATAGCATATTGGCTAACATAAAAAAATCACAATATTGATTGTACTGGATATTTATATACTGAATATTCAAAACCCGAAAACCTTCATGAGCGAAAAAAGATGCCATAGAAATCAGCTGTGGCATTTTCGAAACGCCAAGTTCATTTTTAAAAGCGATCAAAACGCGTTAATACACTGCTCAAAACAATTAGGGGAGCACATGTTTTTAACCCTTTCGCTCCCAATGATTACATTGGGAATCATCAGCTTGTGATTTTTTTCGGACTAAGTTAAATTCGACACTTATGTATCGTTAGATACATCGTTAGATGGAAGAATAACGTATTTTGAAGAATTTAATATTTTTTTTTTATGTTAATGAAAATATGAAAAATATGGTAAAATAAATTTCACTTTAAAACAGAGTTTTAGAAAATAAATTGACCCTTAACTTTTCATGCTTGTATTTTTTAGATGTTTAAAAATATATTTCAACTATTTTTTTCAAAAAAGTTTTGAAAAAATTGTTATAATTTATTAAAAACTTATTATTCCATTTCCCCCCTTTAAATTTAAGTATTAAAAACTTAAGATTTGTTCTCCTGTTTTTTACTATTTTATTTCGAATGCATAGTGAACCTATTTAACAAATTTTAGATTTATAGGATAAAAATTAAAAAGTTGGGAGTGAAGTTAAATTTGGAATTAAAAAGTGCTCCCCTAATTGTTTTCAGCAGTGTAGAAATATTGTTAATTGGCTTTAATTATAAATTAACAATAAATAGAAATTAATTTGAATAACAACAGTTTAGGTTAAATAATTATTTATGAATTGTCCAGTATACAGTGCAGCAAATCTAATTTATTCTAAATAGCTCGTTGTAACCATTCTCTTTTTCCACAATTTTTTTGGTCATACATTTTATGGGTATAACACATACCCGAAATATATTTATTTCAAATAATTAATTTAATATTCATTAATGTATTCAAATTCAATTATAGATAAGCATTAAAAATAAGCTTAATTACTTGAAAAATAATTCTATTTCCGTCTTTGAAATATGGAAGTATGTGCTAATATGCAATATATTGTATTGAATGTAGTTTCATTGAAAATTAACAGAATAAACACACTTAAGTGTGCCCTAAAATATAATTTGTTACTTTATTCAATGAAATACTGGCTATATAAAAAGCTGGAGGCAATAATTATCTAGAAAAAAATTGTCCCGAGTTATTTATTTTAATTTGCAAACCTTTAATGAGAAACATAAAACCGATTGCTTCGGTATAATTTAGGAAAACAACAAATCCACAAGATGAAAAAAAATTAAATTAAGTTGTTAAAAAGAAGATCGATAAAACTCATTAAACGAAGGAAAATGTCAAAGGGAAAAAAATTAACGTCAGATACTTTAAGTAAAAAGCAATCAACACTTATAATGTTAAAATTAAAAAAAAAATCCAAATCTAATTTATCACAAACCTTCAATGTTGGTCGGTAAAGAATGGATAAAGCCCGGGCATTTGCCCAAAGCATTTGTAAATAACCAAAATAAGTGCATTTACGTATAGACCTCATTTTAGTTTCACTTTCAGAAACCAATTCTTAATTTTAATAAATCAAAGATTTTATAAGTGAAGGTAGGTTTTTTATCAGTTAAAGAAGTAGAAATTGTGTTACTGAAATTTAATTATTTGTTATGCAACTGATTTTTGCAATAAATCTTCCCGATATTTCGGATAAATATAGTTTGCATTGGGTTATGTCGGAAGCTGCCGTTCGAAAGTTTTTCTTGTTTAAGTGAGGTTAGGTTTGAATAATTGTTGCACTAGAGCAACACGAGGGCTATTGGCGACGGGCGTCGTATTTTAGAACCAGAGTCAAGTGACGAGCCGACATATGAATAGGCACCCAACGCAACCGTTAAAGGCGACATCGTACGCAGAGTTAGGAATTTGAAGGATATTTAACGTGCACTCCCTTACACGGGGTATTATTCGTCGGACATTTGGCTGCACGGGCCGTTTATAGGTCGGCAGCTATTTTGGCGATGTCCGGACCCGAACCTGGGACCTTTCGCATGCTAAGCGAGTGCCTAACCGACTGGGCTCCCCAGCCCGATGCCGTTCGAAAGAATATTGTGATAAAACTTATTTCATTAGATTACCCCCCCCCCCAATATAGGATTATATAATCAATTTTAAATAACATTTCGGATTATTTAATTTGTATCGTCAATAAATTTTTGTTTGACAAAAAAAAAATAATTACTATTTCTACTATGTTACTATTTCTACTTCCATTATAATTTATTATGTCGGTCGCAGTTGCTCATGGAATTTATAATGTTTGCAGTAATGAGAATACAAAAATAGAATATTAATGTAAAACAATAAGTTTATTAATGTCAAACTATATGAAGGAAGAACTAGATAAAATGACAAAGTTTTTTCAAAAAAAAAAAAAAAATGACTTGGTCGAATTTAAAGAAACAATAATGTAGTCATAATGAATTTAAAAATCAAGCTGGAATATATTTCTTAAAATATAAGACATTAATACTTTTCTTTGGAATATTTACAGGAATCAAATGATTTCAGGCTTTTAAAAATTTCTAATCTACTCCCACGTAAGTTACAAAATAACATGCATTAGTTATAAATAGAAACATAAATTATAACTTCCGCATATTTCACCACCATCCGCAGTGCAAATGGAAATGAAATTGGAATAAATTCTACAGTCATTTGATCAATGCTTTGTTCAAAACGAAATGGAAAGTTGTGTAACCATATGATTTAGAAAAGCATTATAAGCGCACACATTAAAGATTTATACAATAAAAGCTTTATATAAGATAGGGTGCTTTTAATCATTCGATGAATCTATTTCGAAATAACATTAGTTGGCCAAGTGTAGAAGGCATTATGAGAACGTAAAAGCTTAATTTTAAGTAGCCTTTCAAACAAATATATAGTTAATTCTACAAATTAATAAAATATTCTGAAACGAATTTGCATCTATTTGTTGACAAATTTCATTTAATGTTGGGAAAAATAGCTATGGTATTACACGAGGTTCCATTAGTAATTCGCAAAAATTGAATACCAAAAACTTTATGAATCGCAAGCATGAATTTCAGCAATCATTATGTTTGTTCAGTGAATTTAAGTAAAGTGTTTATAAAACAAATTAAAATAAAAAGACAATATCAGCAAGAGCTCTTTTAAGACTCTTAAAAGCTAGAAAAATCTGCCCAAAAATTTATGACACCTCACAACTTACGGACACAAAAAGAAACAACAAAGAGTAACATGTATAAACGACGTCCATGTATTTAAAATTTCAACCCTTTCGAAAACAATTTCACAACTAACAAAGAAAGAAAAAGTAATCTACAAAATTTGAAAACTTAGCCAAGCAGTTCCGCATTCAACAGAGGGTCATACTGGTAATAATGATAAGTAAACGTATCTTCCTCTTGGACTTGGACCTTTTTGCATGCAGTTACTTTAACCGGTAAGAAAAAAAAAAACATACTCTTAATTTATTTTAGAGCAAAAATGGTGCAACTCATTGTGGCGATTACTGCAGTTTACCTTATCACGGCAGCATACTGAAACCAACGGAGGTCCAGGATTTCCTCATCGTGGGTCATTAGGGAAGGCTTGCCTCTTTTCAGGAGTTCCCCCAACTTTGGGACATAAAAGGAAAACCGGGAAAAAAACGGGAAAAGTGGGGGGAGGAAAACAAAAACATTCTTTTACAAAGACTACACACACGCCGCTCAGGTGTGTAATAATTGGAAGCCAGGCCTCCGTAACATGCTTTTGAAGGGTAATAAGAGATAAGACTGCCTCTCAGATTTTTTTTGTGTTCTATGAAAGTATCAGAAAAAAAAAGAAACAGGACAGTGAAAAACTTGCCTGAGCACGCCGTTGGAAGAAAAGGAGATGTTAATGCACACACACTTCGGCTTTTTAAGATACCGCAAACAACTTGTAAGGTAAAAGAAAAAGAAGAAAAGAAAAGGACTGGTTTCTTTCTAAGGAGAAGCTGAGCTTTTCGTGTAACTTAAATACCTTTGAAATAAAGATAGTATTTTGTAATACTGTGAAATGCTAGTAATCTATGTGAGATATTATAAAACACAACAAAATGATATCAAACATAATTAAAAACTAAAATAAAAATACACATTTTTAGTATGACAGACGAAAACAACTTTTTCATTTACAATTAGTACAATTTTGGGAAACATATGTTGAGCTTAATTACTGTTATTTTATTGTTTTGAATTTCTCTAGAGATTTAAAGTAACGAATAGAGCACGTTGTTAAAATATAAAAAAATATAAGGACTAAACACATTCAGCTATAATTATGAAATTAAAACATATTGTAATCGTAGATCCTGAAATCCAAAGAAGATACGAAAAAAAGAACCATATACTAAAGTACTTCAAAGTCTAATTAAAAATATTCGATTTCAATTATAGGTTTGGAAACAATTATTCGAAATATTCAAATAACCATTAAATAAAACCCATGTCGAGCCCCATAACTATAACGACTAGCTTCATTAAATTTCAGCAAACAAACAAAGCATAGAAAATAATAATCGAAGCAATTTTCATAACGCCGTGGAATTCTCCCCCTTTTTTTTGTCATTTCTCACGCCAGCAGCAAAAATTGTAAAATAAAGGTGGCAACAAAAAACAGCATGAAAAATTATCGTCTAGAGAATTCTCCCCATAATGGAAGGGGGATCGCGATTACAACGTTGTTTTAAAAGTCGAAGGCACAAAAAAAAAGGACACTCATCACAGTGTTAGGGAAGATAACTTGTGCTTTAACGCGCTTTGTAAATTATGCTTTATCTATGGCAACGAACAAATTTAAATTGATAAATCTTACGTAAATTGATAGGGAAAAAGTGGTCATTTACGGCGTAAAGAAAAGAAATTCCCACCTATTTGATATTGCTCTTACTGATTTTTTTAGTTTCGAATTTTTTTTTCTAAACTTTTTTTAGGTGTAACGTTTTCACCAGGTGGGTGATAAATAGGTATCCCGTTATCTTATCTCGTAATAGTTTTACTTAAAACTCTAGGGAACAACGTCAGGTAGGAGGATAATAAGTTGATCAAGTATTGTTTTTTTTTTCTATATAGGAGAAAGCTTTTGAAACTGCAAGAGTATTAATCAGCGGGCCTTATTCGATAACTTATAGAGAACATTAAGCTATTAATAAGAACAATAAAATAAAACACCTAAAAAGCTTTTCCCTAAGAAGCAATGATGAAAAAAAAACGGAATAAAGAGAAAATGGAATTTTAAGTGTATAGAGCACAGCAAAAATAGACATATCTCTAAATTAATTCCTGAGAAAATGTAATAATTATTCTAGAGCACATATGTGGTATATAAGGTCAGACATATTAAAATTATAATTAGTTACACTTATACTCAAATAAAATAAACCTTAAAACTTTAGTACGAAAATGTAACGTTTAATTTTAAGGAAAAAAAACTAAGATCTTTAAGAGTTTTAAGACTTAACCAGTCTTCAATAGAATTCAAAAGTTAACAGTCAATCGACTTAAAAATTTAACGTTTTATTATTTTTAAGTTATCAAGTAAAGTTACATAATGACGGAAAAATGCTAGATTCCAATTAACCCTTCTTAACGATAGAATAATTTTCAAGAAAATGGTCATAGAAGTGCTTATTTTTTTTATCCCTGGCTTTGACGTTTTAATAAGTGGATATCCAAGTTTGCTTTAATTTAATTGATGCGTTCCTATTATATATCTCGGAAATATTCTTCCGTATTCTTTATCCCGGGAATATCAATGGAGGGAGAAAGAGGGAGTAACCTTACCCCGTAAATTTGACGGAAGCGAGAAAGAAATAATAATTAAGTGATTATTGCACTTCCGAATGAAAGCACTGGAATGATTTCTTGTCAATAACGTACTCTTTACAATTTCAGTCTCTATGTCAATTTGGCATCATCATTTTAGAAAAAAATTCTGATCGTCTATAGCCCTTTATGATATCAAAAAGCATATCATTCTTCAAACTTTTTTCTATGAGAAATATTTATTATTAATCCCAATACACTCTTAAAAATAACGAGCGATTTTAACTTAGCCTGAGTTAATTTTCACTTATCCTGTGTCGAAAATGTACTTCCCCCTATAGGAGTGGATCCTTTGTATGTTAAACCTGCAGGATCACTCCAAACGCGAGTGATTTTAACTAAGTCTGAGTCAATATTCACCCCTTTCCAGTGTCGAAAATGCACTTTTCCTACAGGAGTGGATTCCACTCTTTTGTTTTAAAAGTGTAGAGATGTCAGCCCTATTATTATTTTTTTAATTATGATCAGAAACATGATGATGCCAAATAGCATCACTGGGACTGAAAGGGTTAAAGTGCCTTTAGTTTCTTCCATCATGCTACATTGCTACACACAATCTCTTCGCATTCTCTGGTCTCTCTCATTCCAATAAACCACAATATTTATCCCACACATATAGCTATCCACCACACATTTACCTTCCATATTTCCCTCAATAATATATCCTCCATACGTATACGTGTGATTTCTTTTTTTACCCCGTCGAGATATAGCTAACTATATCATACTTAGAAGGGTGCCAAAAGCGAAAGAGCATGACCAGCTTTGCGCGCATCCGTTTCGTCGGGCCGGCTACTTATCCCCGACGTCAACAACAACAAGATTGATTTGTGCCACGCTCTCTTGGGTGCCATTAAGCGGAGGCGTGGGATGACATTGTTTTTATCTCTCATATCCTGTTGTGAGAATCTATCGCTTCTCATAACTTTGTTACAATAATAATAATAAGGAATAACCATTGCTGGGTGGGTGGGTAACTTTTGTTTGTGGGTTGTTGCAGGGGGGTCTTTTAATTATTCACGTACGTCTCTTGGGATTGCCTTCGTGATCGCTTTGCAGCTATTGGGAAAGCGATTATGTGAGCATCTGTCTGTGTGATTTGGGGTGTAGGTGAACAGATGGTATTTGGTTGCTGAACTTTGGTATGCTAAAAATGCATTAGAATAATGCGTGGTGTGTGATTTGTTATAAAATTAAACAGAATTAGTTTGCCCGCTTGAAATTAACTTGTTTTTTCGATCTCTGCAATAGACACCCAGAAAAAAAAACTTGTGTTAACTTTCAAATACAAAAAAAAATTGTGTTTATCAGTTAGTTAAGTTATTAGACGTTATTAAACTTCTGTTGAAATTACAAAAATTGTGTTGAAGGCGCAATATGCAAGCTTAAAAAGATACATATTAAGGTACTTCAAAATAAGTGTTATTATTTTGTTAAACGTATTTTAGGAAACAATACAATTTACGCTTGTCAATCGAGGATATAATAATCTTTTACTTCATCAGTTGTGTTGGAACCCAGATTTGTGTTCGTAAGTCATCAACACAATTCTTGTATTGATATACAACACGATATTGAAACGTCATTTTTTAGACAATACCAGTATTACACTTGTGCAGTTTGAACACAAGTTGTTGCTCAGTGCACATTGGAAAGATACTGACTTAAAATTTCCATTACCCTTTCAATCCCCGAATAAAAAAATCAATTTTACTTATAAAAAAATCCATAAAACGTTAATATCAGACACCTAAACCCCCTTTATTATCGGTTATATTCCAACCTTCTTTCATTCACCTCAGAATCCTGTTAAACTCCTCCCTGACTTTGCTCCTCAACAAGTCCGAAGCCAGAAGGGAGGCAAGACTCGTTCAATCCAATAAATTGATGGCTAAAAAATAACGATCTCCGATGCGAGGTCCCTGCTGTATCTCGTCATTTGTCAAAGAGGGGTGAAGTCCGTGCCTTATCTGCGGATGTCACCTGTAATAAATGACTATCCTTTGCCAAGGGGTAGTACTCCCTCCCTCTTCTTGGTGGAGGTTTGCTGCTCGATTTGTTTCTTTTTTGCAGCTCCAGATGAGAGTGTGACACGGCTAAATTGTTAATTCCGGTGAGAAGAGCATCGATTATTATCGTGGGCAGGTAAACTGCAGTATCTAGACTAATGGTCTTGGACCATTGTTCTAAGCACTCCATAACTCTAAACGATAAAAAAGCACACTATAAACAGGATAAAATACGAGATGTTTTATCAAGACAAAAATGGTCCACCTCATTGTTGGGGTTACTGTAGTTTACCTGCCCGCTGTATAGAACAATAAAGTTGAAAATATAATGTTATTCAGTGCATTGATTTCGATAAATACACTTCACGTTTGGTTTCGGATAATAATTGAAAATTATATTTATTTGACGCTCAATGGGTGTTTTAACCTCAAGGATTTTCTTAGAATAAATATCTTTATGCACCTGATTTTTTTTCAAAGTGTGTCAAACCTTTAATTTTGATACGAAGGTGCCACCATCAGTTTATATAATTAATTTGTCTGCGGCAGAGATACGATTTTTGGTATCAGTATTGTCTTGTTTTAGGTGATGAATTTCGTCCCAGCTTTCATATCTAATTCACTTCGATCGGATATCAGTTTGCCACGTGACATTGATTCACCAATCGAGGCAAGAGAAAGAGTTTATTTTCATTTAGCGTCTCTGTTGCCACTCAAGACCTGAAGCATGCCTATTGAAATATGTCATCAAAAGCTCGCGAGTAAATGAAACAAATACTAAATACTCGTTTTTTCACAATATAAATATATTTATTTTATTTACAAACCATATACATTTTTACCCCACTGCTTCAGTACATGACAGTTGTAAACCTACATTTACATATGTTTTTTATCTTTCTGGTTGTTTTGGACTGTTTTTTGTGATATATAATTTTAAAAAGTTTAGGCTCTTTTCAATTTGTGTATTTTAAGATTTATATGTGTAATTACGTCTAAAATACAATTAATCCCATTTCGAACTAAAATAAGATAACCAAAAATCTAAGCAATGCAGATTTTTGGTGGGAACAAAGCAAACAAAAAAAAATCATAAAAAAATGACATAATTCACTTGAATAATGAGACATAACGGACAAAAAAAAAAGCTCATTTTATAACAAATCTGTTTGAAAAACAATACAAATAAATCAAAGAATGTTACCCTACATATTACTCACTTTGAAATATTCAGTTTAACTTTGAATGAGACATGTAATTGAATATTCAATTCGAGGTGCGCCAAATCGATTGAACTTTGAATTACTAAATATAACGCCAGAGTATTTCGTTACACACACCCCTTCAATTGATTTCCATTTCGAGTTGGAGCTATCGATCACTACAACAATGGGTAAGTTATGTTCGCTTTAGAAATTTAAGGAGTTAGTTGGCTGTCATAGCACTCTATCTGTCAAAAGGAAATGTCACATTACGATACCAAAAACATTATTTCGGAAAATTTAAAAGTTTGAAATCAAATAAAACACTGTCGGAAAGAAAATCTTGGAAAGGACGTGGCTTTTGAAGTTCCAGTCCATTAAGAGGACATAGTACCTCAAAAATGGCAAAAATTACGCATTTGTTTTTATTTGCTGAAATTAAAGTTTGGAACCTTCTAAATAAGTCTACCAAGCTTTAAAAGTGTATCTATATTTTTAAAAAAGTTATTCCAATTTTTATGCGGAAAGGTATGATAAAAATGCAAACGAATGAAAACTTTAAACGCGTTTTTCTCAGTGTTTATATTTCCTTGATGTCAAGTTCTTAAAAACGCTAAAGGCTTTTTTTATTTCTTATAAAAGTCTAAGAAATTTTGTATGCAGTCTTTCAAATATGTTAACATTAAGAATTAGTATTGAAATTGTTTTCAAAAGTAATACTTTTTTTATATAAAAAAACTAAGTCGAAAATTTTCAAATATGCTAAAATAATTTCCCTTAAAATACCTAAAGGGTGGGGTTGAAAAAAGTTTCTATTTTCTTATACCGGGCTTTTCGATTTCAACCACAACGTTCGTTTTTTCATCTTGTCTAAACTTTTATTTCCATATAGTTTTTGAGCATCATAATAATCTTTAAAATATTATGAAAAAAAAAGCAAATTTAAATAAAAACGAATAGAAATTTAGGGAAAAAACATGTATTTAAAACAATAACATAAGTAGTTTAAAACAAGTGGTTTGCAAACAGGAAACGTATATCTTGTTTGAATTGTAAACCCATTTTTCTAAAACATTTCATGTACTATAAATTTGTAATAAATAAACAATTTCAATTATTTTTTTAAGAACTTACACCACAATATATACAAAACCCAAATTTCGATACATTTGTATAAAGAAACCTTTAAGAAACGAAAATCCATTGTTAAAAAAATTATGTCATAGACATAAACAATGACAATCTTTTGTTTTAGTTGCAAAAAAAGGAAAAGAATTGCTTAAGAGTCGTAAATAATTCAAGAGACTATTAAAAAATATCGGAAACGTATAATTTATACTTTTATAGTTTCCAGCAGATGTTGCTTTTTCAACAGCATCAAAAACACATTTGGTGTGATTTACGGCGAAATTCAACACTTTTTGAGAGAGATGAATTAAAAATAATTTATGGCATTGTCTGGACAATGACATTTTTTAAAATGTCGTACGATGGATAAGATACTTTTTGAGAAAAATAACCAATACGTAAAATTAAAGGTGAATTAAATAACAATAAGGTATAAATCATCTCTAAAGAATTTTTTATTTCCTATGACTTGAAAGTTTTTAATATTTTAAATGATAAGTAACTTTACTTAAAAATGGATGACTAAACACACTATGGCAAATTGCAAAGTGTGGACGACCAAAGTGAAATAATAATATTAAATTTAATTTGAATTTGATTATAATATCAGTTACCATTTTGCAAAGGTTAGTTAAATAACGTGCTACTTGAAAAAAAAAAGGTGAAAACTAGAAAATAAGATTATAAAATAAACTTAAGTTTTAGTTTACACTTAAATTCCTTAAGAAAGGTACCTTCACTTTCAAACAATAAAAACATTTTTTAACTTATCTAAGTAGTATCTGAAAAAGGAGAAACTTGTCATCTTTAAAGTACGGCATAATTTTATTCATCGACAAAAATTTGAATATTTTCAAAAAATTCACTTAGCACGTTCTTCCACTGAGCATATCAATTAATATTTAGATATAGATAAGCAGTTTTTACGATGAAAAGCAATCTTTTGCTAAGCCAACTTATCGCTTACATTAATAAATAAAAAAAGATTACCGAATTCATTAAGCCACTGAATGCAATTGTGAAACCGAATTTAAAATGAAACTCTAAATAATATCAGCCTCGGGTTTTTCATTAAATATGTTGTTTTAAAATTCATCAATTGATAAGCGCTAAAATACTTCAATCAGTCAATTAATAAGAGTTAAAAAAAATTTCAATTAATTGCTACACACGAAATAGCAGGATACTAAAGTAATGACTTTTTATTTAAGAATAGGATTATCTGCCATTTTGTAAAACGAGCACCACCAAATACTTCACACATTTTATTTTGTAAGTATAGTTGAACCTTTTTAGAGATTTACAAAAAAAGTTTTTAGGATCAAATAACGTGCTTGGTCTTTTTAAAATGAAAAGTCAAATTCAGAAGCTTTCAAGCAACTAGTTACAAAAAAAGAAGTAACCTGATATTCTTAAAAGCGTGAATTTAACTAAAGCAGGGGATTTATAAGGGAAAAAGGCGATACGAATTTCTAAAGCACAATGAAATGGGTTAGACTTTCCTAGCAAATCTACATGACAAAATTGTGAATTTTAAAGTTGGATGCAGATTAAATTTAAGTTAACACGTATTGCTTGAAATAATAAACCTTTCAGATTAAATTTTATATAAACAAAAAAAAATTATTTAAATGAAAGATAAGAAGTTGAAATAAATTGTAAAACTCTGTTGTTTAAAATTAATTGAATTCGGTAACTTGAGCACTGAACAGATAAACAATTTAAAAATCGTACAATGTAATATGAGTAAATATGAAGTAGTTTATATTATTTTCACTTTAAATTACCTAAAAACGTTTTGGTGAGTGCTGATTCTAAAAAAGTAGTCTTTGAACATTAGTCCGTCGTCAGACTTTCTGAAAACCATCCTACAACTCAAAATAAAAGAGAAAGTCGCGATAGAACTTTAGTTCAAAGATTTTTGGTTAAGTTATTGAAATTAACTTATAAGGAATATAATTGAATTGAAATGTATTAGATTATAACGAGGGGATTGAAAGTCGCGTAATGTTACACACCCCTAGTTTTTTTATACCAAATAAATTTGTAAACGTCATTAGCATAATTAAAGTTGAACAATGATCCATTTCAAAAATTCAATCATCCATTGTTCGATATAAACTTTATGACAAACACAAAAATGAAGGCTTACTTATGAAACCTAATAGCCCCAAATACTCAAAATTCAAAGCATCCCAAACGGCTTTTTTAATAATATGTTTTTAAGATGAAAAACTAAACCCCTGGGAAATGAAAAAAAAATCCATAAGTACGTTCGACAAGAGTCGAATTACAAGTGAAAGTTGAACCTCGAAGGTGTACGCCACCACAAAAAGTTCCAAAAGAACAAATTGAATGTTAAATGTTAACATTGGAAATACATTTGCTTCAGGCATATTTGTAAAAAAATAAAATGAAAGGAAAAAGAACACGGTTGATGATTTGTCTAGGGACACATTGAAGCAAAGAAGCAAACGAAAAAAAAATTGCTTCAGGGGGATGTAGGGGCAATATTGAGTATCCTGTGAGATGAGAAAACCGAATTTAAATAAAGATAGTCTGAAAAAAACATATAGCCTATGTCCCCATTTTTTTTTACCTGCGGAAGAAACTCAACACTATAATTGAAATATTCAGAAAGGAATGTGTATCGTGTTTCATAGGATGGAGGGAATTTGAATATATGTTTAGAGAAAATATATAAAGTATTCAAAGTCATATCAGGGCTATTTTTTGTTATCAATTTCCTTTAGGCTTTCATTCAGTGCATACAATTGGAAAAGCAATACGTATAAAGGAATGAGAGATTTTCATTTCTAACCTCAGAGCTATGTAAAGCAGGAAGTGGTTATTTAAATTTTTTAGTTGTTTCAAAGAGCAGCGACAATTACTGAAATTTAAGCTTTGGAACAATTTGAACTTTATATTGGAATTTGTATTTTTACCACGTTCCAGTAACTAAAGCCAGAAAGAAAAAAAACCGAGACAAATCAAATTGTCATGAGTCTTACACGTTTCCGAGATAGTTTTCTAAATCGTTAACTGGGTTTTTAAGTTAGAGGCATGGAAATTTAATTACACTAGAAATATCTTTAGAATTTTAAATCTTTAGAATTTATCTACAATTGAACACATGAGAATCAAACTTTATTATAAAGGAACCATTATTTTATAGTAAAATATAAATTGTAATTACTAAAGTAGACAATCGTTAGTGGAAATAATAATAATAAAAAAAGAGTTAACAAGTTTTTCGAATCGTTAAAAATTTGGCGCTTCGTTTCACAGTGTTTTTGTATCCGGTTGAACTATGTCTCTGGTTTTAGTTTCCAAAACCCCCCAAAAAAGGATTATCAAAGTAATACCGAAAATAAGGTGAAATTTTTCACCACACAGCAAATGCAGCTACTTCTAGGAACAACTATTACGATGAAATCAGGCACGATCTATTTAACAGTGCATAATAAAATTATGTAAAACTTCTTTCATTTCTTTTGACAATAAATAAGGTAAATATAAAGGTACTTTTATACGATATCCTTTGGCGGAAGAAGGGGAGAGGGAAAATTACGATCGATAATTCTTAGAAACATATTTGCTGTGTTATACAGATAAAAAATATTTTAAATTTTACTTCTATATTTGCCAGTGTTCGCTTAGTGTCCATGTCCAGGTTTCAGATAGCAAAACAAGCCATTACGAGAAATGCAACTTACAAATGAGAAAGAGAATGAACACTTTTTATTGCGATTTGTGCTGAAACATGAATTCATTATTTATCGACAATGGAAACATGCCAGGGGCATCCTTTTATGCCAAAGAAGAAAAAAATCGTTTTATCTGGAAACACTGTTTCGAGACACAACTAAGGTATCATTTATCTTAGTTTACTCACTGCTAGAAAAACCTCAGTGCTGTAACAGATAAAGGGTCTAGTTACTAAACACATTCTCCAAACTATAACTAAGATATAGGTTCCGGCCAGTTCATTGGCGAGTTCGACCAATTGAATTCACTATTATCAAGAGTCGCCAAAGAAGGAACTAGACATAATATCTTAGATATACTTTAGAGAATGTGAGTGCAACTATATCTTCTGGTGTTTATTTTCTTTTTCATACAAAAATAAAATCTGCCATTCGCCCTAAGGTGAAGAAAACGGGAATTTGTTTCGGGACACACAAACTTTCTTTGGTTGAACTAAAGAATCGTGGCCGGATTGGCGTCTTTTCAAAAATATCGCCAGGTCGAATGACAAACCCCGGCGCGTGCCGAAAAAACCAATGACTGCCCTCAGTATGGAGAACGTAACATAAGAAACTTTCCCATTGCTAATTTCGCCAAAGGTTTCCATAATACCAATAAGTCGGGGTTAAAAGATTTGGTGTAAAATATCCGGCCATGATTTTTTATTATTATTTCCACCCTTTCATTTAGAAACATGCGAATCCGAAGAATATTCACAGGCATTGCTTATAACATGATAATTTAGTGATACCGTCTTCTAGGGCATTTTCTGTACATAGGCAAATCGTGCAAAATCCAAACGAGTTTAAGTCAAAAATAACGAATTAAAGTTTATAACCATAGAACAAAATACTATCCAGTTATAAAAAAAAATGACCCAGCAATTTTCGTCGTCTAAAGTGTAACATCAATACACATGAGCAAGAAGATGTTTTAAAATAGCCTTATCCTAATTTTCCTATAAACTTGACACTAACTAAACTTTTCCGATACCTATGAATTATGATTTTAAAAAAATATTTGGAATAAGATTCTATTGGTATGTCATTCTATTTTCTTTTAAATATTTAAGTTAAAATATTTCGATAAAATAGTCATGCATTAAACGTCTATAATAAAAGTAAACAATTACCTTGTCATCGTAGAATCCTTTATCGTCCGTTCTTTGAGCTCCAAGTAACCTGTCAGTTTCCTGGTCCGTATCACAGTCTTCTGGAACAAAGGTTAAAGCTATAAGCAAATTTACTTGAAATGATTGGTGATTGGGGCTGGGTTCTTACACCCAAGGTAATTTACATGTAAAAACCCTTTATATTTTGTATGCTTGAAAATAAATAATTTTATAATCGGCATACAATTTGTACTTATAATAAATATGTATACAAACAACTGTAAATACAAATTTTGCGTGTAGAATTGTACATGTTAAATTAATTACATGGTCAGTTTTAATTAATTAAATTAATTAAAACTGACCAAGGAGGTAAAAACCATGGTAAATACCGGGACAAACCTTATATGGCAAGTACAGTGCCAACTGACGATCTCAGAAAAAAAATTATGATGACTTTCACTACAAAACAATTGCGTTTTACCAGTTATTACAAGTCGTGTTGAAAAAATAAGAAAAAAAATATGCGATACAACACGCATGTATTTTTCTGAAACTCAGTTTAGCATTGGCATTTAATTCTTTAGCACAAATTCTTTAATTGTGTTAATTAATTTTGTATGCTACAATGCTTTCGCATAATTATTTAGGGGTATACCTATGAAATGACCTTTTATGAACAGATGGCACTGCACCCGGGTTAATAAAAGTGTGGAATCGTCCTACTCAGGGCTAGAAAAATCTCAAAATTTTTACATGCCCTGTCGGGCATTTTAGTCTTAGAAATACATGCCCGAATAAAACTTTTACATGCCCAAGCGCAGGCCGAGAGAAGGGGGGGGGGGGGGAGAGAAACTGTACCCAGGCATGAGTTCGGCAAAAATAACAAAAGCTGAAACTAAAATGCGTAATTGGAAGCATACTTTTTTTTTTCGCAGTATACTTAATTCACGAAATAAACTAGTTCATTATGTAAGTTGGAAAACCAAATTCTCTGACTTTTCCAGGTTTTCCCAGAGAGTTTACAGAAAATTCCAGGTTTTATAATAGTTAATTAAAAATATATCAAACTATTATACCTTAAGAAACCTTGCCAAAATAACAAGGAATTCGAAAATTGTAGAAAGTGGCGAAATTTCCCGGCCCCCACCAGAATTTTATTGATGAAGAATTTCTATTTGATGCCATAATAACAACATTGTGAAGTAACTAATTTCGACTTATGATTAAAATTATAATTTTTTTCAAGAAGCAATAAATGAATATGCTGAGGATTTATTAAAACGCAAAATATTTAGTTAAATTTATGGAAAGGTACTTTAGATTAAATGTTAACATGCCCGGTCGGGCATGTGAGGCGAAAAAATACATGCCCGATTAGAATTTTTACATGCCCCGGGCATGTCGGGCAATATAATTTTCGAGCCCTGGTCCTACTAGTATTTTGTCAGACTACTTTTAACCTTTTACCTGCCAGGGGCATTAGTTACTGCTGTGTTTTTTTTTTTCATAGTCATTCTAGGCTTTAAAGATGTCATGTTTCATGCCAACAAAGGGCCATTTGCGGGAAATTTTAATCCATTACTTTATTTTCAAAAAAATTGCTGCTAAAGCTTTTCAAATGCTTCAAAAAGCTTATGGAAACACTTATCCATCTGAATCATTTTGAAAATGATGGTTTATTTGATTTAAAAAAGCTGATTTTGATGTGATAGACAAAGATAATTGAAAACTACCAAAAAAATTTGAAGATGAAGAATTGCAAACAATTTTGGATAAAAATCCAAAAATGACGCGGGTTCATATTTCAGAAATGCTAAATGTAACTCAGATATGTACTAGTGAACGTTTTCATGCATTGGGAATAATTTGCAAGGAAGGAAAATGGGTACCACATGCTTTAACAGCGTTACAGATGGAGAACACTGTAAAAAATTTGGCTTGAATTTACTAACGATTACTTAGTAACTTTACAGGAAAACACCATTTACTAGAAAATCATCTGTAACCTAAAGAAACTACTGTAGCAATACTAAGAAATACTAAGTAAATTGATGTAACGCTTACAGCGCCACCTGGCTATCTTTTTGAGATATGCGTTTTCCCTTGTTGCATTGTTTTGTTTCTCGAAATTTGTTCGATCGGCCATCGGATTTAGCAAAAACTAACCGGTGATCGCATCCGTAAATTGAAAATGTACGAGACTAAGAGATAAAAGTCTGATTCGATATCGGTCAAAGGTGAAAATTCAATCAATGTACGTTTCATCGAAAAATTATGACTAATCGATATCACAACGATGAGAAACCGAAAAACGTGGGTTTTTTTTATTTTAGCACATACATACAAATTGCGTTAAATTATTTCTAAAACTTCATATCCGAAAGCTTTATATCGATCAAGATTTTAACCTCATTATTTACAAGCAAAGAATCTACATGTCCCGATGACCGCGTGGACAAGCGTGCTACTTCTCGTTGCAAGGCGACCGAGCGGATCTTGAGGTTGCGAGATCTGTCCTCCGACCTGCTCCAGAAAAGTCGAAATAATACCTGACTAACAGAAAATTAGTGGCGCCCTCTTGATTAACATTTTTGAAACTGCTAGTTACTAAGGTTTTCCTAGTAAAGATACTACATAAGTGGATGTATTGATTACTAGAATATATCTTGTAACGTTTACTGAAGTTTTTATGGTATGCTTGCAATTTAAATGGTTGTATTGGATACTAAGCTTTAATTAGTAATATATACACATATTTCTTATGTAACATTACTAAAAAAACTTATGGAAGCTGAGTTTCCTAGAGAATTCTTAGTAACCTTACAGATTTTTTTTTTAGAGTGAACAAAGAAGTCACTTGCGAACAAGTTTTGAATCGACATCAAAGAAAGTGTTTACTGCATCGAATTGCCACAGGAGGTGATGAAAAATGGATATATTTCGACAATCCTGATTGAAAAAAATGTTGGTTGATTCCAGGCCAACCCTCAACATTGACTCTAAAGAGAAAATCGCTTTGAAAGAGACAATTCTTTGTGTTTGGTAGGATAAAAAAGGCCTTCTTAAGTATGAGCTGCTTAAACCTGGTGAAATAGTTACTTCTGATCAGTATCAACAACAATTTACCGATGTAAACCGGGAATTTATCAAAAAACGACCAGAATGGGCTCGCAGACACGAAACAGTTATTTTGCTCCATTGCAATGCGCGGCCTCACACCACAAATAACGTTAAAAACATCTTAAAAAACCTGACATGGGATGTTTTATTGCCCCCGCTATAATCTCCAGATATTAATCTTTCAGACTATCACTTGCTCAGAATCATGGAACATGGTTTGGCTGAGCAGCACTTCGCTACTTTTGATGAAGTTGAAAAATAAGCATATTCGTTTTTTACCTCCCAGAACGCCAAGTTCTATCACGAAGGAATCCATAATTTACCAAAAAGATAAGCAAAAGTTACTGATTTTAATGGTACATACTTCGATTTATTACCCTCATCCAGTGATGCAGAAATCACGGGTAAGTTTTCTTAAAAAAAGGGTCATTTCATAGGTATACCCCTAATATATGTACGTTAAGGATTCTTCTTCGTTTCAATTACCTTAAAATAAAGTTTCTTTACAAAATAAATTGAAATAAACCTTTCAAAATAAGTTAGTGCACATGATGAAGGTAACACGAACGTCGGCTCGATTTAATTTCTTACTATGAGGAAAATGCCAAGTCTATTAATTAGTCCTTTTCAATTCCTCATTTTTTGCTACAAACATTTCGACATTTTTAACACACATAAAAGCCAACGAAACGCTTTTGAAAAACGCTCATGCAATAATTTTAATTAAAGGACAAACATACTTCTCTCGGATGATACAACAGCGGGAAAAAAGGTTAAAAAAAAATTTCGCTTCAGTTATCGTTATTGAATAGATATTGAAAGAGGGAAAAGATATTAAATTAAAACTTACAGAAACAGAAATAAGACAATGGAAACAAAGGAATTTGAAAGAAGGGTATTTATTCAGAACCATATTGGATGAATTAAAAAAAAATAAACCAATAGCATTCGGATGAATAACTAATATGTACCAATACAAAATTTCGCGCCTGAATTGACACATTAAGAACGGGTTGTTGGTATTTTTTGCCATTCTATTCATACCTTATTATAAAAATTTACCAGGGTTAATAAAAATACCACTCTTATTACAGTTAATCAGCCAAATAACTCTCAAATGATAAAAGTATTCAATTGTAATTATGTATACTTTTATCGAATGATTTTTCCTAGAAGTTTCATTCACCAGAAGTAAGTTGGAGGAAAAAAATAGCAATTGTGAAAGCTTTTATTAATAAAACGAAAACATTGATGCTAATATTTTTTAAATGCAACAAATAAAGGAGTAATATGTTTGGCTGAATTATGTTTGTTTAGCAGCAAGTTAGCGTTAAAAGTTTAGAATGCATAAAAATTGGAGAACAGGAACGAAACTAATTTATTGCATAGGTTTTTTTTTTATTATTATTTAATTTTAAGCATTTTCAATCCGAATTCCAACGTTGAAAAAAAACGACTTCCGAATAAATATAATTGTCGCCTACACATTATAAACCCAAGTAAAAAAATACAGTATTGTGTTTAAAATATTGCCGGAGTGTGTTGTTTTTAAAAAATTAAAAACTTTGTATTCAACGGTAATATCTGGCAAAGAGATGCTAATTTTACATTAATATCACCAAAAAGAATACTTTTAATACAACAAATCTAATGAGTCTAATGAACTTACTGATTTAAAATAAAAAATATTCCTTTGATTTATGACTAAACGATTTTTTCTCATTGCTAGACAACGAAACGTTCTAAATTTTCCTATTACGTAAATGCTCACTGAAATTCTTATAGAAAAACAAGTATATTTGTTAAACTAATCGTCACTTATAAGAACCACTTCCACACGAGATTTTTACATCTTAGAAAAAAAATCCTTAGACCTCCTTAGTTGTAGTTTAAACTTTTAAAAGCCGAAATTGCCTATTTTTAGTAACTTTTTTCGCAAATGAAATTAATATTCCGAATTGTAAAATTAATCTAGTCAAATCCTAGCATCCGGTCCGGCGACATATTTGGCGAGTTCTGAAAATTTCGCAAAGCCGACATGAGTTTCTTATATTCTTAAATAAGTGTAAGTAACACCGGAATTTGTAAAACCAATATATTTTGAAATATTTAGTAATACAAAGCATGTAACAACTCAAAAATTGCAAGAATAATTGAAGAAATATAAATTAAAACTAACCAGCTTTTTTGCAACAAATGGAATGGCTTGCCCTTTCTTCCTAAACAAATGATGGACAATCACAGAGTCACGCTGTGCTTAAATTTCTGATGTTATTCCAAACTGATTTATCTGACATTGTTTTTCTCATATTAATTTTTTTTAAAAAATAATGTTTCTCGTGCCATATTGATGTGGCAACAGTGATTTAAATGATTAACAATTAAAATTCCATTGGTAGTTCGTCGACAGACAGGTATCAAACCTTTCGAACAATTTTTTTTTTTTTTTTTTAGATCCGAAGGATAGAACCGATTTGGTCAAGGGGTAGGGGCGGAAGCACCTCCTCAGCATGTCAATACCTGCGTTTCCATTGTGTTTTAATTCATTCGAACTAAAAATAACTAAGAAATGCAGTCTAAAACCATATACATTTCTTACCAAGGACGATTTTTTTACTCAAAGCCATCATCCAAATTCAATAAAAGAAGAGGAAGGAAGGAAGAAAGTACACATTCATTTCCCCACCAAATAATATTAAAGGGGGATTTAATCTTATCGGCATAGCCCTTCTACTTCTTCTTCTTTGAAAGACGAAATTTATTTTTGAAAAATTGGCTGACCGAAAGAGTGGGAATTCAGAGAAATAACTACCGCAGAAACTCGCGATCCCAAGTGAAAACCAATTGCTCACATAGATATTTGTAGGTTTGACAAAGGTATAAGTATAACGGACTAATTTTGGTTTAGGTTTATTTGAAAGCGTGACGATGTCTTTTTTTTTTTTTTTGTTACACAAGTTAGACCTGGGACATACTACTCAAAGTAGAACGAGTAGTAAAGTAGAACGAACATCGATGTATTAAAATTCAAAGTAACTACAAAATTAAATGTACAGATTGAATCCTTTAGAATAAAATGAAGAAATCGGTTTTAACCGAGAATTAGAGAGGCGATTTACATTGAATCTGAAAACAGGCACAATATTTCTTGTTTTGTTATTACTTAGTCATAAGCTGGAGTTCGCACTATTCTATACCGTTCCTAATCCCGGATAAAATGAGGAAGTTTGTTCGAGAGGCTAATCACATGTCTTTGTAAAAAACACCTAGATATTACAGAAACCTAATACCCAGGCCTGCTCTTCCATAAGGCCTGTTAGGCCCTATCCTAGGGCCCCTAAATTTCAGTTTCTATTATGCTAAATGCTGTAAATCCCCAAAATATCAGTAAAGTAAAAAAATTCGGATACTCCACTTTGTTTTTTGCTCAATTTTAAGTGAGTAATTGACCTACCGTTATGTTTTGAATTGATCGATGTTTGTATGGAAGCCTATAAAATTGTAGCAACAATTTTATCATGGGTCATATAGCACCATCATTATTGAAAATCATACATAAAATTTTCCGTAAAGAGGCCCCCAAAATAGGTTGTGATTATAGTTTGAGATTTCCTACAGCCTGCTAATACCTATAATATGCAAGGTCCACTTGACATAAAGATGAAAGTACGTGTAACTAAACACATAACAAATACTTTTTCCTCAATAAAATACTGAGTTGAAACGTTGTGCAACTAAGCCTGGATATAGATACAAATTCACACAACGCTAAATCCTCTTGGACGTAGAGACAATTTGTTTCGACTGATGATGTATGGTCCGAGCGAGAATTGTAATGGGATTCGAAGATTGCGATGGAACAATCAATGGATCTTGTGTCTGGCAGAGAGATAGAGAAATATTTGTCGCGGCACTGATTGGTTACGGCAACAACGGTAAACCGTTATTAATATTTCTCGAAATTTTAATCGCGCCGATAAATTGTATCATGGCGATTTCGGCAATGTAATATGAGAATCGAACTGCCAGCGAGATTTTATCAAATGCAATTGTTTTGATATTTCAAACTACAATAAAAAAAATTGCGAAAGTTATAGATTATAACACCAAAAGGAACTACCCCCCCCCCCCCCCCCCCCCCCCATAAGTAGAATTGAGGCGTTAAGGGGGTAACGGCGAAATGAACTTGTCAAAAAATATCTAGTTTTACGAAAATTGACATATTATTTGTGGAAAATTTTATTCGCTACAACTCCAGCACTGCATAAACTCAAAAATCCACGAAGAAGTATAGCATTTATCATAAGAGAACCATGAACTATTTGAAATATTATCATCATGAAATATTATTTCAAAAGCTAATGCTACAACAATAAGATACATGGACACGTGTTCTGACAAATGCGTAATTATTTTCAGTAAAAGCTTTTTCAAAGTTTCTCGATTCAAGAAAAGAAAATGTGTAAAAAATTAGTACTTGAATTTCATTTATTATTTAACTGCTGAGGCCCAGTGGCCGTGTGGTAGTGCTTCGCATTGCCACGCCACAGGTCCGGGGATCGAATCCCGGACTGGGCGAGGTTGACCCAGCCCTTCATCCCTTGAGTGGGTCGATAAAATGGGTACCAAGCATGCTTGGGAACTAAACACTGGGTGTTCCGCGTGAGGCTGACCACCTTACCGGGACATATGCCTAGCATCCTAGAGCCCTAGGTCACGAAAGTTGAAATGGACACGGCAGGCCTTGGCCCAGTAATGGGCTGTTGCGCCGGGGAGTTATTTAACTGCTACGTCTGTTCATAAACAGCTTTCTGACATTAAAACTAAGCTAGAGGTAAAACAACTTCTACAGGGGTAACGAAATACTTTTTAAGATAAGAAACAGCTGTGTTAGACAGTGACGAAAAAGTTTTTCAGAACTGTTTTGAGTGCAGACAGAGAAGTTGATTTTTCCTTATTAATGACATAACTGTTTTTTATATGTACCTGATATTAAAAAAAAGCCAAAATGCAAGCTTTATTTCCTTTTGTTACTGCAGACTCGTATTGGTATTCCGTTTTAATGTAAAACCCCAACCACAATTTTAATTTTGAAGGAAATCATAAAAAATGTAGAAACAAGAGTGAGGAAAATGAGACAGCGGACGATGTTTTGGTAAAGGGGCTAAAATCTATTTTTTTACTTTTATCTAGCAATTATAATAAAGCAAAAACTAATTATGGCTTAATCAAAAAATCGTTCCCTAACCAAAAACCTTGACACCATTTTCATTCCATGAGCGTGGATAACTTCGAAAACTTTGTTTGGTTTTCGTAATATAAACTTATTAACAGCTTATGCCCAAGCCAATACACAACAAACAGATTACCAACAAAAGGGATGGACAAGTAAACCAACTTATGCCCCCAATCCAGAAACATTTTGATAGAACAGAAACGACAATAAGCCAGCAGAGAAAGCCCATAAAAATACCGCTATCGACTTTTATTTTTTTCGCTACTCTTATCTGTGCGAAAACAAATAGAAGGGCCCAAAAGGCAAGTGACAAAGGAAATAAAAGCGAGGCGTTGACAAAGACTCCAAATCCTAGCCAGCTAGTTCTTCTTCCGAGCACAAAGACTGCGAGGTATAGGGTGGGATTTTATTCGCTCTGATGTCCGAACAGCTTATAGAGGACTAAAAATAGTTCCGAAAAGAATGGAGTTGGTTCAACATAAAGGTAACATCTGATCGATAGCGTTGATGAACACCCAATTCTCAGCTTTCAATCGTGAAACAAGATACTTAAAGAGTACCTCTCAGGATGGAAGAGTTCTTTAGAGAAATCTTTTGGACTGAAGTTTATGTTTCATTTCAAAAGAAATTCATTTGGAGAGGTTTTAGGAGAATAGTCCCTATTAAATAGCGTGACAGATTTGTTTCAGGGATTGACTTTTCTATTATGAAATAATCATTACATATTTATAAATCATATTTTATTTATGTTGTTTGAAAAAAAACTATGGAAAAATTAAGTGGAGACAATGCAAAATTTAATAGTTAGAAAATTGAATAAGAAACTACTGCAATACGTCTGACAACCTTAATATTTAAATAAAGAGTGCAGTTTGCAAAACAAGATAACGAAGTAAGATATATAAAGTACGGTACGTATATTGGCGACATTTGATAATCGTGAATTCATTTGCCAATTAGAGGACTGGTCGTTATCGTAGTTATACTTTGGAGAATATTAGTTTTACACAACAACACACTTCAAAAGACGCACTAAGGAGATCGTGCATGGCCATTTATTGAATGATAAATGGTTTTCAATAATGATTTGCACAATCTAATTACAAAATCCTGCATATGATTAGTTAAAGGATTAGGGCTCTGATTTGCAAGTTGAAATATAGATTTAAATTGTTGAATACTATAAATAATTTACTATAAATAATTTTACTAATGTAAATTTACAAGGAAAACACAAGAAGTAGAACTAAGTTCATATAGTGAAGTGATAGAGTTGGACGAAGAAGATTTAAAAATTGGTAATTTTTTTTATATACATAGTGGATTGAAACACGTACCTTCATCTGGATTCTTTTCGGTGTGACCATCTAAATGAATGCCATCTTTTGTTTTGCTCGTATGAGATAACCTAAAAGTACACAAAGAATATAATGTTAGTACTTGTTTTAAAAGAATTAGGCAGCGAAGTACTAGAAAGAAACTGAGATTTGAAACCAATTACATCAAGAGAGGTGTAATTAATTATTTACGTTATTTAAACTAAAATATAAGATTATTTTTAAATACAAACATTGACCAGTTAAGGGGGGATCATAGTTAGCGACAGCAAAAATGACCAATTCTTAGTATTGATTTCGAAAGGTTCTAAATCATTTAAAAATTATGGTACAATAAAAAAAATTGTACCAAATTATAAATTGTACTTTTATTAATATATTTACACCTAAGAATCTCACTTTTAAAAATTATTATTTTTGAAAAAAGACATCTTTTGATACATACAATTACGAATTTTCAAAAATACAAGTATTTTTTCGGTACACTTTTCTCCTAATCTAATAAATATTTCTTAACAATTTCTTTTGTGTGTTATAAAACCATTTTAGATCTAATTAAGTCACCTATTTTTATTGCCTAAAATAATTTTTAAATTTTATTTAAGAAGCATTATATTCGACATTCATAAAAAATCTGATTTTCAACGAAGAAAAGTGTAAAATAATAAAATATTTTTTTTAATTTGTAAGACTAAATTAGGTGACTTAAATAGATCTAAAATAGTTTTATAACACACAAAAAAAATATTAAAAAATATTGAATAGATTCGGAGAAAAGTGTACCTAAGTGTTGAAAATTATAGTTTTGAGAAAAACGCGAAAAACAAATGCAGTCGATCCCGTTGACACGAACTCGAAATGACCACCGAAACATTTCTTGTTAACCGAATTTCATGTAAATCGTCAGGATTTTTTTTTTACATTGAGTTAGTGAATAGTTTTCAAATATCAACACAAAAAAAATCATATTTTATAATGCAAAACATAAATAATACAAGCATACAATTAGTAATTCAAAGGAGGCGTGGCACATTTGTTTATTTTTATAATTTTAATTTTTATAAGAAATAATTAACCGATCGATACAAAATTGGTCTTATTCGATAGATTAGGCTTCCATCTATCAGAAAATACTGTTTTCAAAAATTCGATTTTTTGGTTTTTGTTAACTATGATCCCCCCTTAAGGATGGCAAAAAAAAAAAAAAAAAAAAAAAAAATGAAAATTCTTATAAAATTAAAAACAAAAAACTATTTTTAAAAATTTAACGTCCCCTACCAAAAGATTTTTAAAATATGTAATAAAACGTCAAATCGAACTAAAGAACCCAACTAAACCAACATAAATTGCGGTATTTCTTTAAACAAACGCACAGAACCTTAAAAAATTCTTTTAAACTATAAACTAAACCCCAGGATATGAAAGAATGGAAGGAATGCGCCGCTTCTAATTACGATAACGAGAGAGGGCGACTCCATTAAAAACATAGAATGCGCGCTGTAACCTTATCCCTCGCGGAATTAAAAAAAAAAAAACGAATGGGGGGGTATCTGCGCTTTTAAGACTAACTTTTAGAAAAGCGCTTTTAATAGGTTAAAATAAGATGGAATAAATACAGTAATTAACTTTGAATGTCAGTTATAAATTAAAGATAAGAGATAAATAGAAAAGCATATATGGTTTCCAGTTTCGATAAATACTATTGTATTAGTAAATAAAAAATATCATGGACCTAAAATTATATTCCAAGCGGTTTTTTTATAGCGTAATCTTTGAGTAGTTAACCAAATAATAATATTTATATACACACTGTAAAAAAAAAATCCGTAAAATTAACGGTTTAAAATTGGCGTCCGTGTTGCCAATTTATAACCGTAAAACATACGGAAAAAATCCGTATTAATAACTGTTTATAACCGTTGAAAACAGTTTTCTTCCGTAAAATAAACAGACATTTTCCGTATAAAAAACGGTTCATAACCGTTACATCAGCTTCTCGCCTGTGAAAAGTACGGATATTTTCAGTATAAATAACGGTTTATAACCGTTACGTCAGCTTCTCGCCAGTGAAAAGTATGGATATTTTCAGTATAAAAAACGGTTCAAAACCGTAGCATCAGGTTTTCTCACGTGAAAATTACGGATATTTTCAGTATAAATAATGGTTTATAACCGTTACATCAGCTTCTCACCTGTGAAAAGTACGGATATTTTCAGTTAAAAGAACGACTTGTAACTGTACCACCAGGTTCCCTCCCGTGAAAATTACGGATATTTTCCGAATAAAAAACGGTTCATAATCGTTGAATTAAGATCCTTACTGTAAAATTTGCGGATATTTTCCGTAATAGAAGTAAGTTATAACCGTAGCATCAGGTCCTCTCCTGCAAAATTTATGGCTTCTCACAATTTAAAAAAAGTTTATGACCCGTTGCGTAGTTTCCCTCCTGTAAAACACTCAGCTACATTTTGTAAACGGATCATAGCTGGTTTTTCATTAAATGAATTAAAGGCATCAAAAAACAATCATGAATGACAAAAATGTATATCAATAGGTACTGAGACAGTATAAACATCAACTTTTAAAAGTAAAAAGTTGACTTTCAAAATGGATTTGTTGCAAAATAAATTCTTAATTAATAATTTTCATAAATGACAATATTTTACGTAATTCATGCACATCGTTATTTCCTTAATATAATTGATTGTTACACTTTAAATAAATAAAATTGCACTAATTGAATTTCGAAAAGAGTTTGTTAAAACAGTGGGTATGCATAATGTGAAGTAAAGAAACAATTTAAAAATATATATATTTATTTAGCTATTTGTATAAAACAGAAAATGGAGAACTTGAACAATAGTACTATATGAAGAAGAGAAAAAAAAATTAGGGCCAAGATTTGTATCGGTGTTTCTCAACAAATTTTTTTAACATCTTCACAGAAATTTTACTGTAAGTAAAAACACCTCTAGAAAATTGATATACATATAAGAAAATTAGCATTTTTATAAAATTAATTCAAATAATTCAAAATTTTCTATTTACTCCTTTAAAATCTGGGAAAAAATGAGACAGTGGCCCATGAAAATATTATTAAGTAAACATTTTATTCTTTTTCCCAAATATGTTTCTTTTGAATTAAATCTAGCCCTTTGAAATATAAATAAGAAATATTAGGAATAAATTTACTGGTTCTCATCACTAACTCAATCAAGGTATTTAACAGGAAAAGGGAACTTCAATTACAAAAAAAAAAAAAAATCTTTTAAAAATTTATTTAATCAATTAAGCGATTGGTTACTTTGTTGTTTACCTTCTAAAAGCTTATTGATATGATGATCGTTAACTACAGTATTTTTTTGGCAAGGACGTCTTAAAAAAGAACATTTGTTATACAATTTAATTTTATATAAATTCTTGATTTCCCTTTTGAAGATCAATTTTCTAGAGGCATTTGCTACTGACAGTTAAGTTTATATAAAGTTGTTTAAAAATATTTGTTGAGGAATAACGGTATGAATCTTGGTAATATAATTTTCTCCCCTACTATATTATTGAATAATTTGCAAAAATACATGTGTATCCAATTAAGATGTGCCAGCAGCATTTCCTCACAACCTTTTGGCTGGAAATCAGGATATTGATATTTTGAGCAGTGTTTGATAAACAAGAACAAAATAGGTCTTTTTTATAAAGAACAACTGGGATATTTACAAATGATTGACCAGTTATAATTTTAGCAAAATTCATCAAAAAAATATTATGTGAATACAAATATTATTTCAATATTTAAATTTGTGTGTCCAATTAAGATGTGCCAGCGGCATTTCCTCACAACCTTTTGGTTGGAAATCCAGACATGATATTTTGAGCAGCGTTTGATAAATAATAATAACAGTTTTTTACAAAGAACTTGTACGAGACATTTACAAATAATTGACCATGCTATAGCTTTAGCAAAATTCATCTTTTGGCTGGAAATCCAGACATGATATTTTGAGCAACGTTTGATAAATAATAATAACAGTTTTTTACAAAGAACAACTTGTATGAGACATTTACAAATAATTGACCATGCTATAATTTTTGCAAAATTCATCAAAAAAATAATATGAATACAAATATTATTTCAATATTTAAATTTGTGTATCCAATTAACATGTGCCAGCGGCATTTCCTCACAACCTATTAGCTGAAAATCAGGACACGATATTTTGAGCAGTATTAGATAAATAATAACAGTGTTTTAGCAAAATTCATCTTTTGGCTGGAAATCCAGATATATTTTGAGCAGCGTTAGATAAATAATAATAACAGTTTTCTACAAAGAACAACTTGTATGAGACATTTACAAATAATTGACCATGCTATAATTTTTGAGAAATTCATCAAAAAATTAATATGAATACAAATATTATTTCAATATTTAAATTTGTGTATCCAATTAAGATGTGCCAGCGGCATTTCCTCACAACCTCTTGGTTGGAAATCCAGACATGATATTTTGATCAGTGTTTGATAAATAATAATAATGGTTTTTTACAAAGAACAACTTGTATTAGATATTTACAAATAATTGACCATGGTATAATTTATGCAAATTCATTAAGAAAATATTATGTGAATACAAATATTATTTCAATATTTAAACTTGTGTATATAAGATGTGCCAGCGGCATTTCCTCACAACCTCTTGGTTGGAAATCCAGACATGATATTTTGATCAGTGTTTGATAAATAATAATAACGGTTTTTACAAAGAACAACTTGTATTAGATATTTACAAATAATTGACCATGCTATAATTTATGCAAATTCATTAAGAAAATATTATGTGAATACAAATATTATTTCAATATTTAAACTTGTGTATATAAGATGTGCCAGCGGCATTTCCTCACAACCTTTTGGCTGGAAATCAGGACATGATATTTTTAGCAGTGTTTGATAAATAATAACAAAAGTTTTTTTAAAAGAACAACTTGCACAATATCTTTACAAATGATTGGCCATGCAATAATTTTAGCAAAATTATTTAACATTAAAACATTGATTGAACTATTATTTGAAGACATGGCAAAGTTTTGTTACAGCATATTAAAAAAAAATTATTTATGTAATAAAAATTTATATAAATATGGATTTATTTTAAAGAAAACAAAATTGATGACCAATTAGCACCATTCAAATGCTCCCAGTTTTTGTATCAGAGTCAGAACCTTCGGATCCATTATACTTGTTTTTGTCTTTTTCTTAGGATTTTTTGATCCCCTTTTTGTTCCTTTATCAGGGTTGATATTTAAAAAGCACCTGTGAAAAAAAAAATATATATATAGTCCATAATTTAAAAAATAAGAAATTGAGGGCTAGTAAAAAAATTACAAATGAATAATTTTGGAAGTAAATTAAAAAACATCGTATACAATTTGACCAGTTAATCCTTTTAGTCCCAATGAAAATTTGGCATCATCATTTTAGAAAAAAATTTCTGATCGTCTATAGCCAGTTATGATATTAAAAAACGCATCATTCGATTCGTCAATTTTTCAATTTGAAAATATTTTTTATTAATCTCAATAGATGTCAGCCCTATTACATTTTTTTTAATCATGATCAGAAACATGATGATACCAAATGGCATCACTGGGTATGAAAGGGTTAATGTTACAAAATTTTTTAGTAGCAATATTATGAAAAATATATAAATAAATATCCACATAACATTTGCATTAAAAATTTTTTTAATATTACCTCTGAACGAACTCTAGAGTGGAACATGCAGTTTCTGTATACTCTATGTTGAATACAAAGAATGAAGCAAACAGCAAGTAAAAGGCTCTTTCAAAAGTAGATGCAGTCTCATTGACAACTTTTTTGTCAACTGCCACCATGTAACTTTTCTGTGAATGTTCATTATCTAAAAATAAATACAATTAGATATGAAACTTGAAAGGCTTGCAGATACAATAGAACCTTTATTATCCGTCCGTCTTTTGTCCAAAACTCTGTTAAGGACTCTCTCACGGGAGTCTTAAAAATGTGCAAAGAAGATACTACAAAGCATAGTTTGATCTTTCATGTAATCTATTAACCACTCAATATATAAGTATAATTTTGTTATATGTAATTCTACAAGATTTATTTATTATAAACCAAATTTTAAAATTAATGAAACTTTAGCCAAAACTAAAATAAATGATATTAAACAAAGCTATTTGAACACATTGGGATAAGGCTTGCACGGCAAATTTTGAGGTCAAATTTGAAAAAAATGACCAAGAAAATGACTTTAGATTGTACAAATATGTACAAACAAAGACTTATACCTAAATTCTCAGCTCAATTTTATACTAGAAATTATTTTAAGAACTTTTTTCTAAAAAAATTAATAAAATTTTAAAAATTTAGATTAAATTTTTTTTTTAAAAATAATTTCTAATTAAAATTGAGCTGAGAATTTAGGAAAAGTCTTTGTTTGCACATATTTGTACAATATAAAGTCATTTTCTTGGTCATTTCTTCAATTTTGATCTCAAAATTTGCCGTGCAAGCCCAATCCCAATGTGTTCAAATAGCTTTATGTTTATTATCATTTATTTTAGTTTTGGCTAAAGTTTCATAAATTTTAAAATTTGTTTTATAATAAATAATTTTTGTATATATTGTGTAGTTTTCCTACCTCGATCGGGCTGGCTAATGCTAAGTCTATGGGGAAAAAATGGTTTTTGTTCCAAAAAAAAGCAAAGAAATTATAGGAATATTTTGATGCGGTTTTTTTTAAATTCATAAAACTGCAATAAAGGTGTGCTTTTAGATGTTATTTTTTTAAAAACGCTATTTACTTTTTTTTAATCTAAATTTTCTTCGATTAAAAAAAAGTAAATAACGTTTTTAAAAAAATAACTTCTAAAAGCACACCTTTATTGGAGTTTTATGAATTTAAAAAAAACCGCATCAAAATATTCCTATAATTTCTTTGCTTTTTTTTGGAACAAAAACCATTTTTTCCCCATAGACTTAGCATTAGCCAGCCCAATCGAGGTAGGAAAGGGAAAGGGGGTGTCCGCTCCCCTTAAAAAATTACATCAAAGATCATACTATGCTTTGTAGTACCTCCTTTGCAGATTTTTAAGACTCCTATGACCCCTTAACCGACTCATTCCTAATTCAACATGAAACAAATTTCTCCAACAAAGCAATTATTGGTTGTTCATATAAGAAACTAATCTCAGAAAGCTACAGCAATACTAAAGTAAAAATTTCAAGGTGAATAATGAAATAAACAAATTCCTCCAACGCTAATGTAAGATGGAAGAATCATGTCTTTTGAAGAATTAAATAATGCTTGTTTTAATTAAGGGGTCATAGGAGTCTTAAAAATGTGCAAAGTAGGTACTACAAAAAAAAGGTTGATCTTTCATGTAATTTTTTAACTGCTCAATATACAAGTATAATTTTTATATGTAATTCTACAAGATTTATTTATTATAAACCAAATTTTAAAATTAATGAAACTTTAGCCAAAACTAAAATAAATGATGTTAAACAAAGCTATTTGAACACATTGGGATAAGGCTTGCGCGGCAAATTTTGAGGTCAAATTTGAAAAAATGACCAAGAAAATGACTTTAGATTGTACAAATATGTACAAACAAAGACTTATACCTAAATTCTCAGCTCAATTTTATATTAGAAATTATTTTAAGAACTTTTTTCTAAAAAAATTAATAAAATTTTAAAAATTTAGATTAAAATTTTTTTTAAAAATAATTTCTAATTAAAATTGAGCTGAGAATTTAGGAAAAGTCTTTGTTTGTACATATTTGTACAATATAAAGTCATTTTCTTGGTCATTTTTTCAATTTTGACCTCAAAATTTGCTGCGCAAGCCTAATCCCAATGTGTTCAAATAGCTTTATGTTTAACATCATTTATTTTAGTTTTGGCTAAAGTTTCATAAATTTTAAAATTTGTTTTATAATAAATAAATCTTGTGGAATTACATATAAAAAATTATACTTATATACTGAGTGGTTAAAAAATTACATGAAAGATCAAACTATGCTTTGTAGTACCTTCTTTGCACATTTTTAAGACTCCTATGACCCCTTAAATGAAAATATGAAAAACATGGTAAAATAAAATACACTCCCAAAAAATTTTATAAAATAAATACATCGACACTAAACTCTTCACGCTTGCATTCTTTAGATGCTAAATAATTCATTTTACCTTTTTTTTTACAAAGTTTTGAGAAAAAAATATTGTTACAATTTATTCAATGTTATGATTCCAATTTTTTCCCCCAAATTTCATTTAAAAACTAAGATACCCCCCCCCCTTTTTTTTGTCATTTCATTCTAGATGCATAATTAATCTATTTTTACAAATTTTAGAATAAAAATAAAACGATGGAACTGAAAGAGGGTTAAGAAAAGTAAGCAAAATGCTCCGGTTTTGAGCAGTGTATTACTGGATTAAGTCAATTGCATTTTTATATTAACATGTTACACAGTAGAAATTGCTTTTAAAAACAAGTAACACATATTACCACAAATGACCAGGCAGGGAGTAGCTGGAAGTGTATTCAAACTCTCAACATCATTCACAGTTGAAGAAGACTAGAAAATATAATTGATAGCCAAATTTATTGACATTTCAACACAAATTTCAAACTGTAATATTAAGGTATTTTAATATTAGGTTAGGTTTGAAATATCATCGCACTAGAGCTACATGAGGGCTATTGGGGACGGGCGTCATATTTTAGAACCACAGTCAAGTGACGAGCCGACACGTGAATAGGCACCCAACGCAACCGAAGGTATTTTTAATGCTTAAATGTATCAAAATAATTTTTTAATATATTAGTATGTATAAGATTGATTTTTTAATAAGTGTTGTGAGTGACAATTAAATAATACTTACATCAACTGCGATAAAAAGGCTATCCTGCTTTTCCTGAAAGTAGTCCATCAAGAGTAGTAGGACAACTTTTGTACTGCCTGATGGATGTCTCTCAATTGTCTCCTTCATTTTCCCCTTGAGGTTTTGGAGAAAATATCTTTCAATAACCACTCCTTTACGCGAAAAGGATGTCTCGAAGGTGCTTTTGATATCCAGACCCACCAGCAACTTAAAATGATGAAGAAGACCTTCTTCTGCGAATAGCAACGGCCAGGACATCAACAATGCTTTAACTCCCGTCAACGAGTTTATATCCTCTCGTTGACTGTAGTAGGTATCGTTAAGTAGGAGGATTGCCTCCTCACCTATGGAATCACGAGAAACAAGAGATGAAAGTTCAACTAACCGCTTCTTCTTGCTTTGCTGGGTTTCTTCAGTTTCTCCTTCTGGCAGCATTTCTGGTTGCCAGTTCACACAACCATACTGGTCAGACTTTTTGACCAGTTTTGCTGGGTCATCAACATCAATAGAGGTGTTAACTGTTCTCTTAACACTTGAAAATATGCTCCGTCTATTTAGGTTTTCAAACTTACTGACAAAGCTTTGCAAGAGAGATCCGTACCCGCCTGCGAGCTTTTCGCCACAAAATTCATCAACTAAAGCAATAGGGAAGGCTTGAACAGATTTTTGGGCTACCACTTTTAAATTGGCCTTGCCAGGTTTAGGGCAAAAAGTAAATATTTCTTTTGAAATAATTGTTATATATTGCCTTCTACTTCCTGGATCTGCTCTCTCTTTTCCCTTCAATACCCTTAGCAAAACGCTGAGGCAATTTTTCAAGAGGTATTTTGTAATCTTGCACCCAGTCAGGTGGCAGTCGAGGCTGGGGTGCAAGGTTAGTGGAGCTTGATGGAAAGGTGGATCCAATGTCCTGCTTTTGTGCAGGAACTTGCTCAGGTGGCGCTGTGCCAACTACCACAGTTTCTGAAATAAATTTAAAGAAGTTAATAAGCTGGTAAAATATTAGTTCTTTTCAAAGTTAACATTGCCAATATTCAATAAACTTAAATGAACAATAACATCAGGGCCTCAACTTACACTTTTTAGTGGGCAACATTTCGGTGCCCTTTCAAATTAGTTTTGATGCATCATCAATTATTTATTTATATTATTAATTAGTTTGGCAGTATCAGGGTTGTTATGATTTTACCCGACCCGAAAAAACCTGTGTTGTTTATGTAAAAAAAAACACTTGTGAGAAACCCAAGTGGGCAGTTGAACTTAAAACTGCCTCTACTGGAAATTAATAAAGTTTTAACTGGAAATGAATAAAGTAATAAGTAATAACCCAGTTTTTTTTTAAAATGGCTTTTAAGAATGGTGGTATAAAAAAAGCAAAATTTCAGTGCTGTTTTACTCAACACAAATTCTCAAGTGCATCTTAACATAGTTTACAACTTTTCTTGACAAGTGAAAATATGTTGATAAATATAATAAAAATTCCAAAATGATGAAAATAATATAATTATTTTTCAAATGTATTTATTAAATAATTGTTTTAATTATTCAAAGGGATAACAAAAAACTCTATGGGAAATAAAATTTCTAACAATGTTATAGTAAAAATTGTTATCATTAATAAAAATTATTAATGTTATTGCTCTAAAGTATTTTTTAATAGTATAAGTACCCGGAGGGAGTCTGGGATGGGTGGAAAAAGCATAATAAATAATAGACAAACTAATCAACATATTTTTTAAATTTTCATGCCGAACAAACTAATCATAACTGACAAAATTTAATAACTAATAGTCATAATAAGTCATAAAAAAAATTATGAGTGCATTTAGTTAGTTTAAATGTCAAAGAAAAACACAACGAATTAATATAAAAGTGAAAAATCCTTTAGTTTGGTATATCACTTAGAGTTAATTGACAAGAATTTAATTGTTTTACAAATTTGTTTTATTAAAAATGCAATTAATTTTTATTTTTTGGCTAAGGAATATTTTAAAATAATCTTTACAATATATCATACAAAAAAAATATGTTTTAAAAATTACTTTTTGTCTAATCTCCCAATTTTTACCCTGTAATAAAGTATATTTAAAGTTATTTACCCTGTAATAATTGTTAAAAGCATATTTTTTCATAACAAAAAAAAAATACTGCTTTGTTTCACCATTAGCATTTCATTACCAGCATTTACAGTATGAAATTAAAATGATAATGTGGACTCATTTCAAACCAAGAAGGTTATTCTTGAAAATATAAAAGGTATTCTATAATACCCATCTCTCCTCTTTCAGGGCACTTTACATTGCACCATATACAAATATGTATATTTAATAAGTATAGAAGAAAAAAAAGACTAACTGCATGTTTGAAAACACCTTTTTGTACTTAATATTTGTCTTAAACCAAAAGGGAAAATCATGCATTATAATATAATATATGTGTGTATATACACACAAATTAATATGGGACTAGTTCATACAACCAAGGTTTTTAAAAACCCTATATTTGTGTTTTTCATGAAAAACATAACCCACTTGGGTTTTTTTTCCCCAAGGGTTTTAGGGTTTATTCATAATAAAAAAAACAGTTAATTGCATATTATTGATACACAAATATTCATTTAAATTTATAAATGTATTGGGTAGAATCAAGTATTGTATGTGTGTGAAACATTCCCGGAATATTGTAACCATAGAAATTTTTAATTTGAATCTTAATAAATGTATTAATAAAATTTAATTGTTCTATGATTAGTATGCATTTAAATAATTGAAGGTACAAAAATTTAAAAGTATAACAACAAAATATTAGCTAAAAATGATGTGAAGTATACAAATATATTTTTTGTTTGTGTAAACTTTATATTTTACATTTACAGTAAAGACACTTCCAAGTTCAAATACCCACTTGGTTTTTTTAAACTTTTTTTTTCAATTAGGTATTAGTATTTTTTATTAATTTTTTTCGGATCAGGTAAAATGACAACTCTGTGCACAACTAAGCACATGTAAATTAATTTTTAATACTTATAGAAAAAAAATTAAGTGCTTGCTAATGCATGTCTGAAAATACCTCTTTATATGGCACTACTACTATTGTTAGTACTGCTATTTGTCCTAAACACTATCAAAAAAGGCATGCATATATATGTGTGTGTGTATCCTTAAACTAGTTAAATTTAATGGTATAAATCTCTGAAATTTGCTTACCATCTTGCTTCCAGTGGGCGACAAGCTTTCTTGCCTGGATTGGACGGATAATATCATTCAAATCATCCTCCCTTACAAAAACGAGATCATCTGTAGTTGTCACTCCCAAATCCTCCAGTTTGGTCAATATCGTTGAAATCACCTGAGCGCTTGCATTGGGCAAAACACTTTTTAATGCCTCTTCCAATACTTTCATCTGAAAAGAATATATATAAAAATTTATACTTGATAAAACTCAGATTAAAACTACATATATGGAAGATATATCAGTAGATAATTATAAGTTCCTAGGTTAGCAGCATGAAAAGGCTAATTTATATCTTTAAGTTTCAATATAATGTTTGACAATATTTTAAATTATGTAAAATTAACTTTTTTTAGGTTTTATACGTTTAGCTCGAAATGTTTACCTTAGGCAGAAATTTGGACTGCATGATGAAGACAAATATATTTGCAATTGTTCATTTCATAACAGGACAATGGATAGTAGTCTGAAAAATCTGTTAGAGGCTTCAATATAATTTTTTCACTGGGCTCTACTATTTCGTGTATTCCTAGTTGGGGCACTGAGAGAGTAGAAAAAGCTTCAACAGCAAAATATACGTTTTTTCCATCTTTAATAAGGATGAAGAGAATTCGCCCAAATGCAAGTACTTCATCTTGATTCAAGGGTATGAAAAATCCTTTCTTGTAGTTAGTGCCTTTAATATTGATGCCATGTGTGATTTGTGTGTTTGATGGAAGGAAATTGTGGGGAATTACGCTCTTAATGTCATCTTTATATAAATCAATATGGAAATCAGTACTTTTATCATACGTTAAGCTTGAATGTTGGGAATTGTTTGTGTGTATATAAGTCTGCAGTAGTTGATGTCTTAATGCTAGGGTGGAACATATGTTTTTAAAATTTTTGGACTGACGAGCACATCTTTTGAAGTAACTATGTTTTGATTCGAATCTTAGAGTCCAAGACCTAATCAAAGGTCCAAATTGAACAATTAGTTTTGGGTAATGCATTAAATAGTGATGCTTAGGCTTAAGTGGATGAGATGAAAAAGTTATGGAACGTAAATAGATGTACTCTTCGATTTGTGTGTGCAGGTGTATGATTTGATCCCTTGTCACAGATGGTGCACAGATGACTTCCACTATTGTGCGTAACAAAAGGCACAACTCCCAGACAGTGTCATCATAATCCTTGATACATCTTCCAATTAAAAGGGGAAGAAGTCGAAGTAGGCACCAAGTTTGGGCTGCATGGCCAGAAACTTTCTTCTTCTTTTCGTCTAATTCACAAGGCTTGTTCCTGCTATCTGTGCCTTGGTAAACAAAGTTGGATATAAAAAAATTTAAACTTTTGTAAGAAAACCATTTCTTTTCTTTAACGAAAAAATCAAGGTAGAGCTTAAGATCATAGGAAACAACTCCTTCGAAAAGATCATGTCCAAGACAGGGAGGCAAACCAGGCAGACAAACATGAAAATGTTCAAGTTCATTAAACAATGAGGAAAACTTAACCCCCTCGTAGCTGCCACCATCCACAATATTTTCCAGACTTGATTCATAGCTTTCTACAGTCCGTGTAGGCCCGACAGAGCATGGCTGAGAAATAAACTCCTCTTTTGTCATTAAACAATACCGGCACATATAGTGCCCATTAAATCCTTCCAAAAATCCACCAATGCAATGGGAACCTAAATTGTCTCCAACAATTGAACAAACAGTCCCCCGTCGAACTTCATCATTTATAGATGTTCCAGACGATTCCAATTCTTTAAGGTCTTTTAAAAGCAAAGAAAAAACCTTGGACTGACCAAAAAATTTAAAATCGCTTTCTTTGCAAAGGAGCACTAACTGAATATTTTCGCTACTGCAGCGGTAGAAAGGAGGAAGGTTAGCCAAAGTAAAGTATACCCCAATTACTTTATGCATGGTTTTAGCAGAACCAAGTGGATTTACCACTTCAAAGGCATCCTGATACAGAATTATGGGCAAGGTACTATCAGGAGAATTTTTAAATAGATCAATTTTTTTAAATACTTCACCGTCCCAAATGTCTCTTAAACAGCCATCAACAACTCTTTCGCTAGCATATAAATCTTGTAGTTGCTTAATTGCAGGATTCGACAAGAGAATCTGAAGGGTCTGGAGAATAGGTATGTATTGACAATATGAAGGACGTTTGTTTTTGTTCAAGCCCAGATATACTGGAACTGGGTCTACATAGTTAAAAAACTTTGTTTTGTAGAAAGACTTTCTTTTATGGTCAGTTAAGAAGTATTCAGAATTATTTATACTTATAAAATTACTGTTGGGGATTTCACAAACAATTTGTTGTACTTCACTAGTCGAAAGCGAACATGCCATCAAATTTTCTTCGACCTTTCTAGAAATAATTTCAATATTAAGGTCACTTAAACTTATAATTTCTTCGCAAATGGTTTGTATAACTGATGCTGGTACTAAATATTTACACTCCAACTTGAGATAAAACATACCCATGCTCTTAAGTATATTGTCCTTCAACGTAGAATAAGTTGCTGCATTAACTGAAGATTCTTGATTAGCCGTATTTTCAATTACTTCAGAGTACGAACTAGTTCCTTCAATTACAACATTGACATTTTCCATTGCCCCACTGTGAACGCTTGCATCTCTCACCGAATCACATTCTGACTGAACTTTCATGGTGTTTGTAGCATTCCAATGAATGCGAGTCAAATGGCTTGAAAAAGACTTGACTTTTGCATAAACCCTACTGCAGTTCTTTAGAGGACATTTCATAGGGACACCCATCTCTAAATGTTCTTTAACGTGGCTAATCAAACTGGGAAAATCCCTTAGAACAGCATCACACGAATCTAAGCTGCAATTCAGATTTCTTATTTCTGGAGCTTTAGGAAGTTGCTTTGCACATCGATGGTCCCGAAACATGTGAGATCGCAAGTTTCCATAGGTTTTTAACCTTTTGCTGCAAGATGAATAACCACATCGAAAAGAAATGTTATGCATATTACGATGCAAACGGCAATGATTCACGTAAGTGTTACTCGCGTTAGTAACAAAATTACAAAATTGACATACAAATTCTGCCATACTTTTATAAAGACTGAGAATAAGAAGCTTAATAGAAAAAATTCTAATCAACACTCACCTTTTTCACCAGCGCGTTACTTCTATATAAGACACAGACGAGACGAGGCGACAATAGGACGCTTGTACCTTCAATTGTTCTTTTCGTTTTTCTTTGAATTCCGTCTCGATCTAGTCGCCGGTAATCTGAAACCCAAACCGAACCCAAACCTACCGCGTCATTTAGATGAGTTGAGTTGCAAACAGTGTTACTCGGCTTTCAATTTGTTTTGATAAATATCATTTCCAAAATTTGTATTAACTTTTAGCTATATATAACTTTTAATATATATATATATATAAGTTTATTATTGAGGGCTGTTTCATAGTACTTTCAGAAACTGTTTTCTTCAAACAGTATGAACAAATTTTATTGTTTGGTTTAGATGAACAACACTTATAAGCTGCACTACGAACTACGTATTACAGTTCCATGCTTAAACAATCAGAGTGAATTCTTTTATTTTGGACGAGCTAACTTGAAACATACGCTCGATGTACTTTATAGTAAACTTTAAAGCTTACTATGACTGAAAACGCGTAATAAGATATAGTTGAGATTTCTTACAAAAGATAAGTAAAGAAATAAGTTTTCCCCTTTAACGTTTTATATGTTTGCCTATGTTTTGACCTAAGAGCCACAACTTTGTCTCTTTAGCCATGTGTTTGTTAACTTTCGCCGTGTAATTTTTTTTTGAGAGGTAACGTGCCATAAAAATAGCATTATCGGATTCTTAGTTTTGGAAATGTTAAGGCATTCGAATTGTAGCGAAAAAGTTACGCGCATAATAATAAAATCGTGTTGGGTTGTTTGAACTTGCGTAATCCTTGGGTGAAAATTTTTCATTCAGCGCTTCAGTTGCCACTAAAGATCTTGTACACGTCAATTAAAAAACAAAAACTATTTAATAATTTCCAATAAGAATTCAATTGACTTGTTTGAGATGATGTAATTCTTTCCAGCTTTCATTCCTGCTTTTTTTTCCCATACGGTACTCTATTTCCACGAGACATTGATGCAACAATCGAGGTTCGAGTGAGAATTTATTTTTTATTTCAGTATTTTTGTTGCCACTCAAGACCCGAAACATGCTCATCAGCAATACTCAAATTCAAATAGTATATATATTTTTATACATGGTAAAACATCTTTTTGAAATAGATTATTTGTGCTATTCTACTACAGAAAATATCGTTTTCTGAAACTACAATAATTTTTAATCTCAATTTGTCACGAGACACATTTTCATAATAAAGAAATACAATCGGTAACAGTTGATACATATTACATCTGTTGGGAATAGATTATTTTTGTTTTACATTCTGAAACAGTTCAAACATCACCTTTGCAGTCGAGCAATATCATAAAGAATGTTGAATGACATGAAAAAATATTCACCAACGTCCTAAACCAACAGCAATATTCACATTGGCCAATGACAAAACATCAACTTGGGCAATATTTGTAATAGGGGTCATTTTTATATTAGCCAATATCACATTTCGAAACTGCACAACATTGGAAAAAATATTGGTTAATGTAGAAAATCGATGTCGGGGCAATATTACCGAGGTGCGTTACTTATACAGTGTACAATATCGAGTGCAATATAGACCAATATTTTTTTTATTAGCCGATATTTCTGTGCTACCTGGGTGTAACAAGATTTTTTTTTTTGTTATTCATTGTAGAAGCAGCCTTTAGAAGTAAAATATTCAAAACAAATTTACAGTGAAACATTATTAACAATTTAAAATATTTAAAAATTAAGTATCATTGTTGTTGAGTAAGTTTCAAAAGTATAATGAGAACATTTGTGTTCTTTGTTAATGAATTGATGCTTATCTTTAATCAAATGATTTTACTAACCAATATAGATCTAAAACTCCCTCGTAGTAATTTTTCTAATCAATACGAAGCTGTTCTTGCCTTAAATAAATATACTGAAATAAGAAGTTGATGCTAATCAATATTCAAATACATTCATTGGCAAGAGACCTATTTATATCCCAACGAAGTAAAATTACACAAAGTAAGATTAAGAGAGCACTTGACTACGGTTTAATTATGATTTAAAAAAAAAAATGGCTGGTTTGTAGTGTAAGCTAAATGTTATGTTTCTCATTTTCGGGTCCTTCATTTAGACTTTAATTACATCCACTTCATATCAAATAAAAGTCTCGATTCTCCTATTCCATATGGCAGTAGTAACTCAAGACTCTGGTGTCCATACTTTACCCGATCAGGACAATTTCACAAAAAACATTCCAGTCATCCCATCTGTCGCCGATCAGGCGAAACGCGAAACCCATAGGGGGGCAGCATGAGATTCTCCCACCCATCACCAGCCTCTGGCGTAAATAGCCAGTAGTGTACGTCATTATCTTACACTACCTCCTAACCCTCCCTCTCACATTCCTGTTGTGACGTCACGAAGAGGACTGGTTTTGAGGAAAAACGGTTTTTTACTGTAGAATAATGGTTGCAGTTCTAAACTGTTCAGTATACGGAAAATTTCCGTAAAAGTGACGGATTTTTCTTACAGTGCATGATGAGTGTATCAAATAAAAAATACAGCATTTGCACTATTTTTTATTATCTTTTTTGAAAGAAACTTAGAGGTATATACACTGTATATGCCTCTTACCGCTTCAAAATTACTGACTCATCAAAAAATGTAAATGATTTAGCATTATGAAACCCCTTCACGCACAATTTTCTTCTTCTAAAAGTATGCCCTTCATGATCTTTTTTAAAAAGTGATTCAAGGTAGAAGATAAAGTAAGGATAATGGCACAGCACAATCAGTTGGACTAAAAGATTTGAATCTATATGCATGAACATTATTTAAACCAACAAACACTCACAAAAATTCAATAATTAAAAATTGCTATATTTCTAAAATGAACTTTGGAAATATTCTCATGACATTTTCTTCATTATTTATACACTTTATTGTCACCCAAATTGTAACTCAATGGTGGATTTCAAAACGAAAATGTTAAGTAAAGATTTCAGAAAATTTCGGGAAACGAAACTTTTTCGAAAGAAAATTTATTTCTTCCTTAGCCATTATCACAAGGAGCATTTTAATTTTTTGTTTTAATTCTTAAAAATATCATCTATTTATACTATAGTATAATACATAACATTTTGAAATTGTTTTTATGATAATAAACTGAAACTGTTCATTTACAAGCGGCAAATTACAATGACGAAAAGCACATTTCAATCTAATAGATATTTGAATCGCTCGCAATAAAAAATATTTTAATGTCTATCATTCGATAAATCTTATTATAAAGCGAAAATAGGCAATAATTTTCGAATTTCTAACCTCCTCCGAAAATCTGGCACTGTTTAAATTTGACTAGAATGTATGGAAAATGGTCAAAAATTCGGTATCGAAGGGATAAATGCGGATATTTGGCACATCTGTAATATAATAAAATCTATTACTGACCTAGGCACCCACACGGGCTGGTTGGGTCCATCACAGTTGTTGCTGCCGGAAAGTGTACTTTTTAGCTGCACGTTCTTGCTCATCTGGATGGCCTGTTTGATCTCCTTGATGGCGTCGCTCACATTCCCGGACCCGGGCTTGCCGTTCGCACACTCTTCCAGCATACCGTTGTCATTGGGCAACCTTAGACTGGTGTCATTCGGCTTTTGGGCTACAGAAAAGAGGAAATCACGATGTTACGAACGCATAATGTTATCGCATAGTGAACTTATAATAATTTTTAAACACATTTTAGCTACGAAGATAAAGTTTTAAAAATACTTACTTAGCACGTCGAAATAACTCAGGTCGACATCCTGCATGTTCAGGTGCTGGGAATTACAGGAATATCGCCACAGGTATTCGGCCACATCGTGATGGTTCATCTCCGGTGACGCGATGCTATTCGACGGCGGTCGCTTGCAGAAGTCCTGCTCGATCTTGCTGATCTGTTTGTTGATTAGGGCTAATGTAGACTTGTCGAAATCGTCCGATGAGCGCTTTCGATTCTGCGAGGCCCAATGTCCACCATCCGAGGCCTCGTCTTCGCTGGTGTCGGGATCGCTGCTATGTCCACTCGAAAGTCCGTCTTCTAGTACAGGCATGCTGCTCAGCAGCCGGCCTCCAGAATTCATGCTACCCTCGAGGGACACGACGCTCTCGACGTCGTTGCTATCACAGTCGGTTGTCTCCGGAGACAGGGTGAAGTTCCTGGTGTGGTCCACTTGCTCGCCCACTTCCGTCTCACCAAGGTCTTCCGTGCCCGGGTACGTGCTAATCGACTCCAGATCTTGGTCGACCATCTCCACTTGCAGGGTGTGTTGGTGCACGCTTTCGTGCAGCAACATCAGTTCTTGCTCGTTCGGCAAGAAGATATTCGAAGTAGAGCCTCCAACGGCAGCACAGTTTGGGGGTTCTTTAGGGATAAGAGGATCGATGCTGTCTCTTGCAGGGGACAGGCTTGAGACGGGAGTTTTGGCAATATGAGGCACATCACCGTTCATTAACCTGACGACTTCATTTCGCCTGGGACTGTCCTGACTATCCTCACCAGTCGACTGAGCAAGCCGGCGACCCACATAGGAACTACCAGTGTTGACGCGATAAAGTTTATAATCTAAGTCATTGAAGTCCGTGTCCTGAGCACTAGGAGGCAATGTAGCAGAGGAATCAGAATTCTGACTTTCACATTGATTTGAAGTAGAAAATTCCTTTATAACATTTTTAGCGTCCGAATCAGAACTATTGCAATCAAGATTATCATCCCCAGGATTTGGACACTTACACTCATTACAAGCACGTTTTCTATTTTCGCTATTGTTTGATTTATTACCTGCGATCACCTTGAGCAGTTCTTCACATGTGGTAGGAGGACCTTTGTCATTGTTCGAGTCCGCAGGGTAATCGGAAGCGACGCGATGGGGGTAACCTGGGCGCGGACCATAACGCCGAGGCGACCCTTCATACTCTGCAATAGGAACGTTGCCGATGAGGCGAGTAATCCCTTGTTTAAGAGGAGACGTTGGTTCGGAATCTGTGTCCATATCTTCGTCATGACTTAGGTTGGTGATACTGTCTATACGCTCCTGAAGGCCATCAACATTCCAAATTGCTCCACTATAAGGAGAAACAGGGGAGCTTGCATCTAAGAAACCAATCTGAGGTTTATGCATCGTTCGAAAAGACGGGTCTGTATCACTATTAGGCGATTCTAGGATCTCACTCGGATAAGTGGAGTAGTCAGATTCGCAGGCAGTTGTTTTAACATGTAAACCGTTACGATGGCCATTACTTCCATAAGAGCTACTAGAGCCCCCGTTTTCCACAACTTTTTTCTGGTCCATTAGTTCTCCAATGTCATCATACACTATTTCTGCATTATTTACAGGAGCTTCGTAAACCAAATGTCCTGAGTGTAGCTTCGAGTCCTCAGACATTATGTCCTGCAAACCTCGGACCGAAGAACTTTTTCTGAGGGAAACACGACCATTGATTTTTGGCAAATGCTCAGGACTCTTTTCCTCGGCAATATACGTCGACTCAGTTCGGTATTTCGAGCACGTGTGGAGTTTATCGACGGAGCCCGAACACATGTTGTACATATAGCGACGGAGTTTCTCATCGTACATAACGTCAGCACTGAACCTCTTAAAGTCTTGAGATTTCGCGGAGCTGTTGCACCCGGCCTGCGAGTGGTCATGAGAAATCCGCTGCTGGTGGTGATGGAATGGCGCCTCTTCCCCGTGCCGCTTTTTCGAAAGCTTGCTGCGACTCTTGGAGAAGATCTCCCGACCCCCCGCGATCTCGATGCGACTTTCGCGAAGACAGAAACCGGGGTCCATGTGGTACCCGACATCCAGCTCGGGATCGTACATGGCCGCTTCCTCGAATGGCCGGGACATGGAAGGGTCCTTGCTGTTCGCCGTGCACAGCAGTCCGCCATCGTAATCACAGAAATCGTAGGCGCTTATCACCGATTGGTCCTCTTCGGCCGGGGGTGGTGGCGGGGGCAGGTCCCCCCCACAACAGGAAGACGTTTCGCTGGCCACGGAGCCAGGACGGTGGAGGTGTCCGTCCTGGTTGCTGTGTGACATGTAGTTGTCGTTCGCCTTGTCCATGATGCTCATAGCACTGTCGCTGCTGGCGTTTGACAGCTGCCGGTGGTCCTTGAGGAAGAGGTGGTGGTGGTTGTTGTTGTTGAGGATGGCAGACACGCTGTTCTGGTTGAAGTCGCTGCTGGAAACAACGCTGCGAGGGCGACACCGAGGGAATAACTTGTTGATCTCTTCGTTGTCGCTGCCCGCTTCTTCCGACAGAGGTTGGTCCATAACTTTAGCCATGGCGAAGACATTACAAAGTTGGACTCACTGCATCAGTGACCTGAAACAAAAGATGCAGGCGTAAATAATATGTCAGATTTTTGGATAAAAAAGTAACAAGTTTATGTGAAAGAAAATCGGTTGCAATAGGTTAATTCAACTATAAATACTTATTTTTTTTAAACTTTCAATTAATAAAAATGTAATGTTATCTAAATAACCTTTTTTTAATGGTTGCAAATTTATTTTTTGTTGGAATGCTAAGAAAGAAGATACAATAACGTGGGACAAAAGTATTTTGTTTGGATGATATCAATGAATCAATAAATAAACAAGTAAATGCTTATAATGGGCAGGGCAGATAGTAATGCTCTAGACTGGGAATTTTTAATAGTAGCCAGTGGCTACCAGAATGAAAAAAATGATAGCCGCATTTGGATTTATAGTAGCCAGTTTCAAATTTAAGTATATAAGACAAAAAAAACCTGCGATTTCCCACAAAACACAATTTTATTAAAGACATTTTTATGAAAAGATTGACAGTAAAAAAAGGATCATACAAAATATGTAAGTATTATATGATTGGCCATTATTAAAAAGAGAAAATGAATTTATGTACTTATATACTATTAGTTTCAGAGAATTCGATTCGTCACGATAGTTCATGAAATTTTCTCAGATCAGAATTGTTTAAAAAAAATAATTGAGATCTTAATCAGCTGTAAATCAATCCCTTATAAATTACCGCGATCGTAAAGCAAGATTTCAAATTCAAATTTGCATTAAAGATTTTCGTCGCCCAGCTCCATTTACGTCACACGGCGGCGGCCGAATCAGTGACATAAACACAAAACACCGACCAATGACAAGGGAAAAATTTCACCTATAAGCAACAACTGTCATCAAGTCTTTCTTCCCGACAGAATCGAATCTGAGCGCTTTATTATTATTATTTTAGAAATGCAGCTTCAGTATTAATTATTTGTTGAACAAAAAATTAAAAATTATGATCGACACTTTTGGCGACTGGGGTTCGATTTTCAGGTAGCCACTTTTTATGTAATAGTCTCCAGTTGGCGACTAGCGACCGCTAATCTAGAGCTTTAGCAGATAGGGCTGTTAAGGTCATATTATTCCGCAAGGGAACTAGCCGTTTGACGTTCAGTTCAGAGGTCAATCCATTAGTTATTGGTCAATCACACAAATTTTTTTTGAAAAACTTAGTTTTTTAATACATTTAATGAAACAAGTTGAATTTCTGTTTAGATTCAAAAATAAATGTGTAGAAGATTAATGTTCTTTTATTCTTTATTGCGTAAAGCTATTTTCAACCAATCTATTCTAGCTTCACTATAATCAAAACGGAAACAAATATATATCTTTCACCAACAGAAAATTTACTTGAAGAAAATAATGAGCATTTTGCTTGAAGGTATTTGAAAAAAATAATTTGGAATACTCGAATGATTCAGACAAAAATAAAAAGTTGCTCCAAAAAATACATTCTTTTCTGAACAAAGAAAATTATGTTCTCATTTCATGAAGTGAAAGCGTTTGAACATCATTTGTTGTATTTTTTTTAAGCTGGCACTATTTTAGCCTCAAGCTTTTGAGTCTAAATAATAAACGAACGAAGAAATTTTCTTATGATTGCAGATAAAAAAAATATCATGCATTGTCTATTACGGAAGTAGATACAGAAAATATTTAATGATAAACGGAATTTTTGAAAAAAAGTACACTAAATTAAGATTAGAAAATACAAATAATCAAGTCATAAAAATGATAAAAACAATAAATAAAATTGTCTTTACCCTTTTTGGAAAAAAAATCTGTTGTAGAGAAAAAGTTAAAATATTTGATGATGCAGTAAAATTAAGATCTTTTTCTTTCCCGTGGGTACTTCATTTAGCTTTTCGTACACAGTAGTAATGTATTTGTTACGTTAAAAGAGCAGTCTAGTCCTCACAGAAACATTTTAATATCGTCTTTGTACCAGAAGTAAAAGTTATAAGAAGTGACTTTCTTTGCAGCAGGAAATTACGAAAAATTATAAAGTTGACTGCTTAGCGAGAAGCATATATATAACTATTATTTGACTTGTATAGAACAATTTTAAACTTACACTTGACTTGGAAGAACACATTTCAAATCGAATTATAGTTTTAAAAAAATAAAACCTTAACACAAGACTTCAAATTTAAAAATATTCTCAGTCATATTTAAAAAGGTGCTGAAATTTCTCTAAAATCCATAACTTCGAACCGAAAAGTAATCAATCCTTTCAAAGGCCAATAGATTATGATATTTCAACACAAGAAAAAATCCCATGGGATTTCAGTGTAATTCTCCTTATACGTGCTGTCTCCCATCATCTCGTCATACATTATACATATCGATTATTCCTAACGCGTCCAATGAACTCCTAGCAGCGACAAGGCAGACATTAAATTGGAGGGCGCCGGTCAATCACAGACAGGAGAAAACACAGATCATACGAAAGGACACTCATAACTCGAGCATTACAATAGCCTGTGACGGTATCAATTAACTGTACACTGAACACTAATTTTCTATAGAATTATAGACGCTCAGTGAAAAAAAAATCATCACGTCTCAGTTTTTTTAATAAATGAAATTAAAAATGCGTTTTTTCCAACATATTTCTGGAAACATTGTGATTTAAATGTTTTGTTATTTTTTTATTGATTCTAATAATAATCTAATTATTACTATAATTTAAACGAAATTTATTTATGAAATGCGCATATATATACTGTACAAAAACAATAGATATTTTTTAAAAAAAATCAATTCCTGTTTGGAAAAATCACTATAAATAAAATAAATCCTATTAAAACTAATAAAATTCTTGCACACACAAAAATTTGTTTAACACTTTCAGTCCCAATGACAAATTGGCATCATCATTTTAATTAATTTTTTCTGATGGTCAAAAGCCATTTATGATGTTAAAAAGCTCATCATTCAATTCTTTCAACTTTTTCTATTCGAAAATATTTTTTATTAATCCCAATAAATATCAAAATAATAAAAAAAAAATTTCTAATTATGATCAGAAACATGATGACAAACGGAACTGAAAGGGTTACAAATTTCAAAATGAAATTTTTTTTGAAGACACAAAATTTAAAAAATTACAATTATGTTACGTGCTATACTATCTTTCAGTTTACTTATCCCTTAAAATTAGTACGATAATATATGTTTTTTGGGATAACAATCAGAAACTACTTTTTTGCACAAACGTCACAAACTATAATATAAGATTACTGATTAATAAAATATAGCTAACCAAGAATTATAAACCCAAAACTCCTCTAAATTACACATCGCCATCCCAATGGAAAAAGAGATGCAGCGGCAGTAGTGACTCACTTTGCCAGATTGGGGATAGAGAAAGAGAGTTCAATGTCGTGACTCACTTCAATTAGAGAGGCGGGTCGATTCTGTGTTTTATAGAAGCAGGATGGACAGACAGACGCGGTAGGTACGGTGAGGGTGGTCAGACGCACAAAAGCGGGCATGCAAGTTGGTTTATTTGGCGTACTAGTATACCATGTGGATATCGACGTTTTTTAAATTATTTGAATTTGGCATTTTTTTTTAAACTTTTAAAAATCGGCATTTTTTAAAAATCTTAATTTAATAATTCGGTTGTGTTTGTTGCTTTGAACCAGCTAGTTTCATAAAAAGTTAAGATAATATATAGCTGCGTGTAAAAATTTTAAGCAAATCAAAATAGTTATTTTTGTAGATTCAACCAAAAGGGTTTCGCGAGAAACTGCAAATTTAACAAGTTTTAAAAACAGACTTAATGTTCTGTTTAAACAATCATATAAACCATTCGAGCGACAGTTACTGAAACGCAATATTTGAAAATTATTTTGTAAAAAATTTTAAGTATTAAGTAAAAAAACCTTTCAACGCAATTAAGAGAATAAATTAATTTAGTACAATAACTGTAACCTTAACATATTACAAAAAAAAAAGGTAAATATCACTCTTAACTAAACTTGTTTAAATACTTAATTAAAAAAAAGATGAATAGCTATAGAATAAAATAATATATATTTTTTAATTTACTATACATTATACAAACAGAAATACCTTTTATAATAACTGGAACACCATAAAATATAGTTAGTATCGACACAAAGTTAAACATAAAAATAAGAAAACGGACAGTTCTAATGTACAGTAAAGTTAACAAATGTATGTCAATGCTAAAAGTATATCTATACGTTCAAGAACAATACCCGCATTACGTTACGAAGAGAGTTAACCTTGACCTATTATTTTTTCTAATTGTCTGTCGTTAAATGAGGGCTGATTAAAGGACTTGACAGCTACAGAAATATATTCAACTTAACTTTAAATTACGTAAATGTAAAATCGTATTCTTTATTCTAAGATTAAAAAAAAAAAAAAATAAGAAGTTAAGTTTAATTTACTTAAACAAGACCAGAGCAAGTAAAAAAAAAACCGAGTTTTTACATTTTTACGTTGAAATCTCCAAGAGAAAATATAATAAAATCAGGAATTTCTAATGTCAATCAGTGTCGCAAATTTGACGATACGCTGGTTAGTAGTTAACCTTTCGAAAATGGTCAAAATCATGTTTTTAACTGCAATTGCTGGTTTACTGTTTCGAATTTAAAAATAGTTAAAATACAAAAATAGTTCATTTAAATTTGAAAAATTCACACTTAGCAAATACTGTAAAACTTGTCAAAACCGCAACTATAATTTGGCGTTTCCTGTTTCTGACATATTTGATAAGTATTAGATATATTGAATAGTATATTTTCAGTGGTCAAAACTTGTTAAAATGATATTGACCGAGCAGTTAAAACCAATGGTTTAAAACCCATAGTTAAAAGCCATTCAACTCTGATTAAAGTACTTGCTTATAGCTTCTTACTAGCAATCTACACCAAAACCGACCGTAAGTTTGCAGTATACAAATGTTCTACGAGAAAAAGTTTAAATAGTTCTCATTTTTGAGTGCGAGAATCGAATACAAACAGGTATTTCACATTCAATAAACAAATTTATTTGTTATTTCAAGACATACCTTTATTATTTTTATTAGTTTAGCTTCAGTTAGAGTGTTATTTTAATTATTTTTTTCCTTCGATTTTGACGTAACAGGGCGCATGAATATCAGGGACGAAGGAGCAGCCAATTGGAGCAGGCGTGTTTGTTAGATAAAAAAAAATCTTGACTTGAAAAAATATGATTTTGAAGGATGACGTGATGATGAAAAGTGAAAAAGGACTTTGATGCGATAAACACATTTTCACATTTTAAGCATTTTTTTTTGCTTAGAATATTGCAAATAGCTAATAAGAAAATCAGCACAGAAGTCGACGTTTTCCAGTTTCCAAAGTTTTTAATCAATAATTCAATAAAAACTTCTTCGCGGATTCAACAAATGACTCAAAAACTAACATTTTGGCTCTTTCATTGGAAAACATTACTAAGACAACTACATGTATAGAAACAAAACATCTTTAATTTTGTAAGCTATCTCATAAAACCCTACACTTCGCGACAAATTCCGTCAATGAAAGCAGAGAAATGCATAATAAGAAAAGTTTTTTTTAACCCACTAACCCTGAAACAATTATCCTACAGCTTACCAGAGAAATTAAATTCCTATTCTGAACGTACAAACTTTCAGTATTTCCCTATCCAGCATCTTAAATATTTCTCCAAAACTAACCAAAACCCCTTTATTGAAAACGGTTACTGAGTGACAACTATCTTAGCATACGTACACATTTAATAACAAATTAATTTTGTACGTTATATCATAAAACTGCTTACAGTAGTCTGTAATAGGTCTCTGAAGCAGAGAAATGCATGCAAAGAAATTTTTTCAACCCAACTAACCCTGAAACAATTATCCTACAACTAGTCGCCAGAAATTTAATCACCATTCTAACGTATCAGTATTCCCTAACCGTAGCCCAAAGCACGATGTTTTAATTTCGTGCAACATGCATGTAGGAACGTTAGACATAGAGCGCGGGGAGCAATTACAAGTTAGCGAATACCACTGAGGATTTTAATATAACTTTAAATGTTGCAGAAAGAGCTCGAAGGCGAAATTTAACGGATATTTAGCTCTATTAAAACATTGACTATGATTTTATGAATCTTTGACTAGAATTAAGGTGGCTGCAAATTTAGATACAAATTAGTTTGATGATATGTCTGTAGCTAATTAGTTACACTTCAACTGGTTATAACAGTGCAATTAGTTTGAATTAGAATGGTTTTCAGATTAATATTTGCATAGAATGTACTTGATAAGTTACTGTATGAATATTATACAGGCTTTCATGGTGTTGGGCACAAACAAGTATTTGAATTTATATAAATTTTTAATAGAGTACAATAATTTGGTTCAGGTTTCGTATGAACTAGTAAGTTCATAATAATTTCATTAGAAACACTAGCTCAAGGGTCATTCCACGTCAAATCATCCAGCCAAAATACAATTTGACACCCAAGGCTGGCCGATTTTAATGAAATTTGGTGGGTTTGTTCTTAAGGTAGATATAAGAACATTTGCCAATTTTTTTTGGATTCCATCAAATACTTCTAAAATTACGGCTGTTCAAAGTTTTGCCAAGAAAGTTAACAGTCACAAAAAAATGCTTAGTCGACAAGCACGCTTTCTTCAGCAATTTTGGCTATAGAACGGTTATTTTTGAAGTTAGAATGTTACTGTTTTTTGCAAATTGCTCAGAATGAAGTGATGAATTGAAATGTGTGTTTGTATTTGGAATTAAGTGCCAGGATTATACTTAAAAATATCTTTAAAATTCAAAAACGTTCTTTTTAAAAGATTTTGACATGTACTTAGAAAGTGCTTAATAGCTCCCTGTTACGGACCAAGGAGCCCTAAGCCCATTGCACCATTAAAAAGTAGATAAAAAGTACTTCTAAAAACTGTAATAAAATTAGTGGGCTTTTGAGTTTTTATTTCTTTGTGAGAGTCTTTTTTAAAAAATTCAAAATTTCAAGTGCATCTTCACTTCAGGTGCCACAAAATGTATAAGAATTGTAATGTATAATCTCACAGAGAGAACTTTTTTAAAAAAAATTTAAATTCTAATTACAATATGAAACCTATTTTGTATGGTACAATTTCTACCCCCCCCCCCCTTTTCCAAATGAAACTATCATTACAAATTTACTATCAATAGTAAAATATTCAAATAAAAGCTAGATAGATAATCATATTTAATACCTAGAAATTGAGTAATAAAATCTGATAAAAAATACCACTAGGAACTGCAGTAAAACTAGTTGGCTTTTGAGTTTTAAATGTTTTTAGATAATCAAATTAAACTTTTTAAAGCAAAACATGCAAATCACACGCCAAGCCCACATTATTCAAATTAACATTATTCAATTTATTTTTTGATAAGCATTGATCTTATTGAATGGTATTTATATACAAGTAATGTAAAAAAAACATACTTTGTTAAATTCAGGCTTTCATATGATTTGTAATTATTAAGGTGGATTGGCGTAACAAAGATAAGAATAAATATTGTTTATTTACAATATCCTTCTAAATGGTTGTTACCATGAAAGTTAGTTCATAAGTATTGAATAAGATCAAGCGGGCAACTTTTTTTTCTTGACCATGATTGCATTGCAATTGTCAGAACTAGTATATTTTCTCTTTTGCATTGGTATCCAATTTAATTTTCATTATATCAACCAATTCATCTATATCATCACATTTTCTTTCTTCAAGTTTTGATTTACTTTTGTTCTCAAAGTCATCTTTTTTTGGGGTTTCCTCAACATTAAAAACATTTGATAATTTTCTTTTAATTTGCGATTCAGCCTGTTTTAGCTTTTTTTTTGGCACACATCTTTTTTTTTAATGAGATGAAAGTGATTGCAGCTTTATTGGGGATACATTTTATTCCAACCAATGATTTGTTCCATCTTTTCTTTCCTGGTAAAATTGAAGCCATTTCCATTCCAAATTTTTTTTCTAAATTTTAATTGTCATCACTTTCTGAATTTTTTTCATCCACCTTTACGTCATTATGTTTTAATAAAACTTTTTGACGGTTACTACACAAAAGGTGTCCTGGGAATAAATTTATATTGTTTCTTTGTTTAAAATATTTTGCTTTTTGCAGAGTAATTTTTTAAAGGCTTTTTTTGTTGGCTTCATAGGCTTGAAGTGTTTTTTATATGGATCATAGCATGACATTTGATCACTTTAAACGAGTAAAATAAATATATAAGTGATGTGAACAAATGGTTTATTCTTTGCCACATTCATGGTAACCTGCTCAAGTTCTCCAAGCTAATACTTCCTGTTGGTTGCCATCTAAATTTCTTTAATAATGAATAATTAACTTTTTGCTGTTAAATCAAAATGTTTATAAGAACAAGAAGATTATAACAATGTTCCTACCTTGCATACATTTTCTGAATCATCTCTGTACTTAAATATGATGCTTCCATAGTAAAATAATTAAATATTAGATCAATCTTAATTATTAGTCTACCTACGTTTCAAAAATGTTAACTTGACATTACTTGTCGAACAAAATTAAGTACTAGGTTATGCACTATCAAAAACAAGGAAACACAGGAGACGTAGAACACAGGGGTTCTACATGTATTCAATAACAAGATCAGACTAAACACTACCAAAATGCAGGAGTTGTTATTGTCTCAACATAAAAGACTGGAGTCAGAAATTGTTCATCTCTCCTCATTCCTGCCTCTTTGATTTTTTAAAAAAATAATTGATTATTAACTATTGCTAAAATATTAAATTAATTTTAATATCCTAATTTTTAAGCATTAAATATATGATTATCGACCACAATTCTTATGTGAATATTTATCGATAGTAAATGCGTAATGATAGTTTCATTTATTTGGAGGAGGGGGGGGGGGGGGGTTCATAGAAATTGAACAATACAAAATAGGTTTCATATTGTAATTAGAATTTAAAAAAACATTTTTAAAAAGTTCTCTCTGTGAGATTATACATTACAATTCTTATACATTTTGTGGCACCTGAAGTGAAGATGTGCCTGAAATTTTGAATTTTTAAAGACTCTCACAAAGAAATAAAAACTCAAAAGCCCACTAATTTTATTACAGTTTTTAGAAGTACTTTTTATCTACTTTTTAATGGTGCAATGGGCTTAGGACTCCTTGGTCCGTAACAGGGAGCTATTAAGCACTTTCTAAGTACATGTCAAAATCTTTAAAAAAGAACGTTTTTGAATTTTAAAGATATTTTTAAGTATAATCCTGGCACTTAATTCCAAATACAAACACACATTTCAATTCATCACTTCATTCTGAGCAATTTGCAAAAAACAGTAACATTCTAACTTCAAAAATAACCGTTCTATAGCCAAAATTGCTGAAGAAAGCGTGCTTGTCGACTAAGCATTTTTTGTGACTGTTAACTTTCTTGGCAAAACTTTGAACAGCCGTAATTTTAGAAGTATTTGATGGAATCCAAAAAAAAATTGGCGAATGTTCTTATATCTACCTTAAAAACAAACCCACCAAATTTCATTAAAATCGGCCAACCTTGGGTGTCGACCCCTGGATGATTTGACATGGAATGGCCCTCAAACAAAAATCGACACTTTTGAAAGTTACAACCAAACAAAATTATAATTCAGAATTTAACAATTGCGGCGAAATTAGATATTTTTAATGATCGAATTGGTTTTATATATATGTGTATACACATGTTTTATAAATTTACATTATACTTTTAAGAAAATCTTCATTAATTTTCAATTTACAAGAAACTTGAAACCATTTAAATTAGCGTCATTTACATAAATAAAAGATAGTGATGATTGTTAATAACAATTAAATTGATGCATCAAACTCGAATCAAATTGTGCACGTTAAGGATTAAATTTCCTCATTATAGCTTAAGTTTAAATGGAGTATACATCGACATAGTAAATCATTAGAAATGAAACGTAATAAAAGGATTAAACAAAAATTCTTAAATATTGCTCTTAAATAATACCTGAACTTAAATTAAATGCAATCAAGGGTTAAAAGTCATAAATGATTCTTTGAAAGAAAAACAATAATGAAACAAGGCATACCAAGGAAACTTAAATCGCCTTGAAATCAAAATAGTTAACGAAACATTCCGCAACAACGCACACGAAATATTTTCCGCCCAGGCAACTTTTAAATTCAAGCTAAAATTTTGTGGAGATGTTGAGTTCGCTTATTTATTCCGGAAAATTCCCAAGTAACCAAAAACTTTCAAGAAATAATCAGAATTGAAGATAAAGACTTAAGATCATGAAAAAATAGAAAATTCTCTGAGAAAGTTGTCGTTGGAAACCGACCATGGCAAAGGAAACCCAGCTGTGCTTTAAGTGTACATGGAAAACACATTAAAAGTTACAGTCTACGGCTGTGCTACATTTTTCTTTCTTTCGGTGATTGGGTTAAGTAAATGGCTGCATAAAAGTATGGCGGGATAAAAACTCTAAAGAGCTTTCACAAGTCGGGAAGTTTTTTTTTTACAAAAAGGGTAGAAAAGATACCACAGTCCACAAATAAACGGAAATGTAAGAAAAATATACTTGATGTGTAACAATTGATTTAAAACATGCAAAATAAAGTAAATATTTTTTTTCTAGTAGGAATTTATAGAACATGTTCATACAAATTAAAAGTGAAAAGCCATTAGGGGCAATTCAATTTAACGTTTTAAGATTTCCAAAAACAACTAAAAAAATACAGCTCAATAAAAAAGTTTTTTTCTCTTGACAAATAACTAAACGAGGCAAATTTCGTAACTCCAAATGAACAATGCTTCAACACTTGAGAAGATGGGAATATTAACCCTTTCAGTCTCAATGACAATTTGGCATCATATATTTTCGAATATTTTTTCAGATCGTCTACATCCATTTATAATATTAAAAAGCACATCATTCGATTCTTCTAACTTTTGTCCCCTATTATAAAATATTTTTCATTAATCCCAATGGGTGTCAGCCTTTTATTATTTTTTTTAAGATCAGAAACATGATAATGCCATAGCATCACTGAGACTGAAATAGTTAAGAATGTACAGGTTAACAAACTATGAATGTTTCGTGTTAATTAAATTACGTAAAATAAGCCCACATAAATCTCGTCCATTTTGAAACTTAGTAAGTGGTGTAAAAAAAAAGTTTTTTTAATTTAAAAAGAAATCACTGAAGTTTTCCTTATTTATCAAAGGACTTTCTTCATTTTACAGCTTGATCTTGAACAATATTGTTTAAAAAAATCACGAATTTGAAATTACGATACATTAACAAAATATTGAAGAATAAATAAAAAGTTACCGAAACTAATTATACACTGTTTTACACTGTATTCTTAAATTTCGTATACAACTTCAGTAACATGCTCTCTTAAAATTTGACAAACCCTTTTAAACGATTCCACCGAAACATATAAATAGGAACGATTAAAAGTTACTGAAGGAAAAAAAAGTTATAGCACATTTAACTGCCTGAGCATCCAAGCCACCAATGTAGCTAATATAATTCTGCCGTTACTTAGGAGCAAAGAATTTATTCGCTTGACTTCTACAAAGCTGTTAATGAGGAAACACACGGAGTCTTCAATCTAATATAATCTAATAAATAAATAACCACCCGGGTTGGCACAAAGGACATTAATTCAGCAAAAGGAATTAACTGAATTAGTTCATGTATGCTTTAAACACGGGAATCTGTGCAGAAAACCAGAAGCAATAGAGAAGGTTTTGAAGGAGAAAATACGTTCAGAGAGCGTAAGATATTGTTTTGAAGCGTGGCAGATTTTTTTTATTATAGTAAGACAATGGTAATCGTTACAGACAAGTGGTAAAAATGGATTAATGTATTGTTATAAACTGTTTTCAAAAAGAGGTGATCGAGATTTCACGAGATTAAAAGATGGTTCAAAAGATTATAAAAAGCAATAATAGAAAATTGCGAAATCGTAAACTGAAATTGGTAAGTGAAATCCTTTTTATAACATGGATTTTAAAAAAAAATTATGCAAATGGCATTTTATAAGAAAAAAAATAAAACACTAGTTGCGGAAGAGGTAGCCAGGAATAGAATGGCAATTAAAACTTGCAAAAAAGGAACCCAAGGGAAAAAAATCGAAGTACTTTAGCAACTAAAAAAATAAATACAACGAAACAGATACTTTCAATGACAATACAAATATTGAATAAGGCTGAAAATTAATCTCGCTTCCATGCACAAAAATCGGACAAGAATATTTTTTTTCCTCTACGCTGGAGTATTAAATAATTTCTGGCCTGAAAACTCTCCGGATTTCACCCGGCAATACCTGATTTTTTAAAAACCATTTTCTGAATTTCCCTTCCCAGGAAAATGTAACTCTTCATTTTAGAAAAAGGAAACGTTAAACTTTTGCTGTCCTTTCCAATTATCCGGAAGAACCATCATTGCCGGGTTAAGGGGATACGGTACCCAAATATTGGTCAAAATATCGATTTTAACATTTTTTGCTTCTTATTATTCACAACATTTTTCGGAAAAATTACTGAAGGTTTCATAATGATATCTTCTGTCTAAAAAAGTTATTAAATATTTTCTGGAGTCATTCATAAGTTTCAATACGTATGTCGCCTGCTTTCAACATTTTTTTTCTCTGTTTCGCGTATTAAAATGTTTGTGTTTAAGGTAGGCGAATACCCAAAATTCCACAAAATTCTAAAATTTTTACTATTACTTTAATCTTTTTCAAATTTGGCGTAGTGATTTCAAATATAATGAACAATACTATTTAGGCATTTTTTCTTATTTAAATATAATTTATTTATTTTAAACGGTGTTTTTCACCTAAAAAAAGAGGTTTACGCTAACAAGTCTACCACATTGAATTTTCATCATAAACATTAATTTGTATTAAATTCTTCGTTTTGAACTGATACATGCAATGACCCTCTAGAGTTACAAACAAATTACAAGAAAAGAAGTTATTAAGAAAAATGTTATAAATTAACCACCAAAAAAGGATTTTTTTCGATTAACTTACACTTGGACATAAAAAAAATTGTATATTTACACCAGATATTAGAGGTTCGTGGCACAGATATATATTGAAATAACATCTGTAAAAAATTTCTGGTCAATTAATGTAAAACTTTTTATGCTAGAAGTGTTAGCGTAAACCCCCTTTTTTAGTTGAGAAACACCGTTTAAAATAAATCATTTATATTTAAATAAAAAAAATGCCTAAAAAGCATTGTTCATTATATTTGAAATCACTATGCCAAATTTGGAAAAGATTAAAGTAAAAGTAAAAAATTTAGAATTTTGGGTATTCGCCTACCTTAAGTTGATGTTATGATGATTCCTAAAGCTGGGGAAAATATTATAACATGGCAAATCAATCCTTTTGCAAAAGTTGTGATTTCAAAACTAATACATTGGCTCTATGGGACTGACAGTTACTCTTACGCATCTGTATTTTGTTTGTAAATTACCAACTTTTATCATTATTATTGTAAACTAAATAAATTGAAATTAATATTGTAAAATTAAAATTTGGCTCACATGACGGTTTAGCATAACAATATTTCTTGTACATATATTTTTAAATACCTAGTAAATTGCTTTAAGGGGGACCGGAGCCCCCATTGACGCCCATGTTAAAATGGTCACTTTCATGTACCTTTTTCTCAGGAACTACTTGTCGGATTAATTAAAACTTTACACAGTTAAAGTTCAAACACTTTTACGCAAATAGACATATGCTTTTAGAAACGAACATAATAGTTTTTAATATATGAATTTTCGAAAATTTGTTATCACATTTTCATAAAAAATCAACAAAATTATTTTTTTAAAAAAAAGTAATAAATATTTCTTCAAAAGCGTATGATAGAAAGTGTAAAACTACCTGATGAGTATGTGCAAGAAAAATCTAAGCAAAATATTCAGTAGTTACTGACAAAAAGGTACATTTGTCCTAAAATATGCATTTTGAGAAAAAGGCGTTTAAAGTATAATTTTTAGTAGTATTTCATGCAGAAAGTATTTTTTTAAAATAATAATACTTCTAATGGACATATTGCCTACCAAATTATACCATTTTGTAAGTAAAATTTGAGATATTATTCCTCTCTAAAAATCTCAAAATGTGCTTTTTTGAAAATTTTCGAGTCTGGTCCCCCTTAAAGAAAATAAGTTATCTTAAGTACCAAACTACATTTCCCTTGAGTTGAAATTATTATTGCTAGAACGATTATTTCCGTTATTATTATGAGTTTATAGGCTTTAGAAAGTTGTATTTTATCAACAATACAGGTCAGTAAGTATCATTAAAAATAAATGTAACATTAAATAAAAAATATTAACTTTAATATATATTTTACCAAGAAACCAAATAATACTCACCGATAGACAATTTATAAAGAAGATAATCGAGAGGGTTATATCCACGATATCTTAATTTTCAACTTGAGATATTTCTTTGATAATCAGAAAAAATAACAAAATTCAAGAAAGATACACAATTTGACTTGATGTTGATGTGATATTGACATTGAATTGAAAGTTGATGAACAATGTTAGTAGAGACTTCTATATTTTACACTATAATTTAAATCGTGGATTAAATATACCATTTAAGGCACAAAATGTGAAATTGCCTTAATTATTCCGAGAAACTTTTTTTTGACGCGATTCTTTTAAAATAGATTCTTTAATCAATATACTCTGTTATAAATTTCGAGTTTACAAGCTGGCTACTAACATAACATAAGAACTAGAAAAATTATTGAAGTTCTATTGTAACACGTACTACAATTGCAAAGGCACTTTGCCAGAAATGATATCAAGGGAGGAAAATAAAGATTAGCTTAGTAGAATAGCGTAATATTTTCTTCTTTCAAAAAATTTGTCTTCCGATCACATGCGCTCAATTTTTGTAAGCTAAAGCTCAATCCTTTTCTGAAACTAACTTTTATTTTGAAAATAAAAATTATCCAAATACTTCCTAGAAAGTGTTTCAATTCAAATCTAATTTAGTTAAATATAAGACTTTTGACGATTCAAAAATATTCTGACACAGAAGCTCCTGATAGGTAAACAAACTTCAGATATGAATGCTCATCAGATAGAATACACCATCCCGCAAAGCAGATCGAACGAACCAAAAACTTCACCTAAAAACTTTCACAGAAGAAGAAGAATAAGAAATAGTTTGCGCGAAGTCTCTCCTTCGCAGATGACGCACAAGCTCGCAGAAGCACAACATTAGTCGCGTACTCCTCTTCTTCTGTCGCGCCCCGATACGAAAATAATGCGGCAGCCCTTGGAAGACTTATTAGCAAGTATAAACTACGAAGTGACTAACGTGCGATTGATCATGGGGCGCGCGGCGCCCGCTTGCAGCTGCCACCTTTTCGCGACTGAACAGATTCCGATGAGCCCGACATACAGGGCCGCCCCTGCTGCAGCGAATGAAATGGACACGAGGCGCCATCTATTGGCGAATATTTGAGATTGTGAACAGTGCAGGGGCGGCTAGTGGGCTGAAAGAGTCGGCTAACCAATGAACTTAAAACGAATCAATGATATCGATAAATATAATAATTTTTATCTAAAACTATAATAATATATCGATATAAATTAATGTATCCATAAATTAATGTATCCATATCCATAGTTCCTTTAAAACGAAACTACCAAAAAATATGGTTTAAACAAAAAGAAAAAATACCTCTGAAACATACGCTTTTTCCCGAACCCTAATCCTACACTCTTAAAACAAACGAGCGATTTAAACTCAGTCTGAGTTAATTTTCACTTCTCCAGTGTCGAAAATGCACTTCTCCTATAGGAGTGGATCCTTTGTATGTTGAATCTGCGACAAGATCACTTCAAACGAGTGATTTTAACTCAGTCTGAGTTAATATTCACTCCTTTCCAGTGCCAAATATGCACTTCTCCTACAAAAGTGGATTTCACTCCTTTGTTTTAAGAGTGTATCTATAAAGAATCAATACATGCTACTGTGACAAGATATACAGCAGGGGCGGCCGGCTGTTAACGAGTGGGATAACAATGAACTTAAAATTAAACAATGACATCTATAAGGAAGGATGGGGAACGAAATGGGGAATGTCATTTAGCTTCAAATAATTTTGTAGTTTTTATGTTCAGCTAAATGTATTTAATCCGTATGTCTAAATAGTAAGACATTTTAGAGTGAAAAATTTGTTGATACATATATTTAGAGTTGGATTAACATCGCACTAGACATACAAGAGGGCAATTGACGACAACCATTGAAATCCTGAACCACGGTCAAGTGCCGTGGTTGAGACTTGAGCTGACATTCAGCCCTCAAACTATAACGAGCATTAGCGATTTAAGCATGTGTGTCAAAATGTAATCGAAGTATTTTTGTTGGATTTTTCAGTTATAAGAAATAAGAAAACACTGAGGGTTACTGACAATGATAGATGTGGCCCAAGCATACACCCTAGAACTAGCTTTCTTCTTTGACATTTTTTTTACTCGTAGTTTAATATATAATGCAAAATGGATATTAATTAAAACAATCACATATTATTTAAAGGTGTATTAATTTAATGAAAAATTACTAGTTTAAAAAGCTTGGGTCAAATTTAATCCCCAGAGTCAAAATTATCAAATTCGACGGCATTAAAAACTTTAAAAAAAAACGACCAAATATAAATTACTTCGCCTTAATTTATAATTAGAAAGTTTAATTAAGAAAATAATTTAGTTCCTCTTGTTTAGACATTTGATTTAATTTTATGTTCACCCATAAAACGGTTTTCACATAGAGATGTTTCTTAAATATCTTATTCTTAAATATAGAAATAATAAAATCTAAAACTTAATTATGATTTTTTCGACTTGGGAGGCTAAAACCTAAATTCTTTACAGGATATTTTATTCTTGAAAAGTAATTAATTATTAATTCTTCTGCCGCTATGGAAAAGCAATTTATATATAGGCAACAAAGTATTAAATTAGTAACTTGATGCATCTTTGGGAAAATAAAAATTTATCGAGTACTTTATTTGTTTCAAATTGAGCATTACGTACATAGTATTTAAAGTAATTAAAATTTTCAAGCGAAAACAATTGTTAAACCAAATGTGAACACGTTTACTTTTTTCTCTGAAAAAAATATTCAAAAAACCAGAGAATGTATTTAAATTTTCTTTGTAGTTCATTAAAATAGGTTGTACGCAATTATGTATAAAACATTTAGAAAGTTCTTTTAACTTTATTCCTAGTTCCTAGTTAAAGTAAATGACAATGCATCATTATTTTCTAAATATATATTTTTTGTTTGCTTGTAAATAAGCGATCAGTTGAATACACAGGCAAATATTATGCATCTACCTTGCAAAAGATTTTTTTTTTTAATTAATGCCAAAAGTTTTTACATTAATAATACGGATCATTCGAAACTCCTACGCAATTCAGATTTACGGAAGAAAAAAAAAATGTTTAATTAAAGAAGTTATTCATTTTTTATGACAGATATTTGTATATGTTGAAAAAAATCCTGAATCCATAAATATAAAAACATTAATATTTATGTTAGAATAATTTTTTTATTAAAAAAATGCAATTTGATTTTTTTAGGTAGACCTAAGGGTTTTTTCTTCGAAACTCGAAAAAAAAAAAAGATTTTAATTGAAATAAGCAGTAAATATTTGCTTTATTATAGCTGCAATTGTATGTAGAAGTTATTTTTTTTTCTGTTGATGCTACTAAAATAATAGGTAAGAGAATTTTGTTTTAGGAAAAAAGCATTTTAAAATCAAAACAATTCAGTTTAACAAATACCTGTTCAAATTAGCGTATTTAATTGAGGTGGGAGGATTTTTTTTTTGTTGTTTACTTTATTTGCGCAAGATTAAGAATTGTTTTAGTGTTTAGAAAGAATTTATTTTATTTTTCTCCTAGTGATACAACATTAATTTTTTTTTTATTTTAAAATTCAGACAATTAATTGAATTAAACATTTTATTGGTTTATTTCAACATTATTATTAGTAATAATGGAATAAAATGTTGCTGATTTAAAATAAATATAACACTACTAAAGGGCTTGAAAATGTCATTATACGTAGTATATTTTCTAATGAAATCCTATTGTTATTCAATTCAGTAACAAATAGTAAAAGATAATTATGAATAAAGAATGATGAAATAAAAAAAAACTAACTCTTAAATACTTTATTTTGTTGACATTTATCATCCTTGTCTAAAAGACTATCAATAAGAAAGTAAGTACTATCGATTAAAAAGCACTTTTTCAATAATTCAATTCTTCACTACATACAGAGAGATAAAATTAGATTTTTTTTCCGATTCATTATAGCAATTACATATATTTATCTTTTCCCAAATCAACAATTTCTCGTATATTTTCTCTTTTCGCAAACTGTCATTACTTATTATGCCCACGAAATATTTTATAAAATTAGCGTAGTTATTTCATCAACCATTTTTTGTAAGCCTTTCTCTTCTAAAACAAATAACAAAACCCCCAATCGAATTGCTATTTTCATCCCTAATTGACTCCCATCACCGTTCCCCATTTGCGCACTTTTTATTAACAGTCCCTTTCTTTTCTCCAGGTGGTATTTGACATTCACAGGGACTGTCTCCGACTTAATTGTATCTCGCTGATCGAAAAAGAGCTCCCTGTCTTTTCTTGTTTCGAAAACTAACGTAGGAAATGTACGAATTAACGTGAAAGCGACATAAAAAAAAGCTTCTTCATCCGAAAGTAAAGCAAAAATACCTTAATTTAGCCCCGGGAGTTCCACGCACTTTCTTGTTGACGCGCCTACCATTATCTTACTTTGTCCGTAAATTGACAGGATGGACGGATAATAAAATTTGAGCTGCTT